>JAPVCG010000058.1:541466-563501 GCA_029606305.1 Paecilomyces fulvus
GAGAAAGCATTCGGTGCCAGGTGCATTGGAAGAGGAGTGAATATCTATATTCGCTGCAGTGTGCGGATATAGTTCAAGAGGTTTTCGTGGGCGTAGCGTTATGGCAAGTACACGCACGATCTAGATAGTATATAGCTAAATATATATTCTAATATTGCTGCTCTATTAGAAATAACCGTAATCTTGATGATTTGTTGGATGTATTTCCATATGCCCCTCGCAATGTGACCATCGTAAGCGTATGGTATATAGATGTGGGGTAAGGCTGATGGTGAAAAATGACCTCTCTCAGAATCGATTAATGACTTTCGACAGCTATATTCCAACAGCTAGGATTTACCGGCCAACGGGTGTGCTTTAAAGTGGGCATACACTGAGCTTTCCATGCCTCTGTGCTGATTCCTGATTAACTAGCCAATTTACCGCATTCACTTCTGCTGTGTACTTAGTCGACGATAGAAGCTCAGATACTGCTTTTTTTGCGTTGTCTGTGGGGGGTCCAGTCTTATTAAGGACATTTTGACCCCTCTGATGGACGGTAGCGAAACCTCCAGGCCCTGTGGAGGCTTCCATGTTGGCCTGGTGAGCCCTTGCTCGAGTCTGCAAAATGCGACCGCGAAGAATAGGTACTGTCGACAAGATGAAGTACTTAACAACTCACTATGAAAGCACAGACATTATTTCAACGAAATACCTCACATTTTCCTAAACATCAAAAAAGTAAGGCATCACTGCCTACCACCGATTAACTTACCTATTTCTCTTCCGGGATACTTGAATAAAAAAAATCAAAAAAGAAAGCCGAATTGGAAATGTCCGGAATTGAGCCGAACGCGGGGGTCGAACCCGCAGCCTTGCGGTTTCAACTACACTGGTGTGTGTGAATTAAGAGCCGCACGCTCTACCGATTGAGCTAGCCCGGCGGCTTTGATGTCTGCTCCAGCTCGGATGGATTTAAGAGGGAATCTAAACTTTTGACTAAATCGGGTAAGGGGGCGTGTGATAACTTGCTAAATTAGGTTTAGGGATAGTACTAGGAGATCTACTTTGTACTCTAGAGGCGTAGTGGAACTGATAATATTTGCGTGGGTAGTTAGACTGTTTATACGATACTTCCTGGACAATGAGGAGCATCAGGTAGACAAAAAGGTCAGTGTTCTGGAACTTGTATGTTCATGAGTAACGGATGTTTATTTTATGCTCCTTCGGCTTCGTGGTGGTAAGAACTACTAGCGACCTGCGGCAGACCGCAGGTAGGAGCTTCGCGCCAAACGGTGTCACATGATATGAGTCACATGATTTTAACAGGGGTTAGGGCAAAAAGTGGACCAATCAGAGCCACGCGCTAGTGACAATTTTTTTTTGGAAGGGTACTAATATATCGTTTCGCTAGCGCTCAACGATCAGAGTCGAGGTCTCGTGATAGAGCCTCGACCTGTTATCGATACCGTGGTCGCAATAAGCAAGTACGCTGAAGTTAAAGGTCCACGAAGGAAAAGTTATATACTTATAGTATCCATGGGTTTCGCAGAGTTCGTATAGATTTACGGAATATACACACCATCACACCCTTCCCCCCTGGATCGACGACGAGGAAGAAGGGGAAGAAACGTATTCATAGCTAGGAATACCGCAACTCAACAGGTGCGACTTCAGATGACCTGATCTAGCCACTGAGACATCGCAGAATTAAAAAGTAGGAGATTGAACAGCCTCATTTTTTTTGCCCCAGGATCAGAGGAGTACAGAGCAGTAGGCCATGGACGAATTATAGACATGGAAATTCTGCGCACTCCAACGGAGACTTTATGAGTAGCAAATCAAAATACATACGTCCGGAAGAGACATTCGTAGAAGGAAATTAGGCACGGAGAGAAGGCCGTTCGTAGGTCATCCTCATGCATTGAAATGGTGTCCTGCCTCTGGTCATGAAGCAGCTGACAGGCTTGCTTAAGGTCGATAAGACTTAGCAGTCATTGATCATCAAATGGTGGAACCCTGGAACGAGGACCTGCTGGACGTTCAACATCGAGTTCTGGCAGTTATGACGTTCTACCAGGTAGCCTCGTCGTCAACTAGGGTCTGGAGACCTTGATGGCTGTATGCCTGTTGCATCTTGAGGGCAGCATACAGTACACTGTAAGCGACCTGACATCCAAAGAGAGACGCCAGGAGGTAGCATTATTACTGCCTTGCCTCTACCTTGTAGGCTTGTACTCCATTCGGATATATTAAAGAGCATACCTGAGAACTCGAGCGAAGAACGGTGGTGGGGCATGAGCATGAGTTGTGGCGTCGGTTGGCGCTTTAATCCGTAGACCTTTTGAGATGAGGCGGCAGATTAACGCTTAACCTCCAGCGTGGGTTCGAGATATTTCCCAAGCATCGTGTCCTGTCTTTAGATCTTGGTTCGGAAGGGTAGATAATCATCAGTAGTTAACTAGCACGATCTCGAAAGATTATCTACGGCGAATGGTTCCCGTTCATGCTAGGCGGAGCTAAATCCGAAAGGTGACCGATTCGTCGCGGGGCGATCTCCGAACGGAGAGAAGCGATTCCGTCGTCACTCCAGATGGCAGTGTTGGTAGAAATGTTACCAGTACCATGTACTACGTACATCGTCTGCATGTCTGCATGTCGCAATGGAACTTGAAAATGAGGACTAACTAGCATCATCCCCAGTGTGGTGGATCGCGATATGGAGGGGCAGAGGGGTGGAAAAAGGGAGGGATAACTTTTGTATGCCGGTTGTTTCTCGAGAAAGTGGCCTGACCCTAACCGGGGAATGTCGTGCGCGTATCGATCATCCCGGGCCACAATTGAGCAGACAAACCATAGTATAACGCATCTGCCTGCCGAGAGACTTTCGGGAGGCTCCTGTGCCGCCATCAGCCCATCAAGCGCTGATCGGGGAGAGCATCAACCAAAGAACCTGTTGGGGGAAATTTCAGCGGTCAACCGAGCTTAATGACTCGTAGTCAGAAAGATCTACGGAGTAAATCAATTTGGTATTCCTGTCAGGCATCAACCAAGTACGGAGTGGTGGTACACGATGGCGTGACTGGCGGAGCTTTCACAGAGAAGAACAGGCAACCCAGGGAAGCAACAGTAAAAAGAAAAGGCATTTTCTTATCGTGATTATTTATATCCTCCTCTTCCTCTTGACCGATAGAGACCCTGCATTGGCGCCAGTCTCACAATTAGCAGCGTCACATCCCACTGATTATTATCTGCCTGAAACTCTTAGTGTAAGTCCCTGAACGATCCCTTGAAAGGTTGAAACGATCCCCGCCATCTTCCCCCCACTCATTCATCTCCACCGACAAGGGCCAAGCTGTGAGAGAACGTCATCAGCCCAAATGGCGACATGTTTCATATCCTATATAGCTGTTCGAGGGGCGCACATATTGGAGACCTAGTAACACTGACCTCTTTCCTGACAGGCACCTTGGGAGACTTCAATTTGTGCCAGAAACATTCGCACAGCACCTAGTCAACATACTACTTTACTGTGAATCAAGTCCAGAGAGCAACAATGGCCATCCCATTGACTGTCAATTATCTACGGCCTGCCGTCCGTCACTTTTCTGCCCACCGTCCTCGTCCGGACAGCCGTACCTCGCGCTTCATCGCTTCGTCGTGCATTGTCTCCGCCGTGGTGCTGCCATTCATTCCGCCCGCCATTGAGAGCTCCCGCGAGAAGAGCCTAGGTTATCCCAACCACAACAAGTGAGTGCACTCTGTTACCGGGGTGTATATCTCAAGAGAGTACCTGCTCACCCCGCAATCTATTTATAGATCCCACCCGCCGCTCTGCTTCCACGCTCGCTAGGCCATATTCTCTTGATCATGACCACCATTCTTTCCTTTTCCCTTCTCGTTACGAATCAAACTGGGACCACTCCCGCAGCCTACGTGACGGCGGCATATGGACGGCGTTGACAGGATGGGGTTGAGCTTCTTCTCGCTTTTATCTGGAATCATGAGGATCAGCAACGGAATGATTCCGCTGTTGATGGCTACGGATCCAGTTTCCTTGGTTGCTGCATGGTTACAGGTTATACCCGCATGACAGCGTCCCTGCACACTTGATGACAGGCGTTTCCGGTGGGCGTTTCTTATGGGCATTTCTTACACTGTCTCATTTGGGACCCAGTCCCAGACTGAATGGAGCGATTGCTCCCGATAGAGCTAATATGATACGAAATTGCAAACTGACTGCACGTAAACGTCTGGAGCTAATTCCCGATTTCGGTAGTCACAGGTCGTTAGTGTACCCTGGAGATTATTAAACTCCCCTCATCCTAGGCAGCTGTACCCATAGGGACTAGTTTCACCCAAATAGGATCAGATTCACCATTTTCTATATACAGATCGGATCATCATACAGCTTGCGTCACGGCAACGAGTGAAAATCTCCGAGATCGGACAGTGAATGACACGAGTACGCTCCAAGACCGATCCCGATTTCTCGGGACGAGATAACAGCTCCTTCAACTGAACCGGTTCCCCCTGGGCGGCCGGTACGTCTCCGTAGCTTCGTATTTACTTTTCTCCAGCACCCGCTGCGCTTCCGTGTCCGGCTCATGCCGAGTAGGAGCGGGGTCCTGGCTAGCTTCCGAGCTGGGAAGGCCGGCGATGTCTGAACTACTGTTCTCCTGGAGTAGCTTAGCTCGCTGCAGACTGGGGTCATCTTTCGGGACGGGCGTCTTGAGGTTATTCGGTGGAGCGGATGACGGGGTGGGAGGTGTTGGGAGACGCTTGTCCTGGTATTCCTGGGCCGCCAAGGAGGCTTTGCGTTTCATATCGGCTTCATATCGCGCGGCACGGTCGGAATTGATTGACCTTTTGGCGAAAACATAGGCACCGCCGCCGGCTAAGGGGGAGGATTTGGAGTCAGTACAATCGGGTTAATGGTAGTGGGAGGTATCTCGAAAGGGACAGAAAGTAGTTGGGACTATGACAATCGAGGAGGGTTATTCCAGCAGCATTGAAGGTAGAGAGATCCTTACCAACACACAGGGCGCCCCAACCGATCCTGTTCAATTGAAAGATTCCCGTCAGTCGAGGATGCCGACGAAGCTCGGCAGCTCACAGGGGAATTTTTTTAGACGCCCGGGCTTACCAAGTGGATTTGATCTGGAAGCATAGAGACAATTAGTTTATGAAACGTTTGATCTCCTCAGGACAGTACATACCGTGTTCATCTTGTCGTCAATAGTCAATCCTCCGACGAGACGTCTTCTGGGGTTGAGTTGGAGAGACTACGTCAGGACTCTGGGACCGGAGGAACCTTTCTACGTCCGCAGGGCTGGCCAATCACAGAGCGGAAGGCGCTTGCGGCTCGGAGACTGAAGTGTTCTTGGTCATCGTCTCCAGCGTTGCTTGTTCTGATTCTATTCACATCCAACTCATCACGGTCATCATAGTCTGGCTGTGTATTTTGGAGCTGGGATTCTGTCAAGCACTTTGTATTCTGTTTTCAAGGCTCTGGCAGCCTGCTTGAGCTCCGTTCGCTCGTTTACCTACTTGCTTCCCTGGACTCTTGCTTGCCACTATAGATCAGAAGACGCTGAAGCGCGATGCCTGTCAAGCGTAAGGCCGTAGACAGTTAGTGAACCCCCAAATATGATGAACTGGAAGAGTATTCAACTGACATTGGCCAGATGGCCCGACTGGCAGGGCATCGAAGCGTGCGACCCCCGTCCCAGATCACAGCATCGACAGCGACGACGACTACTCCGAATACGAAGAGGAAGTGAGCGGGAAAGATGGCAGCTTGAAAGGTTAGCACGGAGTACTTTCCCTTCTGCGGAAAATTACGAAGTGCTAATGCTGGCATTTTTTTTCTCTCTAGAGGTTGTGGAGAAGTTCTCGCTCGAATCCTTCAGCAGGAATAAGAAGAATTCGATTCAGAGGGAAGATCCTAACTTCGGATATAAGGATTTTTCGTCGCTGCCGTTGAAGCCGGATCATGCGAATCGTCCTCTTTGGATCGAGCCGCTCAAGGGTACGATTACCCTGGAGAGCTTCTCGCCACTCGCACCGCAGGCGCAGGATTTCCTGACGACTATCGCCGAGCCGCTATCACGTCCTACGCATCTACACGAATATCGTTTGACGGGAAACAGTCTGTACGCTGCCGTCTCTGTTGGGTTGCTTCCGAATGACATCATCAACTTCTTGGATCGGTTGTCGAAGACGCCTCTTCCGGATACGATCAAGTCGTTCATTGTCGACTTCACCAAGTCATATGGAAAGATCAAGGTGGTTCTGAAACACAACCGGTTTTTCGTTGAAAGTTCGGATCCAGCGATGCTACAGATGCTCTTGCAGGATGAGGTGATTGGCCCTCAGAGGTTGCAAGGATCGGAAGGGATCATTCAGCAAGCGGCTCCGAAAATGGGTGGTCTGGTTATCCCTGGTACGAAGGATGCGGCGGGTGTCAAGCAGACGACGGAACATAAGGTGGCGGAAGGCAATGAAGCTCAACCTAAGGAGGATGATATTCTCGTCTCCTTGCGTGACGAGGATGACGATGATGACCAGGCCCAGGTTCACAGCTTTGAAATTCCCAACAGTGCCGTCGAAGTCGTTAAAGCTCGGTGTCAAGCTATGGGCTGTCCCGCTCTGGAGGAGTATGACTTCCGGAATGACGAGATCAACCCTACCTTGGATATCGACCTGAAACCGAATGCGCAGATTCGAAGTTATCAGGAAAAGAGTTTGAGTAAGATGTTCGGTAATGGTCGAGCTAAGAGTGGGATTATCGTTCTGCCTTGCGGTGCGGGAAAGACTCTGGTCGGCATCACTGCGGCTTGCACCATCAAGAAGGGAACCATCGTCCTCTGCACCAGTTCCATGTCTGTCGTTCAGTGGAGGAACGAATTCTTGCGCTGGTCAAACATCGATCCCAGCGACATTGCCATTTTCACGTCCGACAACAAGGAGAAGTTCCGCAGGTCGACCGGTATTATTGTGTCCACGTACTCCATGGTTTCTCAGACAAGAGCTCGTTCTCACGATGCGGAGAAGATGATGGATTGGCTTCAGGGCCGGGAATGGGGTCTGATGATCCTGGATGAGGTCCACGTCGTGCCCGCCTCGATGTTCCGAAAGGTCACTTCTGCCATCGCCTGTCAGGCAAAGTTGGGTCTTACAGCCACACTCCTGCGTGAGGATGATAAGATTAAGGATTTGAACTTTCTGATTGGACCGAAATTATACGAAGCGAACTGGATGGAACTTGCAGACCAAGGTCATATTGCCAAGGTTCAGTGTGCGGAAGTCTGGTGTCCTATGACCACGGAGTTCTACTCAGAGTACATGAGGGAGAAGTCGAGGAAGGCAGCCTTGCTATATATCATGAACCCACGAAAGTTCCAGGCCTGCCAGTACCTCATCGATTATCATGAGAAGAGAGGTGACAAGGTGATTGTCTTCTCAGACAATGTGTACGCATTGGAGCGGTATGCATTGAAGTTGAACAAGGCGTATATCTACGGCGGTACGCCGCAGAATGAGCGTCTGCGTATCTTGGAAAACTTCCAGCATAACGAGCAGGTCAACACGATCTTCCTTTCTAAGATCGGCGACACTTCTCTGGATCTGCCCGAAGCTACCTGCCTCATTCAGATATCGTCGCACTATGGTTCTCGTCGCCAGGAGGCGCAGCGTCTGGGCCGAATTCTGCGAGCCAAGCGTAGAAACGACGAAGGTTTCAATGCATTCTTCTATTCTCTCGTGTCGAAGGATACGGATGAGATGTTCTACTCTTCGAAGCGACAAGCATTCCTAGTCGACCAGGGTTACGCCTTCAAGGTCATCACACATCTTCAGGGCATCGAGAACCTGGAGGGTCTCGCATATTCCACACCTGCAGAGCGTCGTGAACTCCTGCAGGAAGTCATGCTGCAGAATGAGACCTCCGCAGAGGTCGAACACGTCACGGACGACCTCTTCAGCGAGCGTTCTGGCGGACCTAAAGCCAAGGGTGCGAAGAAGGGTGTCAAGCGTAGTGCCGCAACCCTCAGTGGTCTTGCTGGAGGTGAAGACATGGCCTACATCGAATACAACAAGAGCAGAAACAAGCAGCTCAAGGACAAGGTTGGGCATCATCCGCTGTTCAGGAAGATGGAGAGGGATCGCCAGCGCAGGAAGAAGGAGATGGAGGAATTGCGACGAGAGCTGAAATAATGATTGAGGATTATGGTTTGCATTTTTGGCATATAACATGGTGTTAATATGGGCGGGGTAGTTTTTATAGAGCTCATTGACGCAACTTCTTCCAAATATGAGAAAAAGACGGCAAAAAGCCATGGCTAATTGATATATGAGGGTTTCTTTGGCCTTTGGACTCTGGCAAAACTGATGGATGCATGCTTAGATCATGCTATGTATATCATCTCAGCTTTATGAACGCTAAAAGATCTAAATAGATTCTTCTTTTATCCAAACCGTCGCTCTAACTAGCTCATGACTGAGAGCGACACTTCCTCGTGAGACATCTCTCACAGTCTTAGAACACCATAGGTTGCAACTGCCTCTCCTCTCCTCACTGGGGAACTTTGACAAAGTGAGTTAACAATATCGCAAGTTACCTGAACTTGAGGAATTCTCCTTATCGTTATCAGAGATTCAGCGGAATAGCAAACAAACATCGAGCAATCCGACGGCCGTGAGACATGCTATCTAGTTATAGAGATTTTGCTTATTTAAGGACCTAATGATATTTAACTAATCATTAGTAACTTCCCTTTCATCACTGACAATATCGTATCGTATGTAGATAAAAAAAAATCAGAGATTGACATCCTCGACGAGGACTACAATCACTACAGGTGCGGGATAGAAAGGAAATAAATGTCAGTTCTGGAATTTTAACCTGACTATACGTCAACAAGACAGTTTTCTCTGACTGAATCGAATCGCATGATGCATGATCCTTGAAAAAAGGCGGAGAGGGAATAGGATCAAGAGTCCCCCTCCTTATGCTCCGGTGATAAGGATGTAGAAGTTCCTCTAAACCAGGTTGAAACTATGGAAAAAGGTTATAAAGGAGAATGGAAGTGATGTTAAAACTGATTATCTTTGAGGGAGAGGGCCCATGGCTTTGTTCAGGGCACGTCAGTACGAAGAGCCATTGAAGAGACGGAGTGGTGGTTTCGAAGAACGTTAGTGAGGTCTGAGTAGTAGATAGCCATGCGTGAGGATGTGTCTTATATTGCAAGGCTTATTGCTAGAGTCTATAGACATCGAAATTGAAGTTCGCCTATAGGCTAAATGTATATGATATTCGATTCCATACAAAGATATCCAATCTGTTATTCGCGGATATATTCCAAATCACAATTACCCACTCTCCGAGAATGCAAGATAAGGAAAAGAAAAACAAGGGGCGGATTGAAGGGGTTGTTATCCTTGGGATACCAGGTCCAAATAATGAGATGAGAAATGAGTGGGGAAAGAGTCGTAGGGAATAGTATTAGACAAAGGAAATTCGTGAAGTAGTTGCATCAAACGACCATAAGGCGGAGTTAGACGGTATCACAATTACTCCTTCCAGAACCAGCCTCTTTTGGAAGCCTTGTCCGAATTCTGGGAGTCACTAGTCTCGGACTTCTGATGAGGGGGATTGAGAACCTCGACGGATTCATTGCTCTCTTCGCGACCGTCCGCAAAACGCTTCGTCTTGACCGTCTTTGTCTGGATACTACCATCTGGGAGGGTGCGCCGTTCTGTGGAGGTCATGGTAGACACCACAACCGAGGATGGGGATGCTGCTGAACCAGCAGCAGTCTCTTGATTGGCGGAAGTAGCCACGGCAGCCTCGTTTCTAGTTTCAGGAACGGAATGCCTGTTCCCTCCAGACACGAGGTCCAACCAGCTCTCGTTATCTTGTGAACCTTCCTCCTTTGAGACGCGTTGTAATCTGCGGCGTCTTTCCTCAATCTCATCGCGGTACCGCTGTCTTTCTTCGTGGAGGAGACGAAGTAGAGGACTCTGGGAGAATTCCCTGAAGTATTCTCTCTCTCGTGCCTCAATATCCTCGAGAAAGCTGTCATATAGATCAAGTTCACTTGCTGGCTCGACCTGCTCAGAGTCTTTTCGAACCTTCTCGTTGGATTCAGGAGACGGCAGGGCTGACTTATTATCCTTGTTTTCCTCCTGGCTCTGGTCTCCATATAGTATATCCGACAAACCATTTCCATTGGGCGTAGGTAGGTATTTCCATCGGTCTCCAAGACTTCCTCTCTCCACCAATCCACGTAACCAGGTACTACCCGATTCCTTCTTCCTCAAAGACTGCGAATCTCTATTGAGCATGGATTTTCCGTTTTCCAAACGTAGTAGATCTTCAAAGGCGTCACGCCAGCGAGGCTCCTTCGAATCTTCCTCTTGCGATGAAAGGTTCAATGACGAAAAGAGCGAGGAGAGAACGCCTTTGTCACGGTTCGCACGGAGTCGGGATTGGCGCTCTAGGCGTAAGGGGGAATAAGGACTGAACAGGAGGTACGGAATTGGCCAAGCGCCCACTTCAGCTTCCTCGAATGCGTCCGAAAATGAATTGAAAAGGCCCAAGGAGAAAGGGAAATGATCGTCGAACCATGGTCTGTCGAGGAACGAATCGATACCGAAGAAGTCAAACGGCCGGGAGCGATGGGTGTGCCAGCGCCACCTGTCGAAGTCATCATAATCGGTGCGCGACCATCGGGGACACTTGGAAGTTGACGATCTATCGTAGTCGGATTCATAGTTCTTGTTTGTCGAGGAACCATCTTCGCGAGCTGAATCCGTTCCAGCGTTATCGCCCTCACCGGCCCGTCTTTGTCGTGTATGGTCTTTATAGTTGCTATCGTCAGCGAAGATCATCCAGTGGTCTACTGTAGGCTGCGAGACAGCAGATGGCAGCCCCATGACGGATTGGAGCATAGACGATATCTGTTCATCGGCGTAGCGGCGGAATGCTACAAAAGGATTCTCCTCCTCATGCCATGGCTTCGGCTGGGATGGCGGGGAGGAACGCTTCGGCTGTTGTTGCTGTTGCTCAGGGACTTGGCTATCTTCCGATGAACCAGCCATAACTGATTTGAAGTGGTGATGATGATGAGAGTCAAATTCGATCCGGAAAGTAAAATTGTCAATAAAAAAATAAAAAGGGATCTTGACAGTTGAGAGAGCTTTGATGGAGGCTGTTGGGGATCTCAAGCTTCGGGCGGGACTGCCTAATCACCACGTGACCGGATACAAACACCGCAAATCTTCTCGTCGCTTCGTTGAACTTCGTCACGCCACAATGAATCATTACAGAGTTCAGCAAAGCAAGCAGCAAGCTTATCTTGATACAATTCTATATATGTTTTAGCATGGTCCAAGAGACTGTTTCATTGATATCACCTCCTTCTATTGTCAAAACTTTTCTTTGATCTAAAGCATTTGGTTGATCCAAAAATGTCACATAATGTTTTAGACCGTTCGCTCGGTCAGCCCCCTAGCTCAGTCAGCTCTACTCCACCCCATCTCCATCAGTCCCACCCTTTTACCCCCTAATCATCAACAACATCATTTTCAGACCACCACACTAACTATGGCATCCAAAAAAGCTGATATTTTTACTCAGGAGGATTAAATACTAAAGGTGCTTGAAAAAAACATGAAAATTCAGCATATTTGCTTTGAAAACTAGCTGTTACCACCCCAGGATCCTTCCTAGCTATCCTATTGTACTGTTCGTTAGGGAAGGCTCAACAGAACACTTTACCTGGTTCCTCCTTGATGACCTAAACCTGCTTAGGTCTTGTCCATAGGCAGTTGATGCAGCCTGCTTACCACAGTCTGTTAGGTAAGGCTTTGTACATCAGGTAACTCAGTGGGTCTCAATTGAATAACAATAGCTAAGTCAGAAGTAGGGCCTGGTTGGATCATAATTCTTCCAGTACTGTTCTTACTGACCCATAGTAAATAGTAAATAATAAAATCAGATTGAATGTGAAGAACTAAATACATCTGCTGGGTGGGAATGAGCTCTCTTATATATTCAGTCCTTCTGTTAGTATACCTCCTTCTGGTATAACCCCCTCAGTAGATATACTGTGGTATATCTATCTTGGTATATCTACCATAGCTTCTTCTACCACCAAGGATATACTTTCTTGTCATGTGACTTTGTCTGCCTTGCTCTAGTGCTGTGCCATAGAGTCTCATCTTATCAGAGTGTCACAGTTATGCCTCTTCATGGTTGGTCTGTAACATCACTTTCCCTCTTTTAAGGTCTTCATCTCTGAAGACACATAAGTAAAGTGCTTACTCTTGTCATTATCAAGACTCTGACTTGTCTGCTGTAAATAATTCTGTTGTGTCTTGTTCTGAGTGTCATTGTGATGTCTTTTTGCAAACTTCCTCAAGTTTTATGTAATTGTTATAAAGAATATATGGTCCTTGCTGACTGTATAGACAGTAATAGTTTTATTGTTTTTTTTCTCTGCAATCACTGTTTTTTGTCATCTATTCTGTGTGTGATGTTCAATTCTCAGTTCTCATTCTGCTCTTTCTGTCTGCATCACAACTTTCACTGCTCTAGTCTCATCATGAATAATCATTAG
The DNA here is from genome assembly GCA_029606305.1 of Paecilomyces fulvus. NCBI lineage: Eukaryota > Fungi > Ascomycota > Eurotiomycetes > Eurotiales > Thermoascaceae > Paecilomyces > Paecilomyces fulvus. The sequence continues at coordinate 554,069 of JAPVCG010000058.1, forward strand.
TGAAATTCACTTTGTAAAGAAGAAGCTTAAGTTGCTTTCATCTTGATTACTAAAAATTTCAATATTTATTTGTTTCAAAAACATGCTGATCAATTGCATGCTAAAATAAGTGTTGTTTAAAAATGTATATTTAAAAAGTTATCTGAACATGGAATGCCTTGTGAATGTCAACAAGAACTTTATAATTAAAGTGCTCTTCTTCTTTGCTGTGATTCTGAGGCTGTTTCTCTGCCTAATCTCATTTTTCTGGCTTTGATTGTGGATAATTCTCTTTCTGATTTGAGTCTCAATTTTTGAACTTCTGTTGGTCTTAATATGTCTTTATCAGATGCTGGCAATTTATCAAATTCTTGATTGGTTTCTAAGTGTTTTCTGAGGTATTGTATCTCTTCCACTTTATCAGATATTGTGTTTGTCCATTGATCTTTCTTTTATTTAGAATTTTTTCAACTTTATATTCTTTTTCTGTGATTTTGATCTTTTTGTCTTGTGTCTGAGCACTTTGTAATGCTGGTTCCAATAATAAGATATGAAAGATCAGGTACATTTTTATACTGTCTGATAATTTTAATTTGTAGTTCATCAGTCTGATTTTTTCTTTAATAATAAATGATTCAATTTTCTTGCTGTTAAGTTTGCTGCTTAATTATTTTGTCTTAATGTTTCTGTATAGCAAGTATATTTTTTTCTCTTTTTTTAAGTTAGGTCTCCTTTGATAAGTTTTATTATAGTAAACTGTCATTCTGAGATTCACAAATTTAATATCTTTTTGTAGTTGCTTATGCAATATTTGTAGTTATGTCATTTTCTTTTCTGCTTTGTGGTTTATTTCTCATGTTTTCTTTGGTTTGCTGTCAAATTCAAAATTATACTCAAAATTGATATAAAATAATGTTTCTTTAGTTGTTGCATTGATCAAATTATTGTATACAAATTGTGTTATGAATAGCAGTTTAACTCAATTGCTTTAGTTATAACTTATGTAGTTTCATAAATATTGCTTAATTATTTGATTTATTCTTTTCATTTGTTTATCTATTTATAAATGATAAACTGTGCTGAGTCTATGCTTAATGCCAGTCATGTCCATCAACATCTTTCATAATTTCAATGTGAATTGTGAATCTTTGTCTGTTATAATTCTCTTCAGTGTATCATGTTCACTAAACACATATTGAAGTAGTAGATATGCTGTCTCTGAGGCTGTTGCATTTATTTTTGTTAGTATTGCATATGTATATTTTGTCAATTTATTCACCACTGTGAAGATAGTGTCATATGTAACTTTATTCTTCTTTAACTCTGGTAATTGCATAATAAAATTCATAGTAATTCATTCCCAAGATTGAGTGAGTACTGCAAGTGATTGTAACTCTCTGTATAATAAATGTTTTATTGTCTTGTTTCTCTGACAAGTGTCATATTTCTTCAAGTATTGATATATTATTCATCATATGTTTGGAAAATAAAAGTTTTTTGATATTAATTCTTCTGTCTTTTTAATTCCAAAATGTTCTTTCATCAGTGGCTTGTGATATTTTTTAATCACTTCTTCTCTTGCTGTAAACAGTATATATATCAATTCATTGTAGTAAATTAATTTATTGTCTTCTGTCATCTTGTCAGTCTTTTTCTTAATCATTTTGAGATTTTTATCTTTTGCAATTTCTCATCTGATAATTTGTATCAATTTCTCATCTTGACTCTTAATAGTCATTATTACTGCTAATATCATTGTCTGTTTGTTGTATGTTATTATTTCATTCTTTTGGAATTTCAATAGCACTAATTCTAGTTCAAGAACTTCTTTTTTGTGATTTGATTGTTTGCTAAGCATATTTGCTTGTTTATTTTGCTTTTCACTGTAATGTTTAATCTTAAAGTTATAATTCATTAATATTTTTGCTTATCTTGTTTGTCTTCATATTAACACTTTAGTTGTTGTGAAGTAAATAAGATTCTTGTGATTAGTAATCACTCTAATTATGTGCTTGGCTTCTTTAAAATATATTTTTCACTGCTGAAATACTGTCACTATGGCCAACAATTTCTTATTGTGAATCTCATAATTGAGTTTTGCCAATATCATTTTTCTTGAGTAATATGCCACTGAGTGTAGTTTTTCATTGTCATCTGGCTATGACATCACTGCTTTAATTGCATAGTCTGATGCATTAGTCTTAATAATTATTTTCTTCACTGAATTGTGCTGTTGTTACAGACCAACTATAAAGAGGCACAACTGTGACACCCTGATAAGATGAGACTCTACAGCACAGCACTAGAGCAAGGCAGACACCAAGATCATGTGATAATAAATAAGTCCAATATCATGTGATAAGAAATAGTCCACAAAGGACTATAAGAAAATAGTCCAGTGAGAACTACAGGAAGAGAGTCCATATAAAACTATAAGAAATCATAGAAAAAAGAACTAAATTATGAAATATATAAGAATGCTTATTTCAGTCCAGCAGATGTATTTAGTTCTTTGCATTCAATCTAATTATATTATTTACTATTTACTACAGGTCAGTAAGAACAGTACTGAAAGAATTATAATTTAACCAGGCCTTACTTCTAACTTAGCTATTGTTATTTAGTTGAGACTCATCAAGTTACTCAATGTATAAAGTCTTACCCAATGAACTGTGGTAAGTAGGCTGCATTGACTGTCTACAGACAAGACCTAAGCAGGTTTAGGTCATTGAGAAGAAACTAGATAAAGTGTTTCATTGAGCCTTCTCTAACAAACAGTACAATAGAATAGCTAGAAAGAATTCTGGGGTGGTAACAGCTATTTAATTACTGATGCCATTGTCATTTTTATCTTCATTTCTTCAAATGCTTTCTGTTTTATTTTTGTCTATTGAAACTCTCTTTTCTTCTTCAAAAGGTCAAATAGTGATTTTATAATATTTATGTATCATTCAATGTATTATCTGTAATAGTTCACCATTTCAATGAATGCTTGTAATTTTTATAGATTTGTTGGTACTGGCCAATCTTTGATTGCTTAAATCTTTAGTTAGTTTGTCTGTATCTGTTATCACCTTAGAATTCTTTCTAGCTATTTTATTGTACTATTTGTTAAGGAAAACTCAACAGAACACTTTACCTGGTTTCTTCTCAATGATTTAAATCTGCTTAAGTCTTGTCTATAAGCAGTTAATGTGGCCTGCTTACCACAGTCTATTGAATAAAGCTTCATACATTAAGTAACTTAGTGAGTCTCAACTGAATAACAATAGCTAAGTCAGAAGTAGAGTCTGATTGAATTATAATTCTTCTAGTACTATTCTTACTAACCTGTAGTAGATAGTAAATAATATAATCAGATTGAATGCAAAAAACTAAATACATCTGCTGAACTAAAATAAGCATTTTTATATATTTTATGATTTAGTTCTTCTTTCTATAATTTTTTATAGTCCCATATGGACTCTTTTTCTATAGTTCTCACTAAACTATCTTCTTATAGTCCCTTGTGGATTATTTCTTATCACATAATATTGGACTCACTTATTGTCATATGATTTTGATGTCTGCTTTATTTTAGTGCTATGCTGTAAAGTCTCATCTTATCAGAGTGTCACAGTTATGCCTCTTTATAATTGGTCTGTAACATTACTTTCTTCTCTTTAAAATCTTCATTTCTGAAGATATATAAGTAGAGTGCTTACTCTTGTCATTATTGGGACTTTGATTTGTTTGCTGTAAATGATTTTGTTGTGTCTTGTCCTGAGTGTCATTATAATGCTTTCTCACAAACTTTCTCAAGTTTTGTGTAATTGTTATAGAGAATATATAATTCTTGCTGACTGTATAAATAGTGATGGTTTTATTATTTCTTTTCTCTGCAATTACTGTTTCTTGTCATTTATTTTATATGTGGTATTTGATTCTTAATTCTCATTCTGCTCTTTTTATCTGTGTCACAACTTCCACTGCTTTGGTCTCATTATAAATAATTATCAGTGGGATTCACTTCATAAAGAAGAAGCTCAAGTTGCTTTTATCTTGATCACTAAAAATTTCAATATCTGTTTATTTCAAAAACATGCTGATTAATTGCATGCTGAAATAAGTGTTGTTCAAAAATGTATATTCAAAAAGTTATCTGAGCATAAAGTGCTTTGTGAATGTTAATGAGAGCTTTATAATTAAAGTGCTCTCTTTCTTTGCTGTGATTCTGAGGCTGTTTCTCTGTCTAATTTCATTTTTCTGGCTTTGGTTGTGAATAATTTTTTTTCTAATCTGAGTTCTGATTTCTGGACTTTTGTTAATTTTAATATGCCTTCATTAGATGCTAGCAATTTATTAAATTCTTAACTAATTCTCAAGTGTTTTCTGAGATATTATATTTCTTTCACTTTATCAGATATTGTGTTTGTTCATTGATTTTTCTCTTATTTAGAATTCTTTTAACTTTGTATTCTTCTTCTGTGGTTTTGATCTCTTCATCTTGTGTCTGAGTGCTTTGTGATGCTGGTTTCAATAATGAGATATGAAAAATTGAGTATATCTTCATGCTGTCTAGTAGTCTCAATTTATAGTTCATTAGTTTGATTTTCTCTTCAATAATGAATGATTTAATTTTCTTGCTATCAAGTTTGCTGCTTAATTATTTTGTCTTAATGTTTCTGCATAGTAAGTATACTTTTTTCTCTTTTTTTAGGTTAGATCTCTTCTGATGAGTTTTATTATAATAAACTGCCATTCTAAGATTCACAAATTCAATATCTTTTTGTAGTTGCTTGTGCAATGTTTATAGCTGTGTTATTTTCTTTTCTGCTTCATGGTTTATTTCTTGTGTTTTCTTTGGTTCACTGCCAAATTCAGAATTATACTCAAAATTGGTATAAAACAGTGTTTCTTTAGTTATTACATTAATTGAATTATTGTATGCAAATTGTGCCATGAGTAGCAGTTCAACTCAATTGCTTTAGTTATAATTTATATAATTTTGTAAATACTGCTTAATCATCTAATTTATTTTTTCTGTTTGTCTATCTGTTTATGAATGATAAGCTGTGCTGAGTCTATGCTCAATGTCAATTATGTCCATTAATATTTTTCATAATTTCAATGTGAACTGTGAATCTCTGTCTGTTATAATTCTTTTTGGTGTATCATATTCACTAAACACATATCAAAATAGTAGATATGCTATCTCTGAGGCTATTACATCTGTTCTTGTTGGTATTGCATATGTATATTTTGTCAATCTATCCATCACTGTGAAAATAGTGTTGTATGTAACTCTGTTCTTCTTTGACTCTAATAGTTGTGTAATAAAATCCATGATAATTCATTCCCAAGGTCAAGTGAGTATTGCAAATGATTGTAATTTTTTATATGATAAATGTTTTACTGTCTTGTTTCTCTGATAAGTGTCATATTCTTTCAAGTATTAGTATATTGTCCATTGCATGTTTGGAAAATAAAAGTTTCTCAATATCAATTTTTCTGTTTTTTCAGTTCTAAAATATTCTTTTGTCAGTGGCTCATGATATCTCTTAATCACTTCTACTCTTGCTGTAAACAATATGTATATTAATCTGTTGTAGTAAATTAATTCATTGTCTTTTATTATTTTGTTGATCTTTTTTTTAATTATTTTAAGATTCTCATTTTTTGTAATTTTCTATCTGATAATTTGTATTAGTTTCTTATCTTGACTCTCAATAGTCATTGTCACTGCTAATATCACTATCTGTTTGTTGTATGTTATTGTTTTATTTTTCTAGAACTTCAATAGTACTAGTTCTGATTTAAGAACTTCTTTCTTGTGGTCTGATTGTCTATTAAGCATATTTGTTTATTTATTTTGCTCTTCACTGCAATGTTCAATTTTGAAGTTATAATTCATCAATATCTCTATCCATCTTGCTTGTCTTTGTATTAACACTTTAGTCATTGTGAAGTAAGTAAAATTCTTGTGATTAGTAATCACTCTGATTATATATTTAGCTTTTTTGAGATATACTTTTCACTGCTGAAATGCTGTCACTATGGCCAACAATTTCTTGTTGTAAATCTCATAATTGAGCTTTGCTGATATCATCTTTCTTAAATAATATGCCATTGAATGTAGTTTTTCATTGTCATCTGACTGTGACATTACTGCTTTAATTATGTAGTTTGATGCATTAGTTTTAATAATTGTTTTTTTCACTGAATTGTGTTGTTTAATTACTGATGTCATTATTATTTTTATCTTCATTTCTTCAAATGCTTTCTGTTTTGTTTCTGTCCATTGAAACTTTTTCTTCTTCTTCAAAAGGTCAAATAATGGTCTCATAATATCTGTGTATTGTTTAATGTATTATCTGTAGTAGTTCACCATTTCAATGAATGCTTGTAATTCTTATAAATTCATTAATACTAGCCAATCTCTAATTGCCTGAATCTTTAGTTAATTTGTCTATATCTTTTCTTGAGTAATCTAATGTTTTAAGAAGTTCATTTTCTGAACATGGAATTTGCACTTCTTTAGCTTGAGTTGTAGCTTCACTAGTTGTAGTCTTTGTAGTATCATTCTGATATGTCTGACATAATCTTTGAGGCTTTTGAAAAATATTAAAATGTTATTTAAATAAGCTATAATGAAGTCAAATCAATATTCACCTAGTACTGAATTAATAAATCTCTGGAACATTGCTGATGCATTTGTCAATTCAAAAGGCATAATCTTGTACTAATAGTGTCCAAACTTGGTTTTAAATGCTGTTTTTCATTTGTCTCTGAATTTGATTTGTATTCAGTTATATGCATCTGCAACATTAAATTTTGTAAATCATTTTGCTTCTTGTACTACATCTTGTATTTTTGTGATCAATAGTAACAAATATTTGTCTTTGATTATAATCTTATTCAGCTGTCTGTAGTCAATACAGAATCATAAATTGCTGTCTTTTTTTGGCACAAATAACATTGAGTATTCTGCTGATGATGTTACTAATTCAATGTATTTTTATCTCAATTTGTCATCAATGTATTTTTTCACAACTTTTGCTTCTTTTTTTGACATCAGATAAATCAGTTTACATGTTAGTTTCTTCTCTTTCATTAAAGATATCTCATAATCAAATGGTCTATGGTCTGACAATTCTTTATTGATACTAAAATCAAAGAGATTTTTGAATTGCTTATACTTCTTTAAAATCATTGGTTTTGTTGCTTCTTGTGCTTTTTTTTTGCTCACTGTGGTGCTGTATAGTGCCTGACTATGCTATCTCTCTTGAGTTTGCATGTCTTTTTGCATAGTCTCACTTATTGACTTGCTGTCTGTAGGCTTCTCAGATTCTGTCTGTCTCTTCATTTTAGAACCATTAGTTGTTCCCCTCAACTCAGTCTCTTTTATGACTGACTTTATCTTGCTTCTTACTCAACTCTCTGAGGTCTATGAGTAGTCTTGTTTTGACCTTATTCTGTATGTACATTGTGTAAACTGTATTTCATTATGTGTTCAGTCAATCTCTGAATTGTGTTATTTTAGTTATGGTATTTTGAGTACTACATTGTACTCTTTAACTTTGATTATATCAAAGTTAAATAATTTTAAATGGTTCTGAACTGAGACTGGTATCAATTTTATCTTTGTGGTTAGAAACTATTTTAAATTCTCTTTATTAAGTTTTGAAATTAGTACTGATTGTCATTTGACTATTTCTAAAATTCATAGCTTCTTCATAAATTCTGAATTTATAAAGTTTTCTGTGGCTTCTGAGTTAACTAGCACTCTAGCTGGCTGGCCTATAATCTTAGCCTGTATCTTGACATGTCAGCCTCTGACTGTTGCTGTCATCTAATGTTGTCACTTTTATTGTTGTCTTTTGATTTGATTTTTCTGTAGAAAATATGCACTGCTGACTTTTGCACTATAATGCCTTATGCAATAGTTGTTATAATATGCTGTTCAATGCATGTTCTTGTGCTGTGGGTGTCTTTAATACTCTATGCATGTACATTCTGGCTTATCACAGTAAGCTAATGTTTCTCTCTGTGAGAAATTCTCTTGAGTCTTAGTTCAATGAGTCTTTTGCTCATAACTATTCTCATTTAAGTTTAGCAAAGTGAGATCTATCACTTGTGTCTTGGCCTTAGTTGTCTTGTTGTCTGATTTTTTTTCAGTTCTAAGCAATCTTCTCTCACTTTCTGATTTCTCAAATGTTTTACTAGCTTTATGCCATTCTTCAGTGATGGAATTCTTGTTGTTCTTTATTAGTTCTTTGTAAATCTATTGCATGCTTTGTTTTTGTGCATATTATCTGATGATTTTGTTGTTTGAGTTATTTTGCTCTATGATTTTCTTCATTTAGCATTGTTGTTTCTTTTTTCTTCTGTATTGTTTAATACTCATAATCTGGTTTATGATCATCTCAATGTCTTCTAAAGCATTGCTTGTGTCTTTGTTCAGTTCTATTGCTGCTATCTTCACTGTGTTAATGATGGTCTCAACTGTGAAGTTTGTTTCAGTTTTTATGCATTTCATAATTCATTGCTTTTTGGTGTTGTTATTGTGGCTAAGTTCTTTAGGTGTCTTTTAAAATACTTTATTCATTTTGTCTTCAATTTGCATTATGATTTTGTGTAGTCTTGTTGCTTCTTTGAGTGTTTCAATTAATTTTCAGTTTTTTTCTTCATATTCTGAATGCTATAACTTTTCATATTGTGCTTATTCTTGGCTTTCAAGTTTGTCACTAAAGTCAATCTCTGAAAAGTCATTATTACTAATTTTATTGCTTGTTGTGTTAAGCTGTTATATCTTTTTTTTGGGTGATTTGCAGTGTTTAGCTATATGTTCTTTCTTCTGGCAGTTCATGATCTCTTTCTTTTGCTTGTTCTCTGGCTCAGTCTTAGTCTTGTCTTTCTGTTATATCATGTTCAATTTCATTAGTTGTAGCCCATAAGGGTTCACTTTAAGTTCTCTCTGCCATTGTTCTTGATTGATGTGTTATAAATACTATGTAGGCTATTCATTATTTCTTCATTGTTTTGCTTGTTGCTTGACTAACTTTCTCTCATAAATTCTGTCATTGATTTATATGAATTATTCAATCAATTTGTCAATGTTGGTGAGTGATTTTTTTCTAGCTAATTTGTTCTGAATTTTCTCTTTTAGTTCTTGTTCATATGTGTTACGGACCAACCATGGAGAGGCATGACTGTGACACCCTGATAAGATGAGACTCTACAGCACAGCACTAGAGCAAGGCAGACACCAAGGTCACATGACAATAAGCAAGTCCAATATCACATGATAAGAAATAGTCCACAAGGGACTATAAGAAGATAGTCCAGTGAGGACCACAGGAAGGGAGTCCATATGAGACTATAAGAAATCATAGAAAGAAGGACTAAATCATGGGATATATAAGGACACTCATTTCAGCCCAGCAGATGTATTTAGTTCTTTGCATTCAATTTA
>JAPVCG010000059.1:0-11995 GCA_029606305.1 Paecilomyces fulvus
CCCCCCCCCCCCCCCCCCCCCCCCACACTATCGACAATGAGTTTGGCCCCGGAATCTACGCCACCAATGATCTCGAGACTGCAATGGGGTATGCCAATCCAAATGGAGCGCTACTGGTATTCAAAGATCCAGACTTTCGGGGTCTCAATGTCTGGCAGCCGAATGAGTCTGAATGGAACATCCTGTCCGCTCTTTGGCTACAACTACCATTGCATAACCTCACTATTCCGGGGAAACACAAGCACGCAGATGTGATCATGGGAGCAATGTCATCAAACCGATCTGAAGCGAGGGCGAAGAAATGTTTTGCAACGCAGAGCCAAGAAATGCAATTAGCTTGTGTAAGCTACAATGGCTGCGAACGCCTTGCAGCATCACTGGTGGCAATCATCTACCTCACCCCCTAGATGATGCGTCGGTGCTGAGCGCTCTGTCCTTTCAGAAAAAGTCCTGCGGAAACACCCCCTTTGGATCCCACTCCTGCTTCAATCGCCGCAACTTCTTCACTCGCCATCTCCCGGATACCGCTCATACGTTGCTCTTGAGCGCGTATGGTTAGGGAACGAGGCTACCTTCTCCGGTTCCTCTTCGCGAAGATGTGAGAGGAAGTCTTCGGCATACTCCTCTGCTAGAGGGAAGGTCTCGGCATCGTCAGTGAAGGGGATGGCCATTCTGTCGTCTATTAGTATTCGAGCAACTCAATAATATTGTCACAACGATTCTCCGAGAAAGATGATGTGACAAGGATATCTCACGCCCAGCCAACAACATCCCTATGCCCCCACGCGGTACTTTCATCTGGTATATGCGCCATTATCCCCGGGTTGAAGAACGTCAGCCCAACGACAGACTTTTTCAATTCGGGATTCTTCTTAAGCATATCCAAGCTATTCCTAAATGCTTTGGCCAGCTTGTCTGTGCGAATCTTCCGCATCCCTGTTGAAGCAATGTATTTATATCCACCCTTGGCATCCACCTGGTCGCTGCTATCGGTGATCTGATCGAATGTGATCTGCTTCTGAATTACGATTGGATCCAAGGCGAAGAGAGGAGCAAGCGCTGAACGCGCCCCAGATTCGGAACCGAAGTATTGTGTCGTTACTATAAAGCGTGGCTTGATTATTGTCAGATTTCCTCTATATTAGATAACAGATCGGGACCTGGGGAAAAGCAGTCACCAACTTACCTCGAATGTCGGCGGAGGCGATACCATGAACGTTACACCCATAGCCCTCTCAGACATCCCCTCCGCTAGGGTCTCCAAGGCCGACGCAAATCCGACCAGCTTCTCCTGAGTATACATGGAAGTGAACACCCAGAACTTCCCACTTTCCTCCTCACTGAGCGTGCTCAATGGATGCAACTTCATCGTCACCTCTGTGACAACTCCAAATGCCTGACCGGCGCCGCAGATTCCCCAGAACAGGTCTGCATTCGTGGTATCATTGGCAATGACGAGGCCATTGGTAGGTGTCACGATGCGCGCAGAGAGTAAGTTGTCAATCCCTAGGCCGTGGATGCTCGATATGGCGCTGAAACCACCGCCTAAGAGGGCGGGGATGACTCCAATGGAGCGGGCGTTGGGTGTTGCTGTATAAGTTCCATTAGTGAAACTGTCATTTCTGATATACCATGACTTGAATCAACATACGGATACAGAACCCCCTTTCCGCAACACCTACGTTCAACTCCTTCGTCAGGACACCCGGTTGGATCCGCACAGTCGCCTTATCCGCATCAATCTCAAAACCCCGTTGGAGGCTCAAATCCAGTACAAACCCATCCTTTCCAATCGTCGACCAGGTACTACGTCCACCAGCATTCGGCACGAATGGAATCGAATGTGAGACTGCATGTTGAACCTATTTCATACTTGAGAAACAGTTCCATGTGTGGAACATAGTCTAGAAGTTCTGAGAATAATGCGTACGATAATAACCACATCCTCCTCCGTAGCTGCCAGTATAATTGCTCCGGCAATTTGGATGTTTACTTTACCCCATCTAATCAGATGGTCTTTGAATTCCTGACTGGAGGGATCAGTGAGGATGATTGAGTGGGTGGAGAGTTTGGGCTGGAGGTCTTGGGCGAGTGTTGATATTGACATGTTGGTCTGTGAGTGAACTGGCGAGTATGCTATGAGGAGCAGCGATTGCGGCCTAAGCAGGCGTGAATGTTATGTTGTATATATGCAGGGAGAGAGTGAACTCGCATTACTCCTCCTTTACATAGCACAGGTTACAGATTACAAGCTGTGAGAATTAAGTGCATACCAGCGTTGGCACCTACATGCATCCCGTACAGCTCGAAGTTAAAAGCCCAAATAGACCTGTGATTGGTTGTTAGAACCAGTTCAGTCACTGGATTCAGCGCTTTCATAATATGAGACGGACATCAGATTGGTTTGACATGGTTTAGAAAGAAAAGGCTAAAATACGGAATAAAGCTCGAGGTAGTAGTCTGCTAGGCGATCTTTACAACTCCCCGCCTCTGATCCATCTTCCTCGAGTCCAGTAAAACGCCAGGCCAATAGCCCACAGGCTAATCAAAATAGCGGCTTGCACTGGTGCGAATACGGCACCTCTCACGACCACAAAGCCGCTGACTACCGAAAAAATGATCGGGACCATCACAAGCGGTTTATACGGTCGATGTAGGTCTCTTTGACGGAATCTCAAAATAACTGCTCCGAGAACCGTGAGAAAGAAGAATGAATACTCACCTAATCCGTTGAAAGTGAGCAGAGCACGGAAATTCCCAAGAAGGATATACAAGGCAGCGAGAACGGTGGAGAGGATGATGGCATTGATAGGAGCGTCGGATCTGGATGGCTTCACGGTGTCTGACGAATCACTAGAAGACTCTAAGGGTGTACTCGAATCGGATCTGATGCCGAGACGACCGACGAAGCCAAGGAAACCAGGGAGCCAGTTCTTGTTGGAGGCTGAGACGACCATGCGGCCTGCAACGAAGGAGTTCCCGAGGAGAGAACCGGCAACAACGAGACAGATGAGAATAGCGGCCACAATACCTACTGCAGGCCCCAAGAGACGAGTGATCGCTGTCTATACATTTTTAGTATCAGCAGGAAATTTTGGTACGCACTCGCGAATGAGGCGAAGCTTACCACTGCGACACTGTCCGTCGTAGAAATTAAGTTCCATGGCAACAGGATATAGTAAGCTGCATTTGCCGCAATGAAGCAGAGAATGATTGTCGGAATAGCGGTGTTCAGAGCAAGTGGCAGCTGGCGAGCCGGTGATGAAAGCTCGGCCGAGACGTATATTGCCTGCATGGTATGAGCGCTATGTCCAGCTTCTTGATCTGTATACATCGAGTCAAAAACCATACCTTATCCCAACCAGAGTATGCCCACAGTGCGCCATACAAGGCTGCAGAGTAATGGCCCAGTATCTCCCATTCACCCAGCTGTCTCCAATCGATTCGACTCCTATCTGGGTTCACAGTCTCCCTGTAGCTAAACCAAGGTTTGGTATACCAGTCCCTTCCACCGACATCCTTGTTTGGATTCGAGGTTTGCAAAATAATAACAACGACGCCAGCTATTACAACACCAATAATACTCACGAACTTGGTTATGACGAAGAAATTATTGAGTCGTGTAGTTGCCTTCGTGCTGATGGAGTTTGCCAGGCTGATGATGACTAGAATCAGGATTGAGAGAAGCTTGTGCTCTATCTTTGCAGCAGCATCGGTAATACCGGCTGCAGAATAGATGCTTTCGATGAATACGATGCTCAAAATTGCCAGTGTGGCAGGCATGATGGCGATGATCCATGTCCAGGCCGCTAAGAAACCAAATACATCGCCGAAGATGTACTGCAGATACGGCTGGACGCCTCCTGAGAATAGACTTTAGCCTCGCAATATCCATTGCTGCAGACATATTAACATAATCATACCTTCACCAGGAATCGCCGTTCCAAGCTCTGCCATGGTCGTGGCTCCCGTCCAAGCAAGAATACCACCCACGAGCCATATGATCAGCGCCACCCCCGGTGAAGGCACATTGCTGTCAATGGATCCTGGGGATGTGAAGATACCACTGCCAATAACAATGCTTATGACGATGGCGAACGCATCTGAAGCTCCCAAGTTTCGCTTGAAGGTGCCCTGGCGCGATAGAGCCTCAGTGATCGCATCTCCGTCATTCTGCTCTAGTTCGCGCTGGTCGGCCAGGAGCGGCCTGTGGACTCCATCATCCGACTCGACAGGAGTTGACATTGTTGATGTTGAATCTAATATATCAGAAACAGTGAGAGGATGTCATCTTTATCCGGGAGATCACGCCATTTCCTCTTACGGTGCGGAGACTTCCGGCACGTGATGCGGGGAAATTTGAAGTATAAAATTTGAAGTATATAAAATGCCAATACACGTCTCTCTTGAACGCAAAAACAGTACTTTGACGAATGTCTCAAGTTGACAGTTAGAGATCTTAGCCACAAATGGTAAGGATAACGACCTTGTTGAAGAATTGGTCAAAGCCACAAATTGGGGGCCATTTTTAGCGCCCCCCTTTTTTGGGACACACCCATTTTTATACCAGGATGACCAGCAAGATTGTAGAATGGCTTGGCTGCCAAGGATGACAGCTACTAATTCAGTCTACACCGCGGCTCCCACAAGCAGATACTGCACTGGAATTTCCTCAAATATCATGCTGGCGTCAAAGGATCATCAGGGATTGAGCTCCCACGACTGGTTATTTCGCGAATGGGGCTCATTGTGATAAGCACTAACTTTGGCTTATTTCTATATGAATGATCTCGATTGGTTCTCTAGTACCTATTTCTCTAACTAACTAGTGTGGAACTAAAAGTAAACATAACCGACCCCGTGGATGCCTACCTCAACATACAGTGTCAGCTGAAGTCACGGAGCGCGCTGTCTACCTACTTGGTCCATTTTACAAATTCTGTTGGTCGCCCCAAGTTTTCTCAGGCTCTATTCTTCATTTCCAAGGGTCTTGCTGCTGGGCCTTGGGCCCAAGGCGTGCTAAATGAACACTTGCCCAAGATGTCAGACAATACTTTTGAAGACTGCACCGCTGGAACTTTCTACGGCTTCACAAACGACGAAAATAATGAATTCCATCCCGGCGACACATTTCAACTACAATGGGGAGCGTATGACGAGTATACGCCGCTCAATGTCACCCTGGCACGTTTGGGCGGTTCTCTAGTCGGTAATATCGTCGGTATGTGAATCTGTCTCTCGATACGGATATAGGGCTTTTGCTGAACCTCGCTGACCATGGCTTTAGAGTTTGGAATATTCAGCACTTCAAGTTCCCTCTACCGTATTTACAGTTCATCGTCAAATTGTACTCTCGAACAGTACAATTGGACTATTCCCGCTGATTTCAACACGACAAACCCTACGTTCAATCTGGCGTTGATGAATGCTACCGAAGAGCGTGGAACAGACGGAAACCCTCTGTACGGATTCCTGGCTTGGAGTCCAGTCTTCTATGTACGCAGCAAATCGTCGACTACTTCATCGACTGCGGCTACGACGGCAACTACTGCAGTAGCCAACGCCAGTGGAACATCGTCCTCTTCAATATCTGCATCAGAAGCATCTACCACAAATACTCACCGCCCTTCAGACGGCCTCTCCTCAGGTGCTAAAGCCGGTATTGGCGTTGGTGTCAGCATAGCTGGCTTGTGTCTCCTGGGTCTCCTCTTCTTTTTCTTCCGACGGCGATCTGCTAGTGCCCAGACTGCTGCAGCCGAGGAAAAACCATTGCCTGTAGTTCATGAAATGGATGCAGGTTCTGATCACGCTCGCAAGAGACAGATACCGGAACTCGATAACGGGCAGTGAGAATCGTGAACCTAGAAGAAGTTTAATTGCGGAGAAATACTATTATTTTGATTACGCCGTCGACTAAACAGTTAACGGCGTTGCACAGTGGAAGAAAGCGGAAACAAAATCAGATCGCATTTGTAGATATATCTTAGACCTATCCCTGAGCGGCTTATCATGCAAAATGGACCTTGCGGTGTATTTACAGATACCCTATCATCATATTTACCTGTATATTTGTACATTTATTTTTATTTCCAGCTAGCTAGAAATATATCACTTACTATTTTTCATATCGACTTCCACGGTTAGATTGGACTACTCATCAGTAAAAGTTTAGTGACTATATATGGTGGTAATCATCAAGCTCAATATAATCGCTCTAATCCTCTAACTTGACACAAATTCTAATGGCATTGACTTATTGCCGACATTGTCTCCCGTCTTAGCATCTACACGAGCGCACCGGAAGCTCCCTTCCCACCGACGTCATACTATTTCATTTTCAACGGAGACATCACTAACAGCAAAGTTACAGAATGTTTCTTGTGTGATATGAATTAAGTCCGAGGAAGACAATTACTATTTAAGTGATGGTGTGGTCGTACCTACGTCAGCTGCCGGCTATCCCCGGCTTAACATCGACCTTCCCCCGAATGAGCCGTCGATATAACGACTTGCAGTTAGAAGGCTGAGATGCTTATGACTCCGACATCATATATTTCCAAATATGCTGGAGGTCCTTTGAGATGTTTATTATATAGTTCCCTGTTTTTCATTACGAGGGCCCCGATCGTAAGACCGGCCAGAGGACGATCACCAATACCTCGATCGCATATATGCGCCATGTCGAGCAATACATCTTCGCCACCGCCAATCTCCCATATCCTGGAGACATGCATCTATGTGAAAGATCTGCCGGCTTCTGTGAAATTCTACAGAGAGACGTTCAATATTCCAGCTTTTCTTGACACGGTGCGATTGCACCTTTTCCTAGCTTCATGACGAGAACAGGTTACTGATAGGATGAACAGCCTCGGATGTCTGCCTTCTCCCTGGGACAGACAACGTTACTTCTCTTCCAGATCGGAAAAACACATGAAGACATTCACCTGCCCAACGGAACGATTCCTGGACATGGTCCCACTGAAACTAGCCTCCTCACACCAAGCGACACGTCTGTAGAGAAGAACCCTAAACTGAAGCAACACTTCTGTTTCGCGGTGAAGGACCCCGAAGATGTAAATAAGTGGGATGAGCATCTACGAAACCGAGGTGTAAATGTAACTGCAAGGATGAGATGGGAACGTGGAGGGCGGAGCGTCTACTTTGAAGATCCAGATGGTCACGTTGGTGAAATTGCATCGAGGGGCTTGTGGGAACACTATTGAAAAAGCATGGGGTTCAGAAAAGAAAAACCAGACTTATCCTGCTGTACTTGTATATCATGCCCCACACACATATTACCTTATCGTTAAACTGCTAGGAAATCAGAGAGATCGATGAGAATTATATAGGTTGTCAATAAATATTTCTATAGAGACTATATGGATCTTCGAACATTGCCTTCTTCGAGATCTAGTAATTAGGGAAGCTCCGTGTCCACTGGGGGTCCATAGTATGACTTCATTGATCGAGAAAAATTAACACTCGGTACATTAAGTGTATATACAAGGGGTCAAAATAGGTTGGGTGATACATATTCTGCCTGCTATCTCCACTTGACCTCCCTATCTCTATTTTTCAGCGCATCCATCAAGATGGGTGGTGGTTCTTATATTTCTCCCCGAAACGATCCTGGATCCATGCATCCAGTCTGTCACACTGGACAGAGACTGTAACGAGAGCCTGTGATGTCAGATTTTGGAGAATTGATGAATAGTAAAAGCACTCATTACCCTTCATTTTTGGGTATGGTCGCAACGTAGCATTGATCCGGGTCCAGTCGAGATACCAGATATATCAGTGCTGCACACCTACATGGGTGGCATCCACTCGTTAACAAAAACATTTCTTGGTCCTGCAAGAGTGCTTGCAGTGCGCTTAAGAAACTGCCCATCACCCTTGGTCCCCACGTACCCTCCCTCATCTCTGTTCCAGACAATCTTCCCCCGCAGCATGGTGTAGCGAGGCCAATTCTTGAAGGCGGTCCCGTCAAATGGTGTATAGTCGATATCATGATTCAGCAGGTCATTGGTCAACTGGAAAGGCTCCATCTTTCCGTTGGGGTACCATATGCATAGGTCCGCGTCGTAGCCAGGGAAGATGACTCCCTTCTTCGTCAAGCCGTATAGTTTGGCTGGGTTGGTGCAGCTGACGCGCACAAAGTCTTGAATGGTGATCTCCCCCTCGAGAACACCGGCGAATAGTAGTGGCTGTCGTGTCTCGACACCTGGGAGACCATTCGGGATCTTTGTAAAGACGGGCTTTTCGTTAATCAGACCAGCTATCTTGCCGCCTTCTGCATTGAACCTGACTGTCTGTGAGCACGGAGCCCATGAATCCTGTCTTCATCCTCTGATGCTTACTTTGAAGGTGCATGGTCAGACGAGAATGTAGTGAATGTCCCATTTGCCAAGGCCGTCCACATGGCCTGCAGGTCTTCTGGCTTTTCCCGAAGAGGTGGCGAACAGACGCACTTTGCGCCTAAGAGTCGATCAATATTACGCTTGAGGTGATTGAATTGAGGAAGAAGTCACCCACCTTCGAAATGCTCTCCGCGCAGCTTATCGGAAAGAAGGTACAGGTAGTGAGGACAAGTCTCAGCATAGACTGGAAGCAGTCTAGTCTGTGCGTCTCGGATGTGTTTTGCTGCCACCATGGACGAGACATGAACCAGTAGGATAGGGGTATCCATCAATTCTGATAGAGAAATAGCACGGTACTGTGATATGGTTAGTTTCTTTACCAGTCCCATTGACGTGGAGGCTTACTGTCGCTTCTGCTTCGGCGATCTGCGGACGTGATACTGCATGGTAATAGGGATCGGTCTGGCCGCGCTCTTCCAGTGTGTCTATGATCCTTCTCTGAATCAGTATGTGTAAGATCTATCAATGCCAATGAATACTTACAGTTGGATCATGTCATGGTTCTCCGCATGCACCATGGTGGTCATTCCTAACTTCCTTGTGGCTACCATTATGTCTAGAATCTCACGGTCCCTAAGCTTCAACGGATCGTAGGTCATGTAAAGCTTGACGCTGGTGATACCAGCCTCTACCATCCGAGGGAGCTCTTTCTGTAGGATATCCTTGGTTGGGTTCGTTAATATGAGATGGATTCCATAGTCACAGGCACAGTTTCCCTCGGCCAGACCCGAATATTCCGCCACGACGGGGATGATACTCTCATCTTGCCGTCCCTGAGATGCAAAGGCGATCACGGTGGTTGTTCCGCCGCAAATGGCACTACGGGTGCCAGTCTCCCAGGTATCGCCGGTGGGTGCATTCCGCTGCTGGAGATGAACATGAGAATCTACCCCGCCGGGAGTGATATACGCTCCCTGAGCATCGATAATGGTCGTCGAACAAGACGCCGGTAGAGAAGCGCCGATGCACGTGATGACTCCATCCTTGACGCCGATATCTTGACCAATCACAACATCGTTCGCGTTGGCCTGGAAGATTATTAGATTGGGAACGTTTTCAATTAATTGCCAGAACTCACTATCATGCCATTGCGTACAATCGTGTCGAATTCCATGTCGAAGAGTGGCTATCACTAACTGTCAATCATTTGGGCTGATGTCTTTGAAGCAATATATAGCAGATCTATCGAAGGTGGACGCAGTAGGCCGATGATAAGAACACTGGCCGTTATCAAACCGGAGAGGCCGATGAGTGCTGCTCCTCGGATTGTTGCGACAGAGATGGCAAGTCTATATACTGCTGTATAAACCGAATGAGATAATATGCTTCAACAAGGTGATCGACAGAAGCCAAATGTAGGTTACTCCCAGCTGACGCTGGACATTTCTATTCGTAGTTTGAGCATAAGTTCCTGTTCAATTAAGCTCGACCGCTTGTCATTAACTGATAGTAACATTCGTGCTGAGGCTGTTTCAGTAGCAATCTTGATCTCAATGCTGATCTGTGGGTTAAGGAATCTTGATCAATTGGAGTCGACTGCAGTATTTCTCTTACTTTCATAAGCCCATGTCTGAGAACAACATGGCATAATCTGCACAATAGAGGATAATTCTTTGACCTACAGAGATATCGAAAGCATCTAGAACGAATTCTGAAGTAGAGATCTCTCTCGATAAAGCAGAACGGATATATGGTATTATTCTTATTTGTTTCCTTCGAATAAGGTCGGCATAAAGGTAATAAATAATACTGTACACAATTACAGATCAACTACCGCCATTGCTTCGATCTTTTGCATTTTCTTTCGCTGGATCTACATCAATTGTTGCAATTCCATTGAAGATTTCACACAATCGTCATGTCCGCCAATTGATAGTAACGTATGGTCGCGTGCAGACCAACCTCCATGCGTCAAGCCACCAGTTCCCACGGCGAATTGCTACCCCGACCTGTTCCACTGCGATGCTGTGTCACTTGGATGCTTCTTGGCTGCTAAAATAACCGCGGGGACCTAATGCAGTCAGTTGCTTGTGTTGGAGCGTTCCCTGAGTGCGGGGGAACGCTCGCTTAGCACGCTCGGAACCCCAGATGGAGCTGAGCTGAGCTCATCGCCAGCTGGCATTCCAGTGCTGTCGAGCTGTCAAGAGCTTGAAATTCGAGCTCTAGTAAAGACGAATTGGGAATCTCTCTCTTCTACGTCATATCTCATGAACTGCTACCGGTGCGATACTGCGACTACGGGGTCCCGCGGAACGGCCGGAGAAGACACGTATATACGGATGAAAAATCAAGAATCCCGAAGGAAGCAATTGAGATACTCCAGGAAAAACCGATCCCAGGAGTCGTAAAGATGCATTAGATGGGCCATTTCATGAGGGATTGGCAACGGGAAATGTGGGAAGTAAGTGGTCATTTCAGACTCTATAGGTACATAAAAAGTGTGATGACGATGCTGACGAAAGTCGTACATGACGATTCAACCACGACCGATCCCTCAACACCCGGTTGTTGATCCATTGGCGATCATTTTGTTTAGACGTACTTGCACATCATGGCAACCATCAGGTCGAACAGACCAATGGCCTCGACGAAGGCGAAACCCAGAATGGCGTAGGAGAAGAGCTGACCACGGAGCGCCGGGTTGCGGGAGACGGCGAGCAGCAGAGCAGCGAAGACGAGACCGATACCGATACCGGCACCACCGAGACCGATGGCGGCGGAACCCATACCGACGTTCTTGGAGACCTCGACGAGGGCGGAGGCGAGCTCCGAGGAGTACTGGCGGCGAGCCTGGACGTTGGCGAAGACCTGGCGGGCGTTGGCCTGGAGGAGAGTGGAGGGCTGAACGCGCTTCTGGGCCTGGAAGGCAGTGGTGGTGAAGGGAGAGGCCTTCTTCTGGGAGGTGAAGGTGCGCTTGGTGGCCGTGTTCAGCGGCATACGGATGGCCGGACGAGCGACCCTGGGGGCGGCCGAGGCCATGGTGGCCAGGCGAGAAGCGACGAGGCGGGAGGAGGCCATTGTGAAGAGGATTGAGCTGGAAATTGGCTCGTCCGGGAGAGGAGAGAGAAATTCGAGGTTGTTGTTGGGGGGATGGGAGGAAAAAAAGGAACTTTTCTGGAGGAAAAAGCTGGAGGAGAAGCGAAGATTGAGGTCTGCCAGGGGATAAATACTGTCCGGCCAAATTTTCACCTTTTCCGCGGCCCAGTGCGTCTTAGTGCATTGTTGACCCACTCGGTCGATTCCACGTAAATCGTTTTTTGCTTGACGGTCTTTCTTTGTTCCTTCGGAAGTGTCCGGAGGGGATGATTCTGATGATTCTGTTATTCTGTTGTTGGGGTGAAGAGAGCAATATCAAGTAGATAAACATTGATGGCACTGGAAGAGAGAGATGATGACTCCTACTACTACTCTCGATTGCTAGACTACGAATTGACCAGACGCTCTGTTGTTCTTTCATCCAGCGGCTCCCGGATGTCCTGGAAACCGGACAGGAGGCTGGGAAAAGAGAGCCACGCTTTCACGCCAGGTTTCATCCTCCCGTCACAGGTGAGAAGCCACTCTTTTTTTTTTTTTTT
>JAPVCG010000059.1:21816-35878 GCA_029606305.1 Paecilomyces fulvus
GCTCTATTGTCCATGGATACAGTCGAGGCCTGTCGGCTGAAGAACCAGGTGCGAAGGCTGTTCTAGTTCTGATCCACGGATATCCGATGACGTAAGGTGTTCCTTTGAGATACTGTTTAGTTAATTCTAGCTGACGATAAGTTGAAGAAATTTCTTGTGCGTTTCCTCTCATCAATTTTCCATGATTGATAGCTACTAGATGCGTTTTGGCGTTGTATGAAACACTAACTCATCGACCAACGAGAGTATATGATTCAGATGGCGCCATGTATGATGAACGCCGGGCTTTCAGGGTCATCTTAAGCTAATCAGTTGAGTAGGTGATAAGAAATCTCCCCGAGAATATTCCTCTTTTCGTCCCTGACATCCCAGGATACGGTAACAGCACCCCAAGCAAGACTGTCCACGATAAAGGAACTGTTGGAAAAGCCATTCTCGACGCACTGTGCTCTGTCCTCCAGATTACACCGAACAAAGCTCCACGGCGCATCATTCTTGCAGGTCATGATCGTGGAGCGCGGATCAGTCACCGTCTCAGCGTGGATGCTAGCGAATTCTCTGACAGGTTTACCATAACAGGGACTATACTAATGGACATTGTGCCTACCTTGATTCAGTGGCGTGCTATGGCGAATCCGGTTGAGGCAGCTGCCTTCTTTCATTGGCCCTTCCTAGCAAACGTGGAGCTGGCCACATCTTTTATCCTGAAGGTCGGAGGTGATGTTTTCATCCGCAGTAGATGCAACCCGACCTGGGCGACTGAATCTTCTGCCCGACAATGCTCAGACGACGTATGAGACTTCTTTCAAACAGGAGAGCGTTATCAGAGCGGCTTGCCTCGACTACGAAGCAGGTGCTACCGTGGATGTTGAGCGACAGAAGGATGACCAAGACAAGACCATGGAAAAAAGATTGAAGTGCCAACATTAGTCCTCCATTGTTCTGGGCTCGGGAGGCGGTTTCGTATAACAGATACTTGGAAAGAATAGATTGCTGATGGAAAGGTGCTGCTGTCTGTAGTGGAGATAGGAGAGGGTGCTGGACACTCGTTCCCAGAAGAAGCTCCTGAAGCTACAACGAAGGCCATATTGGAATGGATTGGGAAATATAACATCGTCTAGCTATCGAGAGAAGCGATTAGACAGCAACAAGATTCCCTTCGTCGTGCATAACCTGGATTTCCAAAACTTTTCAGTACCAACGAGAACTACAAACAAAAATACAGTGGCTACTTCCCCGATATCCCACTTCATATCATCATCATTATCATTAGATGACCGTCCCTTCTCCCATGCGGTGCGCACCCGGCCATTCAAGGAGTCGCCTCATATAGTCAAAAAGAGTATTGCCCCTACAGAAACAGCCGCGGTGAAAGCCATCGAAAATTGTGAACTGGGGCTTGCAGCTCCGGGTTTCCGTGAACCTTTCACCACGTTGCCAGGTCGAACACAGCTCAAACTTCGAGTCCCGACCGGGTCCTCTGCTACGATAGCGGTACCGTTGGGACCACCGAACGCGATCAGCATTACTGGAGTAAAACCCTCGATGTATTTGTCGTAAGTTCCGAAGACCAAGCCCAGCTGTGACTGTGTCTCCGTTAAAGAACTCACAGTAAAGGGCTGGTCACCATTCACACCACAGGTGGAGGATGTCTCAAGGAGAGCTATAGGCGAGATCACATATACCTATTAGCCTCATCCGCGCCGCAGCATTTAGGATCGAATTTATGCTTGTTGAGTGGACGTACCTCCTGACGATGACTGGTTCAAAAGAGGCGCAATGCTCGCACACGAATCCGGAATCCTAATGGCACCACTGATAGCTGCACATATTTCGTGTGAAGTGAGATTCTGGCTTCCAGCACCTAGGACAGCATCTCCAATGGCGCCTTTGAGGTCTCCGATGCAAGTCGGTTCAAAGACACTAGCACAGTTTCCATTGTCCCCCTGCATCTGCGCGATCACTGTGTTATTCGTAAGTGTCCCGGTAAATGCCAACGCACAGAGGGTGTACGGCGCGACACATATTGAATTGCCTTTATTTGTCGACGAAGCTATCGTGTCAGCTTTGGACACTCGGGGTAATAATTACTGTTAACCCACCCTGTAGATCCGATAGCCAAATGCCCTCTGACACTGTGTATTGCAAATCCGTATCTACCGCGGAACCAGATATGCGACTAGATCCATAGGACACCCCGATGTTGAGCTCGAGACCTGTAGGCTGGTAGGCATCCGCATCCGAATCCCATACTGTGAGAGTGGTATTGAGTCCACCGGTCGCGTTCCATGCCACCGTCAAACCTGTCGTCGCCAGGATTATTAGCACGGTGTAATGCGAAATCTGTGTAATGAGCGACATCGTGCCTTTTTCTGTGAAATCGATGACGGTATTCAATTGCTCCCAACATGCATTGTCCGCGAAAAGCACCCGTGGGAGATAGGACTCCCTGATGATATTTATGGGGTGATCAATGGGTGTCTGTCACCGTCGTATTCGCACCATATTGCGGCGTGATAAGACCTGAATCCATATTTAGGCGCCCTTGTTTGCGAGTAAATAATTCGCTGATTTATGCAAGCAAGTTGGAAATGGTCGTTTACTGGTAGGCTAAGTTTGGGCCCGACCTAAGCGCCAGGGGATTTGTATGTTATCATTGACAGTGTTCCAGTATTTCCGGCATCTTGGGTGTCAGCTTTCCCCTCCATGAAGCTTGCCTAATGCTAGCGAGTATGGATGTCTCACTTGTCTTGCCGTCATTCGTGGTGTTCAGCAGCCCTATCAGACCGATGGTTCCATCCGGATAGACCATGTAATCCAGGGAATCACCTAATAAGATCGGAAAGGGGTACTCTGAAGATTACAGTTGCAAGCTCTGTGAACGATATCGATCGAAGATAATGTCAGCCGACATGTACTTTTAAGACAGTCGATTGTTATTGTCACAACAAGGTTGTTTATTTCATAGGTGAGAGAATTTTGGTCATGGAATTTATTTCCTATACAGAACCCATCCTATCTCAAGTCTCCAGCTCTAAATCTTCACTCACTTATACATAGAAGTAAGCATAACTTGGAGGCAGAATGTTATATAGTCGGTTGGTATCTCCTGCGATAATGTAGTATGAATCAGTCAATACTTTCCGTTTTAGTCCAAGCCCCGTCTTATAAAGCTAGCATATGTTTCCAAATAAGGTATAATTATTTGCGAAGCGCTATATTAGATGCCGGAGAAAAAAAATCCCCACAGAATCCTTTGTTAAACTTCATCCTTTCCATTTCTATTCTAGGCCGAACAATTCGACTGGAGTTCCAGACGAAGTTTTTATGGGAACACAGGCGCCTAGTGGCAGAGGCTGCTATTAGTTGCATGCGCCACCTGTTTCAGAAATATATGAATCCGCAAATATACGCGTCAATAGCAACACCCCAGGACTGATCAAGCTTCCTGACTGGTGCTAAAATGTTACCGAGGCATTCCATCCAGTCGGATTTCCTCGGCTTAATCTCAGCGGAACTTAAACATCCTCGGTATTTGAGCCATCGCTTTACCCTTCTTGACGACTCAGAAAGATCGAAAAGCTTACATTTTCTTAGTGAAACGGCCCGCTGACCTCGGGAGGGTAAATCATTTGGAGATGTCAGAGCACCGTTCCCGAGCACCTGTCGCATGTCGAAACTGTCGTAAACGCAAAGTGCGGTGCAGTGTAACTGTGACTGGAGTGCCTTGTATAGGCTGTACTCAGGACCGTATTGACTGTATTGTTCTTCCGAGAAAACCTCATCCGTAAGAAGACTTGATATAGGCAAATGCGGTTGATTTGTGCTAACTGTGTGTTAGCCCGCGGCGCAACCGTTCCTCTGGTTCCCATCGTCTTTCTTGGAGAGAGTTCGATTCTGCTGTCCTGGAGTCGCATGATGATGGGCCTCATTCATCTGCTTCCTCGGAGTCGACCAGGAGGCTTCCAGCACTGGCTCCAAGTCGGCCTCGAGTAACATCGACGGGATGCGATCATATCAGCAACTCGCCACCTTCTGCCGACCGGCACAGCGTGCAACAAGAAGAGCGCAATGCGATGGAAATTGCAACAGCAGCGTTTGAGCAGCCTCAGAGAGCGGGCCAAGTCCCTTTCTACCCGGGTGAGCGGCGAACATTTCTTATTATATATATAGCTGCGAAAACGGAGAGACTAATTTGATAATAAACAGGCGAGCAGACGGGGATCACGCCTGTTTTCGAGGTCTGCCTACCACAACACGCTCTACCCAGACATCTTCTACTGCCTTTGCATTCATCGGTCTCTCTATCACAAGAAGATCAGAGCTACCTCAGAATGAAGGGCGTGTATACACTACCGAGACACGAATC
Source organism: Paecilomyces fulvus (assembly GCA_029606305.1). NCBI lineage: Eukaryota > Fungi > Ascomycota > Eurotiomycetes > Eurotiales > Thermoascaceae > Paecilomyces > Paecilomyces fulvus. The sequence goes on from JAPVCG010000059.1 coordinate 26,186, forward strand.
GTGCGAATGTCTGCTGAATGCTTACCTGCATCATGTACACCCAATCATGCCAGTGGTCGATATCAGCGTTCTGATAAACTATCACCAAGAAGACCGGCTCGATAAGTATAATCTCTTACTATTGTGGAGCATATTCTTCGCTGGAGTCAATGTAAGTCACCCCATATCCTCGCTAGGCATAAGCTCAATAATGTTTCTTAGTTCATCCCATCACGCATCTGGGAACAAGAAGGCTACAAATCTCGAAAGGAGATGAAAACCGTCATGTACTCTCGGGCGAAGGTAAGGCCTACAGATCTCTTCAGATCATCGCCATTTGTCTGTCAGATTGACTAACTGGTTTGCTCCGTAGTGCATGTATAACATCGGCAGTGAGACAGATAAAATAGTTCAATTGCAATCTTCCCTCCTGCTGGGATTCTGGCACTCAGACCTGGATGAAATGACCCAACCCTGGTATTGGACAGGGATTGCCATCAACTTGTGTCAGATGCTCGGTCTACATCGTGACCCAGATTCGAGTCGATACAACTCGTCCATATCTGATGAGCAACGCCGTATATGGCGTCGCCTGTTTTGGAGCTGTCTCTTCCGGGATCGTTGGCTGAGCTTGAGTCTAGGGAGGCCACAGCGGATTGTCCTTAATGACTGTGACACCCCCATGCCGACCGCTTCTGACGTGCTAGATGACACAAACGCAATATCACAAATTACATCTACCGCCTACCTCCCAAGCCACTTCGCACAACTAGCGGAATACTGGGTTATGCTTGTACATCTCAGTAGACTACTGGGCGCAACACTTACAATGAATTACCAACTTCTTGGACCAACGCCCACACTCCATCAAGTGGAAGCTCTCGAAAACGAAATTTTGCAATGCAAGGTTCCCGAACGATATGAACCCGGACTCAGCCGACTGGCGATCTTTTATATGTATCATTTACAATTACACTATCAGTAAGGAACACTGAACCCTTTTGAAGTGACAAATATTGATTTTCTTTTTTACAGGGCGCTCCTGATCACGTTCTACCGTCCATATATAACAAAGGCCCCTATCGGCCTTCATGTTGTCCATCAGAAAGAATGGCAACATATGACACGACTGAAAGTTGAATCTGCCGCTTCGAAGACGAATGCTATCTTGGATATTATGGCCCAGGATAAACTGCTCGAATTTGCCTGTCCCATGACGTAAGTGATCCTAAGGAATGCTTAGAGGACTTTCTGCTAAGAATCTTCGAACCCTACAGGACTCCTCTGTTGATGCCTGCCATGCACACACACCTCATGAATTGCAAATCTGCCGACCCTCTTTCGCGGCGCCTAGGTCTCAACAAGCTGAATATGTGCATGATGGTGTTGCAAGAGCTACAAGAGACATACACCGTCGCTTCTATATATCGGGGCGTGTTTTCGAAGGCGATCAAGCAATTATGTCCTGAATATGCATCCGGCGTCTCTGAAGATATCGCTCGCCTGGTCACAGCGGAATCTGCCTCTGTAGAGGCAAGGCAAGATGAGGGGGATATGATAGATACAATGATTTCGGATGATCTTATTGATGCACTCATGGACGAAGCATCTATATTCAATTTATGCGAAAATTGGAGTCGGGCGTGAAATAGAACAAATATCAGTTTAGCATTTGGATGAATCAGTAATCTATTCTGGTTGTTACGTTGCATAGACAACATAAACAGAGCTCGAAAATTTTCCAAAAAGAAAACAAAAAGTCTATATATTTTATGTCTATCTCTCTATAGTAAATCTATTAGGTACCTGCTGTCTACAGAAGGGTGATACCAGTGAAGGCCCGGTACTCGTCGAAATATATCCTCTCCTTGTTGCGACCATCCAGATCACATCTGTAAATGCTGCCACCAAGATCGGTCAAATAGATGCAACGGTTTTCGACATCTAGCTTCAGTCCGATGGCCTCGTGGAGATGCCTTGTGATGATCTCATATTTCTGGGAGGAGGAAGAGAGTGTAATGGGCAAACCAGCATCATCCAGCTTCGCTCTATACAAAGCGTTTCCTGAAGGAACCTCACCACGATCCGTCCAGTAGAGCGTGTGAGTAGCCTCGTCTATCTCGAGGTCAATGGGTTCGGGGAGGTCGCCGAGAACCAATTCCACATCATCTCGCGATGTTGCTGACTGATTAGGAGGAGTCTGGACGTTGGCACGGAAAATACGACCCTTGCCTGATTTCGAGTAGCCCTTTTGTGTCCAGTAAAACTTTCCCAGCTTGGGGGCCACAGTAATGCCTACACACCACTTCTGCCCACCATGGTTCTGGTCCTCGGGGTTGTCCCAGTGCCCATTCTGGATCAAGGTTTCCAGATTGGATCCGTCATAGTTGCAGCGGAGGACCCTGAATCCTTCACGGTCACAGAAGTAGATCTTCTTAGCGGTCCGATCCAGAGCCAATTGCTTTGGTGTATTAGCTCCGCCAGGGGCAACGATGGTCTTAACGTCGGTACCGTCTACACTAGCAGAGTACACGGTGCCATCATTCTTTCCTGGAATACCCATGCATGTCCAGAACACGCGTCCATCTTCATAATCGATATCAATTCCATCAGGCAGCGACTGGTTTTTGGCAAAAACACGTTGGATCTTCCCATCCGTGGAAAGCTCCAGGATCTCTCCAGACGTAGTTGACGGTCTTGGAGCTGACAGTCCGACATCCAAAGCTATGATCTTGCGATTGGAGGATGCATCCTTCTCTGCTGGAGGATAAAGGCCACCCTTTGAGCATTTGTTGCCGAGCTTTCCGTGGTCGAGGTAGTTCTTCTGCAAAAAGTCTACCGTCTTTTCCGATGCAAGACCGCGCTCATCAATGTAGTGCTGCTCGATAAAAGCAACCGTGTCTAGGCCGACATCTGGATAGATCCTCGTTAGCAAATACTAGTCCACTCTTCTAAAGGAGAAGGTAGGTACTGACTGTCCATCATGCGGCAAGGAACCGTTTTTCCCTTCACGAACATCTCCGACCACATGGAATCAATTTCTTCAGGAACTGAAACTCCTTCCGCTAGGATAGTCAAGACCTCACGCTTAACAGCAGCCCATATTCGGTTGAAAATAAAACCAGTGGACTCCTTTCTGGCGACGTAAGGTACAGTGGCAGCTTCTTGGGACCGTTGAGCCATGAAAGGGAATATCTCTTGGGAAGTGTGGCCATCAGTCATGAGTTCCACAATCATGCATTGAGGAGGCATGTAGTAATGCATGTTGAGGATGCGAGTTTTAGCTTCAGCGGGCACCTTTTCCAGCATCTCGGAAGACTTGTAGGAGGAAGAGTTGGATGCAAGAATGCAGTCAGCTGGTGCGACAGCGGCGAGCTCCGCAAAAGCGTCGATCTTTAAGTTGATTCTCTCTGGAATAGCTTCGATGACAAGCCATGCACTTTCCACGGCATCCGGTACACTTTCGAAAGCCTCAGCGGTGCCGGGAGTCTTTCCTGTTCTCTGGGCGTACGACTCCACATTTTCTTTTATATAGGCAAGGGCGTCGGCGCGCTGCTGGGAACTCGGGTCACGAATCCTAACATCATATCCTGCAGATGCCCAGATACAACCTAAAAAACCAACTAGTTAGAATGTTTGACTCTCATACTCAGGCATGGGTATTGAATACATACCAATACGGCGACCGAGAACACCACCACCGAGGACAGCAACCGGGCGGTTCTGGTAATCGGCTGGTGGCTGCCAAGAGGAACCCATTCTGTTCAGACTTTATAGAAGTGGCAATTGAGACTGTTGAATGAAATGAATGATGTTTTTGTTGTTTCTTGATGAGTAAATGGTGAGATAGAGTGGGACTTGGGAGGGGAGAGGCCGACAAGTGAGAAAATTGAATTGGAGACTCAGATCTTTTTATATACTTTCACAGCATGGAACATTGACGTTTACGGGCTGCCTCGCGGGCTTTGCGACGATCTTTGGGAGTCACCCCCATTATCGAGACAGTGATTTAGCTCCGGAAGGTCGGTTAGGTAACGCGTATTGATTATGGATCTAGATCCACAACGTACACAGGTATGGCACCCGAATGGCAAATAAACCCACTTCCGCGGCCTGCAAGCCGATTGAGAGCGTGGAAAAGCGGATAGAGAGCCAAGGTATCTCTTCAGGAACCTCCATAGTTAGTGTAAACCGAGGATTTTGCTCGCCCAACGTACTAATTTAGGACAGTTGACAACGTGAAACCTATTGGGCTGAGCTCGCACGGACAGTTGACCTATACACAGACTCGAGTCATCAGCGTCCATTCGGCAGTTGGTAACGCTCGGCCCGGGATCGGTGATTTTATAGTTAACTAACTACGATTGGCAGATGACAAATTCGTTGCCGAGGTCGGCCATTAAAGTTCATCTTATCAAGACGGCAAGTGGTCCACTGGTGAAGATCGCTGGACAACAATATGAAAAAGATGACACGAAAAGTGACACGTCTACGCCCGTTTGCATCGTATATGCACCTGGTGAACCTTCATTCACCGCGGGAACGGTTGAAACCTGTAGGCTTGTGACTTCTGACGTATACTGTTCTGGTTTATCCGTTGACGGCCAGAGACACGCTGGAATATGAATGGCTGATACTGCGGGGAGGAACTAGATGGATGCCCGAACTGCGTTCAAGTCTATATTCTATAACAGGTCTAAGTGGAAGAAAACAGAAGCTGAATGAAAGTACAACTGAATTATAACAAGTATACAAGGTTAGAAACAGAAGATCTGGTCAGTGATTTTCGACACAGCTCCCGGGGCCTGGAAACCCAGGTTGACCAGAGCCTTCTTCGAAGCATTCACCATACCCGGAGGTCCGCAAATCATGATTTTAGTGTCCGGAGACGCCTTGGGCAACTTGGCCGCCATAATCTCCGCTGTCACGAATCCTTCTCCATAGGCCCATTTCTGAGGGGGCTTGTCCAGCATATACCAGATCTTGAAGTTCTTCGGGTAGTTCCGAGCGAAAAATTCCAGTTCCTTCCTCAGGAGAATATCCTCTTCGGTGCGGTTGGCGTAGATTAAGCTCACTTCCGTCGTGTCGGTCTCATCCTCACAGATCGCCCGAATAAGCTGATACATCGGAGTGATTCCAGTTCCTCCAGCGATCATTCCGATCTTCTTACAGAGGCCGGAACGATACTTCATGGCACCCTTTGGGCCTCGGAACAGGACCTTGTCGCCGACGTTCAGATTTGCGAGATACTGTCCAGTAAGAACGCCATCTGGGTAGCACTTGATGACAAGCTCAAGTCTGCCCAAGTCGGTGTTGTTCGACGTCGGGGTGTAGGAGCGGGAGACAGCTGCTCCATTGACAGTGGCTTTGATGGCGCAATGCTGGCCGATAGGAATGCCAATAACATCCGTTGGATGGGGAAGCTGGAAGACGAAACGGAAGACATTCGGCGCCAGCAGGTCCTTCTTGACCAGAGGCAGGCTTTTGTATTCCTTCGGCTCGAGGAAGCCTCTCGCAAGGTGCGGGTTCGGCTTAGCAACCTTGTGGCTCTTAATGTGCGGAGGATATTTCTCGAAACCTGACTCAATGGTAAGGAGATTTGAGATCTTCACTCCGATTATTCCTCCAATGCTCGCGAACAGCAGTGTGGCAGCGATGAACCCAGTCGAAAATACTCCACGTGGAAGACGAATCGCTGGCAGGCCCTTTAGCGACAACTGAGGGAGCTGAACCAGTTTCTCAGGAATAGTGATGTGGTCGCGAGAGACCAATAATAATGATACAAGACCACCAAGAGAAGTAACAGCCGCGATCTTAGGGAAGGCAGACGACGACTTGGCTGCTGGAACGGGAGCGCTTTTCTGAATCACACGAACAGGTTTCGGGCGAGTGATCTCCTTGGCATCTTTAAACGTGCCAATGAGGTATTCCTCTAGGATCTCACTGGCATCCTCCGAGTGTCCAACATCTTCGAAAGCTGCAGTTGCATCCGTTCCGGCGACATCAATCAGGAGGTCTTGGCCTCCAGGATGGTCCTGCACGTACTTCGTAATATCGTAGACTAGAGTGCTTCCTATTAGAAAAACTAAACAGAACTGGCTTGTGATCTGGATGGTTGATACCTTTCCCATGAATGGCCATCCAGAGATCGCCTCTCGTATTATGGGCTGCGATATCCTCTTGTGAGAATTCTCGAGTGGGTGCCATTGTGAGATCTGGTCGTAGCTCCTTCGTCTGACCAAAGGAACGAATGCTATAGGGTCAGGTATATTGAAAGAAAGAGAGGAGAGGTCAAAGTATATTATATGATCGACGCAGCGAGGAGCTAAAGTAGAAACCATCTACAAAGTGGAGTCGCGGCCAGGAGATCATTTTATGTTTCGTCGGAATGTAAGTATATACTTCACCATTTTGTGCCACCCTCTCTTTTTTTCTCCTATCTTCTCTGTTTTGTCCCCCAATCGCCGGGACTTCCCCACTGACCTCCAAAATAGCTCATCCTGTCCCACCATGATATGCATCCTCGGCCAGAATAGAATTATTATCTGCATTCAGGGTGCTGCGCCATGGCGCAATTATGAAACGAGCCGAGGAGGCCGAGGTAGGTACCTTTTATCTCAACTATCCAATCGGGATTTGTTCACGATTAGATATGCAATGTGGCCAACCACATCCGCGGTATTCACTGTTAGCCGACGGATACTTACATCGATCCATCCGGCATCCCGATCACCGGCGTACCCGATTGGGCTACATGTTGAATCTAGATTGCAGCATCTCTACACAGTAATCATAAGCCGAGCGAGAGGCGGGACGTGAAGTACACTCGTGGTTTCGTGGTTTATCGGAAGCGGATACCAGTATATAACTCCATACCCACGCCAGCTGGTCTCGCCGAACATGACCTAGTCGTCAGTCACACCGATTAAATACTTTGTTGGGTGAAACCTACATCATGCCTGGTCTACAGAACCCCACAAAGCAATTCTACCTCCTTGGAGAGGAAGTCTCGTCTTCGAAGGATATCGACCTGGAACCTTCGCTGGATATCGATGGACTCAAGCATTTGATCGCTGCTCACTTTGCTATTGTAGAGCCAAACGGTTGGTTACGCCCTTTTTGTTTTCTTTTCTTTTTTGCTCTTTCCAGCGATCTTCTTCAGCGTCCTCTTGAAAACTGTGACATTTACTGATAATCGATCAGGAATCGGTTTCCAGGCGGGAGATTCCACTTTGGTGGATGTGTCCGAGGTTGTCGCCGCTGATGGCCCAGTCGCAATAACAGTCGATGGACATGCCATTCGGGAGCCTCCAGGCCCGAAGGGTCTGCCTGTCGTGGGCAATTTCTTGCAAGTATACCCTGACCATCTGGGTAACCACCAGCGTCTCTTTGAACAATACGGACCGGTCATCAAGACCGACAACATGGGCCGTGTTACCTATCAGACGAATGACCCGGTAATCTCCACCATCGCCTTGGCCGAGACCGACTTTTTTACCAAGGGCATCAATGCGGCACATCCCCTGTACCCGCTGAAAACGCCCGAGGCTGGAATCTTCCTGGGCGATACGGATACTCCTGAATGGAGACTTGCCCATAAGTTTATACCGCCTGCTCTGGGTCCCAAGGCGGTGCGTCATTACGCCCCCACAATGCAGAAGACCGTTGAGGATTCTTTTAAGGTCTTCGACGCGCTGGATGAACAGGGCGAAGCTTGGAACGTCTACCAGTATATGTTGAAGCTCGGTTCCCAGGCCGTTGGTAAGATCACCCTGGGCCTAGACTTCAACCACTTTACAGGCCCAGACGCGCCCCTCCATGAGATGGTCCACCTGATTGCCGAATTGCTCTCTCTGAACAAGAAGGTCACATCAAAGGGTGACTGGTACGCCAGACTTCCATTTGGTGACCCGAAACGACTCAAGGCAGTGAAGCAGCGCATTGAGGACCTGGTGGACGAGTCAATTCAGAAGGCTGCAAGTGGTGGAGTGGAAGACCTCCCACTCCAAGAGGCCGCACTGCTAGCTGCAAATATGGTTGGTAAGTATTATAAGAATGACATTGTATTATTTTTTTATTTTATTTTTCAAAGAAGGCTTATCGTCTTGCAGATTATGCCATTCGCGCAACGGACAACAAGGGTGAAAAGCTGCCCAAGTCAAGCTTGGTCTGGGCCCTTACTGTTGCAACTGGCGCTGGTTTCACGACAACTAGCTCCCTCCTCTCGTGGCTGATCTATGGACTTACCACCTATCCTGGAATGCAGGAGCGACTCCTTCAGGAGCTGATTGATAATGACATCGATGAGAATACTCAAATCACGGCCGAGCTTACCGACCGTTTACCCTTTTTGGACAAGTACATTAAGGAGACACAGCGTCGACACAATCCGTCCTACCAACCAGGACGCACTGCGAAAGTCGACCTGGTTCTTCCTGGGGGCTACAAACTGACCAAAGACTCGATCTTGATCCCGGCGTTGCACCATATCCATAACAATGCCAAGTACTGGGACAATCCGGAGCGATTCGACCCTGATAGATGGGACACCCCGGAAGTGAAGAACCGACACAAAGCTGCTTACATACCATTTGCGATGGGACCGCGTATGTGTATCGGATTCAACTTCGCGCTGCAGGAGGTCAAGGTCTTCCTTCCCAAGCTAGTATATCGGTATAAGTTCATCCGAGAGGGAGACGGGATCATTGAGTATGACCCAATGTTCCAGCTGATCAGACCGAACAATCTCTATGTCCGTGCAGAGAGAAGAGTTAAGTGGCCCCCGAAGAGCAGCGCGAAGGAGACTGTTGCCTGAGTGCAAGATATTGTCCGCAGCCACTAACTCATTATGTGTCTTCACTGTGGCTTGAATTTGTAGATTTGCGTGTTGTAATTAGACTCTAGAACAGAACTTTTGCGCTTGTTTTGTTATCTATATTGCTACCGCTTCTTATGTATCGCTTAACTGTATAAGTATTATCGTTCAACTAGTAGAGCCATGGTGTGTCAGTGCTTAAAATATCGACCGTCAAAGCCACCGGTGGTCTTACGCAATCAATAGCCATATGTCACTGCTACATCGCTACAGTGCTGCTACAAAACGTTGGAGACATTAAAACACTCCAAATAGCGAGTGTTCTTCGCTGATGAGTTGATGAGATAATGAGAAGAATACAATTGAAAGTCATAAAAGAAACCAAGTAGAATACCGCACCTAACCTTGACTTTACTCTTTTCAAGAGGACAGGAGAATGGGCTCACGGAGACGCCCGTCGAGGATCATCCAAAGTTGGTTTCTTTATCAACCGCAAGTATTCTCGCCGTATGCGGGATAAAGGCAGGAAAGCTAATTGAAATATTGAACTACATGGGACCATAATGTGCCAGGTGGCAGCATGTCATCAGGAATCTGTCCTTGCTGCTCGCTGGGAAATTGGGCTTTTCTGAGGTAGATGGTGCCAGAACTCCGTATCGAGTCAAATGCGACATCTGAAACTGACGTATTTACTGTGAATTTCGCAGCAGATGATTTCTAGGTCGCATATCAGCGCAACAATGTCTCTTCCAATTAGCTATCGTGTCTTATACCCTCATTCAGCTCTTAAAAACCATGGATTGTCAACACTCATGAAATATCAACGTCCTGGATAAAAAGCAGTGTAACTTACCTTCATCACGATTGCAGTTCTGATTCGCGAGCTGCTATAAAACATC
>JAPVCG010000059.1:36003-58837 GCA_029606305.1 Paecilomyces fulvus
TACACCACTAATAATAACTACGGGGCTTAATCGTCAAATCAGACTTCGGAGTATGACCACGCATTCGGATCCCGAACGGTCCGGGATGACGAGTGGTCGAGTGACATGCATCGCCAGGTCCATTATCCACGGTTCCAGGAGAGAAAAAGCCGCAGAATTTCCGCATGTTCACTAAGTATCTGTATTATATTGCACTCTAACACCGAAATCAACGGAGAGCTTCCTAGGCCTCCTACCTCGAATATACAGTTGAAACTACAATTCCTCCAGCCTATGGTGCTCTAGGAGAAATTCCACCGGTAGTGTTGAAATAAGTTCTCTAACTCGTCCAGAATAACTGGATTGGATCGTTCGCTTGCCACCTGGGGCTTTTTCCATTATGGTATTAGCTTAATGACAGTTGCCTCTTTGGGCACGACATTGTGGGCATGTAAATACCGAGCTAGGAAGTGTACCAGTGCCGCAACTGATCACACGGATGAGGCCTAAGCGGTATCATTCGCTCTTGGGGCATTCTGAGTCTCCTTACAAGTGATATGGCTGGGTGTTGCCGTCTCGACGATCATGAAAAGGATCCTGTGCCCCATCTCAGGCTCTCCACCCGGAAATTTGACAACGCTATGACTCCAGGGACTCCATACCCGAAGCTGGAACGTAAATAATCCATTAGTCCGTACTGGTCAGATGGGTGTGCGTGATTAAGGAAGACATTTCTATGGCCCGTTGAGATTGGTGACTTCGGGAACTCGTGCCCTCTAGCAGATTTGAAGAGGGCCTTTCCCACCTTTACAAGAGTAAGTTATTTGAACTTGAATCTAAGTCGGAGGGAAGGATAGAACATAGAAGTTCGTGAACAGCTCACTGCCTACCGGAGAGTCTTCGTTCTGCTTAAGATGCTTCTATGGTTGACTCGATGCCTACCGGGCCTTAGCTTGCTTGCGTTGGCATGCTTGCTGCTCTCTGCATTTTCGGACATCCTGAGATGGCCTCCATGGAAAGACATTATCTCCCCACCAGGACATGGGCCAAAAGATCATAGAGAAAGGCCATTGCCTATGGCCCAGGAAGTGTTTGTCTTCTACACCGTCATTATCCACATCAATATGTTTATTTTCACTCTCCGCCTTGCTTTCTCACTATTCTCGATGATTAAGAAAACCAAGCAAACAATCAGCAAACGCGTATCAGAAGCAGCGACAATTCCATTTCAGAAGGATCGTGCAGAGAATGAGGAAAGCAGACAAATTACGTCCAGTCTTCAGAGAGATTCCGGCCCGCCTGCCGATAGACCTACACACCATGCTCGTACAAGGGACCAAGATCGAGAGCTTATACACACGATTATCATTCCAAACTACTGTGAGGATCTGGACACTCTACGAACAACTTTGACTGTTCTAGCGTGCCACCCGAAGGCCAAATGGCAATATGACGTTAGCATACTTTTCCTGATGGCTAGTCCATTCGAAAACACTGACGATGCTTAGGTATATCTGGCGATGGAACAGAAGGAGAATGCCGCGGCTGCCAAGGCAGAGCAACTGATATCGGAATTCGAGAAGTCCTTTCTTCATATTGGAGCGACGTTCCATCCGTCCGGCCTGGAAGGCGAAATTGCGGGAAAAAGCTCGAATGAGGCCTTTGCGGCGCGACATATCCTAGAAGCTCATCGGATAGCATTGCGCACAGAACCTTGTAATGTGATTGTGACAGTGATGGACGGTAAGTCAAATATTCGCTGATCGAATTCCTCGCTAATGTCGGTGTGTAGCTGACAGTCACTTGTCTCAACACTACTTTGCCGAGATTCAGCGACTCCATTCCCACGATATCAGTGTAGCTGATCGATCGTTTTACTGCTGTCCGATCATCTTCGATCGCAATTCCCACGACACTCCCATTTTGGTGCGATGTGCCGATCTCCTTTGGGGTTTCGCTGGCCTGTCGACCATGTATCCGGGCACTTGGCTTGCGCTTCCAACGTCTGTTTATTCTCTGCCTCTCGCACTGGTGGAGAGGGTTAGCGGCTGGGATAGTGACCCAACCGCTATTGGCGAAGATTTGCACATGTTGCTCAAGTGTTATTTTGGCACTCAAGGAGAGATCGTGACTCGAGTGGTTCCTGTGCCAGCCAGCCAGTGTAATGTATCGAGTGATAAAGGGATCGGCTGGCGGCGCAGGGTAGAGATTCTGCTCGCTCGGTATAGACAAGGTCTACGGCACATGTGGGGAGCACTCGATACAGGATTTGCAGTACGGCAGATGGTGATGAGCTTGAGCTTTGGCCGCCGACGTCTGTTTTCACGACTGCGTGACCTCGCCGTCGTTCATCTGCTCTGGGAGGCGCACTTTTTACCCTGCCATCTGACCGTTCTGATGCTTTTCTCGGTCTTCTATACACTCTGCATCCCGACGGCCCAGATGCACCCGGCACTCGTATGGGCGTTCTCCTTCACCGATCTGCTGCGTACTCTATCTTTCATTGGCATGAACGTATGTCTCGCACTATACGAGTGCTGGCATACAATGTGCCTCGACATGCGGATGCAGGATATGCGCGCGGCCAACCTGACAGGAACTGGCTGTTCGAGGCGAGTCTGGTACCGCCCACAATATCTTCTTGAAAGGATTTGCTTCCCAGTAGCAGGAACCATCTTTGGCGCGTTTCCGACCTTGCATGCCGTGTTCTCTCATTTTTGGACAGACCGTCTTGTGTACCAAGTCAGCAAAAAGCCCAGCTTTAGCCTCGAGGGCATTGCCCTGGTTTAGCGGCTTTGGTGAGGGATTCTTGTTGGTCGGTTTTAAGTGGCATAACTTCGTTTGCCCTGTCAACGAGTTGCATTGACTTATGACATCTTTAATAGCTAATGATTGATTGGTCGTTATTTCAGCCATACCAGATTTGCTGATAAACGCGCATATAATTATAACTGAATACCATCGAAATTATCTACCAATTTGACTATTCATGTAGCCCCTTGAGGGCCTTTTCCTTCTCCTGTTTAGCCTCCGGGCTATCACCTCAACCCAAGCTTAGCCTACAAGTCGGGGCAGAGCTTAATTGATTGGTCAATATGCCATTAGCCTTGCAGTATGCGCTTTACAAAAATCCTTCCTTTTTAAGCCTATTATAAATCATGCCAAGTAGTAAACTTCGAAACTTGCTTGAATCACTGGAGTAAGTAATTCTTGTTGGGAATGGGCGGCTCTGATCCTCATTCACATCCTCAAAGTCAAAAATATATATGCTAAACCAATCAAATAACGCAATGTCCTTGCATTCCTCGGCATACTTCTTGACTTGCCGGGATAGTTTAAGCGCATTATCTTCGAGAAGTGAACAATGCACTGTCCGTGATCCCTCCGCGATAACCGCGGCAGCACCAGTCAGGCCGGTGATGATGGGTTGCCAATCATCAAGTCGCAGGACTTTAATGTTCTTGTACTCAAGAACAGCCACAGCTGTTTCCTTTCCTTCTCTTCGGCAATACCACTTCAGATCCATGCGTGCCTTGCCCTTCTGCGAAACAACCTCGGACTGGCAACGAAGTGTCACCCCTGCTGAGAGTATGCCAGATAAAACAACATTCACAGGGTGGACAAGCTGTAATGCTGAAACTCGCAGAACATCACTCTCCGTGTGGAGATAATGTCTCATGCTGTGGCATCGGGCGTTGAAGGCGTTCGGGAATCAACGGCGTAGCCTGGAGGGCCTCTCTCGCGCTTTCCAAAAGAATAGCGGGATCCTTCTCAGTTAGGACACGGATAGCGTCCTGGATCTTTGTTGATGTCGCCTCCGATGTTATTTTATTGTAGTCTAAATTGTCGGAGTCAACGGGCGGCAGTGGCTCTGTGAAAGACTCATAGATGGTGATGACCCGCTCCATGATCAATGTTCGACTAATTATATAGAGGACTGCAGAGGGGCTGGGGAGAGGGAGTTTGGAATTTGTTCCGAAGATGTATATAGATCTTAGTTTGCGCTCAGGTGGCGGTTTACAAGGCAGAATGGGAGCATGAGAGCATGAGATAGGAGAGGATGAAGTTTTTAGGGGATATTTATTCTCCTCTGCTGCATTTATGTTGTAGGTAAGCGCCAGAGTGGGCTAACCCAGAAAGAAAGATCGCAGATGGCAGGAATTACCTCATTGCTAATGATAAGGCAGGAACTTGTGGCAAAACAGCGACCTATTCGGTTCTGGACAGTGAGTTCAACTGATCTAATACAGACCCTCGTCGTCCCGCTTCATGTTCCGTCTTTCGAAAATAAAATCTGAGAGCCACTGTGACTTCATATATGGTGTGACGGAGGATGCTGTATGCGCGTATTCAGCCCGAAGCCAAGGCTGGTAATCCCAGTCAACCCAGTCGGAGAAGCTGTTCACCATCCTCCATACCTTGTGCCAACGAAGCAAAGGAGATATATAGGTCCCAGGTAATAGTTTCTGCTCTTCCTCAGGGATCCCAAGCCAGTGTCGAGATAATATATTGGTTCCAAAGTCCAAGAGGACAACCCTTTTGGTTCTGTTTTCTTTGGAGTTAGGGTCCTGCTCCACCATCACATTTCTTGGGTGTAGGTCACTAAGCCGTACATCGCGGGTATAAATGGCGGACTCTCCATCGATAATATGTTTAATAATTCGTTTCCGTTGCAGCTGAGAGAAATCCCCTGGTCGAAGCTCCCGCATCGAAAACCCAGAAATGTACTCAATCAGAATGAGCCGAACTGTACGCGTCTTAGAGAATGGCTCATCCACGGGAAGTTCAAGAGAGTACGAGCCATAGTAAGCTGGTATCACCGTGCCTTGGAGGTCAGAGAGCCTAGCATATGAGGCTGCTTCGCGCGAATAATGGCACTTAACACAGAGGAAAGGGTCCGTGTCATCATCGCTGTGGTCAAAATAGAGAGGATCATATAGCTTGGCAACTGCTGTAGTGACGCCTTGAAGGGCTTTAGGACAATCAGAGCTGGTATTAAGAATGTTAACAGCAACAATTTGGGCACTGTGGTCTCCTCCAGCCCGGATTTCGTGGGCTACCTCGAAAGTGACCATAGAGTCCCCGTCTGAGCCGCCCACAGGAGGGTGCAAAATGCAACGCTGAAGTGGGGGAACCGTTCGACGTTCAATGTCCGCTTCCTTTGTTAGGCTACAGGACTCTGTGATGGGCGCTGGGGGCGGTGGGATGTGCGAGCGGACCGTAAAGCGATGGCCCTTGACATAGGGAACTGGAGGCGGTGGATTTGTCTCAAACGCAAAATCTTCGTCTTGGATAGTATTGGAAATTAGCATTGTGGAATGAGCTATTTTTAGCGTCTCTTATTAGGATGCAACAGCAGAGTGGTAGAGAGTGACGATTCAAGTAAGCTACAGTGTTGAAAAACATTTTGGATATTAATAATTAGAGTTTTAGCCACCCGCTTCGGACAGCCAGTCGGCTAGAACACCTTTGAAACTATTAATCATTCTACCCTGAAAAAATACCTATTTTTTATAATATTTAAGTATAATTTTTTATTATATAATGTGTCGTGGCATTGGCTCTGGGTGATCTTCGCCGACGATGTCTCTCATTCGCTCACCATCCATGAGAGTTTTCATCGTCAACAAAATTCATACCCTCCCACACCACCAGGATATCTGACCTGTTTGAGATGTAGCTGAGGTTAATGTTGTGTTGTTCTCCTGATTGGTGGAATCCAGCTTGACTTCGCCGTCATAGGAAAGGGACGCATAAGGTCCATGATAACTGTTACCCAGTCTCCTTCTGGTGGAATGGAGAAGTGCCATTAAAGACCATCTGCAACACTATCTGTCAATTCGTTATGGTCGCTTCTTGCCCTTCACACCTTTCATATGATTGTACTTATAACAAAACTGATCTCAAAGGGAGGCTGAGCTTCTAGACACAAAGGATTACGCCCGCCATTCTTGGCCTTGGACTCATGATATTTTGGATACTTCCCCAGGCACTTGTGAATGCGAGACAGGCTAGATAACTCCAAAAAGGCCACACTGTATCACACTCTCTTGGACTCACAGTATTTTGACATAGCGCCGCTCAGCGTGGGACCGGTACGTAACAGATATTCATCGAGGCAAATTCCATTCTTTAAAGGAAAGACATGAGGCGGTGTGGAGTGATAGGGGAGGCTATGTATTACAACGTGCTGGTTATGGCCGCTGGTTTGATACCCTCGCGTTCCAGTTTTTTCTTTGGACCATTTCCAGAGAGGAGCAACTTGGGAGTCTCAAATGGTCCCCTGGCCATGATTGTCTCCATCTTCTCCTTAAAAGAGATCTCGGAGTCACTAGCAGTGGAGACAGTCACCCTGACAGTTGTGGTACCCCCGGAGTTAATCTTCTTGCCAACAGTGGAATGCAAGACCGTCACACTGGGCTTGCTAGCCATGAATACGAAGCTAGAAGATCCAATGCCTTGTAGATGGAGGCGGCGTAATATGTGAGGCCGGGCATCGTGCCAGAGTAGATGTCCTCAGTCAAATGCTATCCTTTACTAGGTCACGTCTTCGTTTGAGCGTGACGAAACCATCTGAAAGCTCGCCTGCATTAAGAATGGCTCGAAGATGGGTAGTTGTGTTTCCGCAGTAGAATCTTATACGCTAGTGAGGCGATAAACAGCCAAACAATTAGTTCCTGTGATATCCTAAATGATGGTGTCTTTTAGTTACATTTTCCTTGCTCTAAAAACGCCTCGGACAGAATAAAAGTCCCTGGTAAAATAGATTATTGCTTGGCCGTCATTATGGTTTCCTTCCTTCCGCAGGCCAGTTTCCTTCAGCCTGATGATGAATCAACTTCATTGCCCGCTCCGGTGGCCACTATCCCATTCGCAAGGCCTATCGGTGGAATCCAAGAATTCTCCGTGGACAAGACCAACCAGTAGCAGGTTGAGTTCTTAAAGAAGTTTCCTTATGCGGCGCCATGGATTCCCTAAAAAGAATCGCTGTCACCGCGACAATTTTTCGAAATCGAGATTTGGAGGGCTGGATTTATTGAATCTGTTGGTCGATATATATATTCTCTTGAGAGCTCATCAAGTTCATGTAAGTACCCAAAGAGGAGTCATAGTATGTCATGACATTCTTCCACCTTCTGCCTGTAGGTATTTACCGCTCACCATGACCGCCATGACCCCGAGGATGAAATCGTCATTGTAGAAGGAATTCATCAACTCGCGCAGATCACTCCAGACATGCCATGATGGGGCTAGAATTAGCCGCAGGGATTCCATGCTCGGGAAGCGGGTATCTTAGCATCAGATACTTCTCAGAATGCATATTGCCTGAATTTCCTGGATGTTTCTCTCGCTCTGCCTTCATTTATGATCCAGGAACTCTTCTATAATGTTTGCTGGTTTTGGCGTCATATCGCGAATAGTTGGGGTTTACTTTATACTCTCGAGGAAGCCTCAAGATCGCATCTAGCTACCATGTGTCTAAAGAGAGGAATATGGAGTTTATATTCCTCGTATCATCGTCATGACAACAATTCAAGTACAATATCTTCCACCGCTGTTGACACGTAATGATCCAGCTGTACGATGATGAACAGTAACTACCTAGCCCGGTGATTGCCTTGGCAATAATACCGCCGACCACCTCCGCCATGTCTGCGGAGGAGGGACAGTAAGGGCTTCTCTTGCGGAAGTTGCCCAGGATCACGAAACTATCGGTGTTGAAGGCTCTGTAAACAACGATGCTAATCGATCTGCCCACTGCTTTAAGTGCGTAAAGCGATGAAGGCAGCGACAAGACACCCACCGCGAAGACAATGCTCAGAAAGATAACGCATTCCTTGACCTAGCCGACATCACGGAAGTTGCCGCTGTTGCCAGTCTGGTTTGAAAAGCCCCTGCTCCTCGAAAGCGGACACTGGCTACGATTTGACTGGAGCGCAAGTCCCAAGGTCAGCATTTCTACCTGTCAGAGACTACATACGTTCAATATGTTTATCGGGCACTACTATCTAATGGCGGCTGCCGACCCGGGCACAGTCATTAACGTCTTCCATGACCTAATTGACGCGCACATCCCCGAAGCCTAACAGACCTTGCTGATCCCCTGCCGCACTCATCTCATGGGATGCATGTTGGACACTGTCTATGCTTTTGTCAGTCAGAAGCACGACATCTATTAGGCAGAGGCCGACTTCGGCCCCTACTTCTACTCTGGACTTGACCCCCGACGATGAGTGGTATCAGCTGTGCCGGATTGGATGTATGGGTCTACCTGCGTGCCAGGTAGGCGATGAACCCGATTGTCACTGCTTGTTCCCCTCGTTCAAAGTCCATTCCGGAGAGAGCACCGAGCTGAACTACTCATTATACATCGAAACCAACGAAGGTGTCGCTGATAGCATCGTCCCTGGTTATCACCGATGCGGGAACGCCCACCACACGCTGTACCGATTCCTAGCCCGCGGAGAATTTAGTCTGCACGATGAGTATACCAACCCATGCAGTCTGAAGGGAGGTAAAGCCGGCTAACGGTCTCGCAAGATTCTATGCCGGTATTCCTAATGGACAGATAGTCTGTGGACAGAGATTCTTCCTTCGAAATGCGACCATCTTCGTGTTGACCTGGGTGATCCTCCTCGAGTTAGTGACATGGAGTGAAGACGGACTGGGTGATCTGTGGACGCGCCCGGCTGAAAAGATCGTCCTCGAAGTCTGCCACAAGCTTGTCACGATTGATGGGGCTAGGAGAAGATATGGCGTCGTCATGAACAGTAATTTCACGATAAATCAAGTGGAAACTGCAGGCCAGGACGCGCAGGAACGAGCTCAGTTTTGGAGACCTTCCTACCTACAACCGTGGCGGAAGCATCGAAGAATTGTGGGAAACATTCTCAGAGGGCTGGGCTGCCCCTTTGGTGGATCTGTATGGCCCTCAGGCAGGATTGGAATACGTGAAGAATGAAGCATTGAAGAGTGTGAAAGTTAAATCAAATATCAACCGGTCAGGAATCCATGAAATCACGTGCCTCGGTTTAACAACGCTCAAAGTTCCCTTCAGCCCTCTAGAGGTCTAGACTTCTACAATCAATCAAAGGGGGTTATTATGATTTAAATTATCAGTTGTGACATAGCCTCAAGATTTCCGCTAGTAGATTACGCAACACTTTATTAGGGATGGTCAGTTTCCATCGAATCGGTTCCCTAATTCATCCTCTTACACCATTCTGGTTAGCGACAACGTCTAGTTAGTTTCCTCGTTCCCAGTTTCCTTAATCTGCTATTCCTTGTCATCTTTATCCATCCTTCGACCAGGACAGTATGGTGAAGCCAAAGAGGATTTTACAACAATAATCGCGCCAGAGGGAGATACAGACTAGAATTGATGTCTTAATTCTTCATCAAATCGTGAACATTTAACTATTTTTGCATTTGATACGAGGATAATATAATCCTCCGCCCCCCGCTGTCTTCCAAGGCCTCCGCGTCAGCCCCAAAGTCCATTACGCAACACCCCCTTTTATCGTCATTCTACGCGCGGGCAGACTGATGTGGAGTCTGTTGCAAAGGATCTGCAATGTGGCTAGATGGCATTTCACTGCCTAAGTGAAATCAAAGGACATCGTTATGCGATATTTCATGCAATCCCTCGATATTTCATGCCATCCCTCGCGAGCTGCTCGAGATCAGTGTAACAATAAAAAGCAAACCGAGACCAAAATACATTTGAATTGGTCTTTTCAGCCTGACTGACCGATGTATATTTGATCTGTGCTTGAAAACCGGCATGGAGTGATCTGTCTCCACTGCTGACGTTGCTAGCCTTATTACAATGCTAATTTTATCTAATCTAAAACTGCGACTCTGTTTATTTCTTTGGCTGGTCTACCTATTATTAGAGGTGCCGTTTTCCAGTCTCTCGCTTTCTCTAACTATCTTTCGTTTCAATCTCGTCTCTCGCTTTGCATTGTAGCCTGCTGACGGGTTATTCATTCACAATCAATGACCCCCAACTGGTGACTACAATCTCTTCTTTATTGGAAATTTACCATATTCTTCCGTTCGTTCTTATCTCGGTCTTTTCTTTTCGATTCTTGCCTCCAAGATGAAGCACCTACTTTTTGCTGCGGCCGCCCTGTTTACGAGCAGTGCGCTCGCTTCAGTCGACCCAATTGTCATTAAGGTACTATGCTTAATGTAATTCCACGCTATCAGATATCTAATTATCATAGGGCTCGAAATTCTTCTACAAGACTAATGGCACTCAATTGTAAGAGCTTTTTCTCGTTCATAAGAGAAGATGAGTTGTTCTGACCTCAATATTCCAGCTATATTCGAGGAATGGCGTATCAGGGTTAGTTGACCCTTGTGTGAGGAGAGAGAGGTATCTCTTCAAGTGACGTAACTGACCATGATTCGATATATAGAGCCCTATAATGGCACCTCGAACACGGGTCTCACTAGTGATGAGTTCAACGATCCTCTCGCCGATGCTACTACCTGCGCTCGTGACATTCCGTATATGGTCAAGGCGCGAACCAACACCATTCGTGTATATGCCGTGGACCCGACTGTGGACCATTCAGATTGCATGAATCTACTTGCAGATGCTGGAATCTACGCGCTTATCGATCTCGGTTCACCATCCCTGTCTATCAACCGCGATGACCCGAGTTGGGATCTGAGCCTCTACACTCGGTATAAGAACGTCGTTGATGCTTTCGCCAATTATACCAATACCCTGGGATTTTTCGCTGGAAACGAGGTTACAAACTCGGACAATACTACCGCTGCCAGCGCTTTTGTAAAGGCTGCTGTTCGAGACACTAAAGCATACATTACATCCCAGGGCTACCGCTCGATTGGTGTTGGATACGCAGCTGCGGATGTTTCATCTATCCGTACGCAGTTGGCTCATTACTTCAACTGCGGCGACGACGCAGACACAGTCGACTTTTTTGGTGATAACGTTTATGAGTGGTGTGGTGACAGCGCTACCTATAAGAGTTCCGGTTACAGTAAGATCACGGCAGAATTCAGCAACTATTCCGTGCCATACTTCTTTGCGGAATATGGATGTATCACCGTGAAGCCTCGAACATTTAAGAACATTGCCGCCATGTATGGTGAGGATATGGAAGATTGGCTCAACGGCGGTCTTGTTTACGAGTACTTCCAGGACACCAACGAATACGGTGTGTGCATATATTGCTCTCTCTCCCTTAACCCCTCTGCGCTGGTTTCCTAACTTCGATCAGGGCTCGTCACTGTCTCGGGAGACAGTGTTACTACGCTGACGGCTTACTCATCCTACTCGAAGGCGATTGCTTCCGCGACTCCCACTGGCACCAACAAAGCCAGTTACACTCCTACGAACACTGTTAAAGCATCTTGCCCCACGACTGACTCAACTTGGCTGGCTCCCACTGACCTGCCTCCCACCCCGGATGCGGAGCTCTGCACATGCATGATGAAATCTTTGACCTGCGTCCTCAAGGAATCTGTATCGACCAGCAAATACAGCGATCTTTTCTCGACCGTCTGTGGCTACGACGCTTGTGCAGGCATTAACACCAACTCTTCCGCCGGTTCCTTTGGTGCTTACGGTATGTGTACCAACCGCCAGAAGCTCTCCTTTGCAATGGACACCTATTATAAGGCACAAGACGAAGATTCGTCTGCCTGTGACTTTGACGGAGCTGCCACAACCCAGTCAGCGACTACTGCCACGGGCACTTGCTCCACACTCCTTAAAGAAGTAGGAACTGCAGGAACTGGTACTGTCACATCTGTCGCGACCGGAACTTCCGATTCTAGTTCTAGCTCCAGTACTTCAACGTCTAGCTCTAATGGTGCTGCGTTCCCGGCTACTCCTGCTGCTATCACTGTCGGCAGCTGGCAACTACGGGCGTACATTGTGACCGCAGTGTTCAGTGTTATGGGTATGGTGTTTCTGTGAAAGGTCTGGGAAATGACGGTCTTACGTGTGCCGAGCATCTCTTGAAGTCTCCTTCAGGAGAAAGACCTCTTGTCTTCGATCTATTCTATACTTGGATGTGTTATATTAGATATTGTTGTCGCTACTCGCCTTCTTTTACGGAATATTTACTCTTAGCCGAGAAATTATTTACTTTTCGACCAGCAAATATATGACGGCCCAAGCAAATAATCTCAGTCTGATATGTTCCAAAGGTTAGTATGTAGAGGATAATATTTTTAAAAAGGGTGAAAACCTGCCGAAGAATATGTACATTCTGATTTGTTCTGTAGATTTCGTAGAGAACCTAACGTCCTAGACATTAAAGATATATATCCGAACGACACTTTTATTCACTCTAAACATAGTCTCAATTTACCTTAGGTCTACGTGACCTATATCTCGCAAAGCCCTCACTGGAGTAATAAAGAGTAGTCAGTTATTTATTCATTATCGTGGGCATGCGGGACTTAGACTTCGGATCACTAATCAAAATAATGTAGCTAAGCCGAGGAATGTAAGCCATAATGAACATACCCCTCATTTAAAATCTAGGCCTGCTTCCAAGGCCTTCCACGATTACTTAGAGCGCATTAGATTATTAGTCGCGTTTGGCATTGCGGTCTGAACTCCTGCAAATTGTCGATTACCCAGTGCTCTGTTAGCGATTGCTGACTGCCCATTCTCTATCTAATTGCCTTCTAAGATTAGCCATGTCAACCTGCGATAATGGAATTGGTGAGGACAACGTGAATGAGATTCAAAGCCTACGCTCTTCGGCAAATCTGTTCTGCGATGAGCTACCGGAGATTCCCTTCTCTCTAATACAACCGCCCTTGTTGGCGCCAGGTTCTAATCTCCTCAGCCTCTTGTCCTCTTCATCTTATCCCTCATTCCGCCAGGAGGGTGTGATAAAGCCAAACACAATCTTCTCAGATAATAGCAAGCCCGAAAGCAATTTTGACCAAGTCAATGGGCACCAAGCGCAGACAGGCGACAATCCAATAATCCAGTTGAATCCAGAACAACCCCAGAGAGAAAATGATTATACGGATACCAGAGGTACAGATAATCGAGCTCCCAAGACACAAGGACGGCCACAGAAGTCAAATGACACGCAGTCAGCAGCTGATGTCAGTTTTCATTTCCTAACTACAACATATGTTTTAATGGCTAAGAGAAGTTCAGAAACGGCGTGCTCAAATCCGGATGGCACAACGAGCGTATCGATCGCGCCAGGAGATGAAAGTCTCGACATTAAGAGATCGGGTCGCTGAGCTAGAAATCGCAGTGAAGGGAATCAGTCAAGCCTTCCTCATGTTTAGTAAAGAGCTCACCGCTTCAAATGTGCTCGAAAATTACCCGGAATGGACCGTGAAGCTCATGGACGCTACGGGACAATGTGTCTCTCTTGCAGAGCAGGTCGGCACCAAGACCAAGACAAAAGGACTCAATCGGGACATCTCAAGTGTTACCACTCTCCACGCAGAGCGGCCTTCGGATCAATTTGGTGAGATTCCAGAGTTGACTGCTGAAGAGCTTAGTCTGTCAGGCGATTTGGATCATAATAGCCATGAATCCGTATCTGGCATGCAGTTGCGAAGAAAACGAGCCTTGGTGAAAAATACATGTATGGCAGATGTGATACCCAGTAGGCCCCGTTGTTATCTCTTTGATAACGCAGATTCTCCTACGAGCCCAGATTTGTCGATATCATCCTCTAAGGAACATTGGGAAACCAAATCCTTTGCTAATCGCTTAGACTTTGCTTGCGCGGTTCGTGCGTACCAGCGCCTTAGAGACCCTTCAGTCCCCAATACGGCATTATCACGGGGTTTTGGATA
Organism: Paecilomyces fulvus; assembly: GCA_029606305.1. NCBI lineage: Eukaryota > Fungi > Ascomycota > Eurotiomycetes > Eurotiales > Thermoascaceae > Paecilomyces > Paecilomyces fulvus. The sequence goes on from JAPVCG010000059.1 coordinate 49,801, forward strand.
CCTTATGACCTTGTTGAGCCGTGATCAGATCGCTGCATATTTTAAGGAGTTTCTGGATTCTCTGGGCTCGTCTGGCGTTCTAGAGCGATGGAAAGTCCCAGTGGTCAATCTTGGTGGTTCTGGAACCCATTATCCTAGAAAGAGGCGAGACACCGAGAACAATACAGGCACGGGAATCCAGAATTCTACAGCATCAGGTGGAGAGGGTACATTCATGCCAAATATCCCCTCCTTAGACATTAATTTCCAAGAGGAGTGGTTCGATGCGGGAGATGTGGAAGGATTTCTAGAAGAATATGGCGTCCTTGTGCAGAATTACAATTCAGTTAAGAGTACTCCAGGGCCCGGCTATATAGGGAGAGCCTTACACAAAGGAACAGTCCTGACTGTCGATGAACAGAAGTTTATGAGCTGTAAGTCGACTTCGACTAAATTATGACTGGTGGGTGAACCGCTAACATACATTATCAGACCTGAGTAGTGTTTGTATCTGCCTTGGTCGTACAGCAGGGTTTCGACGGAGGGATGTTGAAGAGTTTTTATCACGACATACAAGACTCTGTTGCACCTAGATTGTGTTCCCATAAATTATGAACCAATTATCATAGGCTTTAGTTGGTTGCGCCAGGGGGGAAATTCTTGAGAAGCCTTACTGGGGAAAACAATAGACAGTTATAAGAGAATGAGAATGCGTTTGGTTTCTAACATATACAATACATGTACATCCCAAAAAGAGAGGGAAAGAAAAGGGGGCCCTGCAGCGATACTGAATAATGTGTACATACTTTTGGTAGCCGGTTAAGCTTAGGTAGCACTCGTCCTGAGTGAGCAAACTCGCATGAGTAACGAATCAGAACGGTAATGCCTTGGTCCTCGGCTTGTGGGAGCTATACAAATCAAGTCCAAGAAGCTGATTAGTGAACATGCTATAGACTCCGGTCCGAGGCCGAAAAACAATCAGAAGTTCTGGCTAATGAAGGTATATATTCCTTTATATATTTATGGGCCTTTGATCTCTGAAATCCTCTGCGAACTTACATTATTTTGAAACTGTCAAAGTCCTCTACAAGACTCCTACCCTCCAAAAGGTTAACAGCGCAAAGCATAACAATATGGTGAATGTCAACTACCAAGTCCTCGTCATCTCCGAAAACGATAAATCCATCGCCAACAAACGCCGTGCTGTCTACCTCCGTCCATTCCTACTATTCTGGTTAAACTCTCTTGTCGCAGAAGTCATATTCCTGGCCGTTGGTATTTTCATTATGACAGGAACCCGTGATCTTTTCTATAAAGTTCTCTGGACGCTACTGTTCTGCCCTCTTGGAATGGGAGGCGCAATGGGCGGCGTCGTAAATTATTTTATTGTCGACCACTACTACGGAACTAGAGCAGCGCATTTTACTGCTCTTATCGGCCTTTTCATCTTTGGGAATTGCAACTACCTGTGTTACAACTTGGATCGCCATTTCGGATTGTTTGGAGCAGCAGAACATCCGTTATGGTTTCATTGGAGGTATTCGATAATTTACGCAGTGGGGTACTTCAATGGGAACTTAATGTTTACGGATGAAGGGCAAAAGACCTTGGCAGGTTGGGGTGTCTGAAGGGATAATTCATATTACAGAGTCCGTGAAGGATTATATTTTCTGTGCCGAAGAGTAATATTCGAAGACTGAAGAAGCTTATTGCGGAATTGTTGAGGGTGATACTTTCTTAGAGATATATCATGTGTGAAAAAATAAGGATGTCTTCAACAACCTCTTCAATAAAACTACGTAGGAAATTCTCACACTAGATATAAACTAACTGATCCCAAAATAACTACCTCGGTTGTTCACTAATCAGCATATATTATCGGCTAAGCCCTATAATTATAACCCGTCAGGAAAAGAAGAGCTTGTTCTTTTATAGTCTAGTGAGCCATAAGTTATAAATCCAACTGTGGTATCCTCTGCACAAAGAAGTCGAGTATATCTAAGCAGCGAAAATGCCATATTCTCTCCGCGCCGACGTTTATGTTTCCTCTCGCCTGCCCATTGCTATCCAGCGGCTCAGGCAATCTAGCACATTCTCCCCTGTCTCTTGCACCCTGATTCATGGGTCATTATGTGGATCAACCAAGTTGCTTGTGTTAGTCAGCATCAGACCACTCCAGATCATTAGGCAAATTCGGTTCACGGTCTGAAACTACTCAATCAATCCTACACTTCAGCCAGATGACTATGTCGAGCGTTCCCAGAGAACCAGCGCTAAGCAGTACATCAGTTCCAGGATGCCTTCTCGGCCATCCAAAGCGTGTTATTCTACGACTTCGTGTAAACGATTTCGATAATTGTGATCCAGCAGAGTTTGACCGTGCCATTATGGCATACCTGTCCTCTGCCGGTCGCCCTGTTAACGAACTCAGCCAAAGAATACATCACTCGCATATCGAACCCCTCCAACCCCCGGAGATGAAGCAGAAGTCATTCCATATCGTTCTTGATATTGAGAAAGATATGCTCAGAGACCCAGACCTCGAGCAAGTTGACCATGAGGTTCATCGTGTTCGCCGGGCTAGGGATGGTACACTGTATGGATATTACACCCCGTTTTTAGTATTCTACTAAATTTTTGAATAGTACTGTTAATAGGATTGAAAATCGAATCGAAGAGCAGAATTTTGTGCAAAAAATGCGACAATTCACTGACATCTTCTATCCGTGGGCAAAATAATGCCCATGCTGATCAGACCATCCCAGAGGTTCGAAGGTCCAGTTTGATGCCTGGTTTATGACTATCATATCTGAATTTCCATACACCCATTCTCTAGCTTACTTCTTAATTCTTCACATTCACTATATTTTTCTTTATTCTCAGTATAACATGCTCTTACAGCTATAAAATGTGGGGATCGTGAACAGTCACTGGGATTTGATATACTGTATGAACGCTAGAGTAAAGTGGTAGAATGGCCATGTCAATTCGATCGACTGCTCACCCAACTATCTTTTGCGAGGATTCAAGAACAAGAAACCGACCTTGGCATCTGAATCGCAGCCAGCCATACACAGACACAGTGACCGAGTTGCCTGGGCCCGGTGGACCGGGAGAGAAAAGGGTGCTATTGTCGCTCAGTGAGCATTCCATGGACAGACCAGACTTCTTCTGGCGCGATACCTTCAACAGTTCATTGGCCATCTTGTTTACCTGCGCGGCCTCGAAGAACTTCCGCTGCTGGGAACGTGTCAACTGGAGTGGCTGCGGCGGATGCAGCAGCATGGCATCAGGCTCGAGACAGGCTGCGAGATCGCATGGGCCCAAACAGGAAAAGCTAGGTGTCTGGGATCATCCCGTACCGTTCATTCGTGAATTACAATAATACTAATTCACCTGCAGACTTCTCGGTCCAGTACTTGCGGAAGCTCTGCAGCTTGTCAGTCCACGCACCGTGCGGACGCGGTTCGAGAAAGTCAGGTACCTAGGTACCGGTCTCCCCATGATTCCCATATCGCTGGGGAGCCTCCACGATCATGGTAGATGATCAACGACCCAGCTGAAGTGACTATGAATGCCGGCCGAGGATAACATGCTAACCGCTTTCTACAGAGTGTGTCCACAACGCGATCGATCGTCTTTCGGCGCATCCCTCGACGGCCAGGATCTAGGCTGATTGATTCATCACCACACCAGTGCATCCTGTAATTGATCTACGTTCAGCGTCGAATTCCGCTTTGGTCGGTCGGCAAACGGATCTCCAACGCTTCCAAGGTTTCGTTGTCTAGACGTGGACACCCAGTATCTTCATTGTGGAATACCGCCCGCCGCGCGACACAACCAGAAGAGCAGCGGTGCACGAGAGCGCCATGGCGTGGAGAGTCTTGTGGCCTACGGATGACGTAGCTTGTCACAGCTCAACCCGGCCATTGTACTAGATACTAGCCCAAGTGAGCAGGTACAACACCAGAATGCCAGCTAATCGGGCTGAGAACTCGCGACGGATGTAGAGTCGGAGGACCTCATCGACTTGGGCGTGGGACTTCTTGGGCAGCTCGAGGTAAGAACTGAGGAAGAGGTGCTGGCTAAAGCTGAATAGGCGACGACGTCGTGAGAACTAGTAACCATCGTGTGTCAATGATCTTTTGATCTACGGGCCAAAGTCGTGCTGTATCACCACAGATGCTTTGCGATTCGTAGTTTATATATGCCTTGCCAAAAAGCCACCACCATGCCCGATCTAATTAAGCCTGGCATCTAGATTCCACAACAAATCTGTCGGAGGATGCCAGTAAAAGAAGAGTTTTTAGAATATCCCTAAACTATAAATCATTTAAGAAACTTTGCTATTCTCTGGTGGAGCCAATTCGTATCCTCAGGGTTGCCACCACTTCCCGCGATATGACCCCATACAGATGGGATTAAGTCAAACTGAACATTCATAATAAACTGACACTCTCTTTTACTGTGCTGCCAGGTAAAGTATTGATCTGTCTGACATGGTAAAACTAGCACCTTTGCCTTTATCTGACCCAATACGTCCTCAAGCGCCCCTGACTGGATATGCACGCCCAAATCTGATTTCTGCCACATGCGCAGCATGATGAGAAGATCATCAGGATCCCAACTGTTGTAACCTTTGCATATGGTAGCTGTCCAGGCCTCGCGGGTCACATGGCCTTGGGTCTTGAAGAGATGGTTCTCGAACCACTCAGCACTTGTCAGCCAGGCCGAATACGCACAGGCAAACGCGTTTAGGCCACGGACAGGAAGGGCGCCATTCTGCTTGTACGCACCATCGGCGTAGTCTACCGAGTTCTCCAGGGCGGCGGCGGGTCCCTCAAGGAACTGAGCGTTGTGCAGACTGGTGCGTGCAGACGCGCAAATGGCGACGATACGCTTAACGGTGTTCGGATACATGGCAGCCCAGTGGAATGCACACTGGCCGCCCATAGAAAAGCCGATAATGACATCGAGGGATCGGATGCCCAGATGTTCGTGGACGAGTTGGTACTGTGCAGCAACGCAGTCACGATAGTCGAGTGATTTAGCAAACCCAGTCGGTGTGTTAGATGGACTAGATGACTCCCCGTTTCCGAATAATGCTACCACGATAACCCTGTATCCCTCCAGGGCACCATCGGTGAAGTTTAGAGTTGTGTCTATACAGCCGCGAAAGCAGGTCGGAACGAGAGCTGTCTTGGATGCCAAGGGGTTGAACTCTCGGTAAGCAAGTTTCGCTGTGGTAACAATCGTTCCATCTTGGAATCGAAAGTTATGTAGCTCAAAGTATTTGATACCTTCTTGTGGCTTTAGTTCCATTGATGACATAGCGAAGACTAAGTGCTGGCCAGACTCGTGCTAATAGATGGCGGAGAGAGGACGCACAGTATTAGATAATTAACCTGGAGGTTGGAGACCACATGAGGGGAGCAGGAAGTTTTTCCTATTAAATATAAAGACTTTCTTAGCGGTTGGAGTAGTCCCAACTAATCTTTATTATGTAAATTAATTTCTTATCTGGAGATACAACAGTGTCGGCAGAGCCGACAGTCGCATCTATAGGTAATATTTAATTACTGACAAGCTCTATCAGAGCAAGAGAGAGGAATATACTAAAAGATTATGATAGAATTTGGCAACACAAAACTACAATAGCGTCACTTTCTCTGAGAAAGTAGCTTATTTTTTTTTCTTTTCCCTTTTCGTTTTTGATTTAGTTAGATTACAATGCATCGGACTATAAAGAAGCTTGTTTATTTAAAGAAAATATTAAGATCAAACTTGGTCTCTAAAGATATTAAATTTTTTACTTTTTACTTTTTTTTCTATCACCGCTATACCTGGAACGAGACTGGTCCGATAAAAGTCAGAGATATACTCATTTGCCTTCGGGCCTTCCGGTTGTCGGGATGTCCGCAAAATAGTCTTATATATAAGAACCACAGATTCTTCACAATAAAAGCAGTTCTTTTACCAAAACTGTGAAGTACCCATTTATTATTTTGCTGTGTTGCTCTATACGTCCATCGCAAGCCTTTGTTCATCCGTTTCTCAATATGTCGCCCAACGGACAAGCCTTCCTCCTCGACCCGCAAGCACCTTCGGGTCCGACACGGTATCCCCACGCACGAGTTGGACCTCCATCATCGTCCCATACTGTCTACGTGTCGGGCATGGCTTGCCGTCGTCCAGATGGCTCCTATCCCGGTGTGACTGAGAACGGAGACGGCACCTTCGCTCTAGACATCAAGCAACAGACAGCAGCAGTACTGGCCAACATCGACGACATCATCAAGGGTGCAACGAACGGCAAAGGCAGCATCCACAACGTAATTAATGCTGTTGTCTACATTCTCGATATGCAGGCTAATTATGCGGGGATGAACGAGGAGTGGAACAAAGTCTTTAATTCCCGCGAGAGCGCGCCGGCGCGGGCCACCATCGGTGTTAAGGACTTACTGGATGTTACCACCCTAGGATCCTTCCTAGCTATCCTATCGTACTAATGGTTAGGGAAGGCTCAATTGGAACACTAACCTGGTTCCTCCTTGATGACCTAAACCTACTTAGGTCTTGTCCTTAGGCAGTTGATGCAGCCTGCTTACCATGGTCCCTCAGGTAAGGCTTCATGTGTTGGGTAGCTCAGTGGGTCTAACTGAGTAATGATAGCTAAGTCAGAAGTAGGGCCTGATCAGATTGTAATCCTTTCAGTACTGTTCTTACTGACCTGTAGTAGATAGTAGATAAAATGATATAATAGTATTGAGTGCAAAGAACTAAATACATCTGTAGAGTGGGAATGAGCATTCTTATATAACCCATAATTTAGTCCTTCTTCTGTGATTCTTTGTAGTCCTGTATGGACTTCTCTCTGGTAGTTTCTGCTGAACTACAATTCTCTAGTCCCTTATGGACTATCTCTCCATAGTCCTTTATGGACTATTTCTTGTCATGTGACTTTGAACTTCTTTCTTATCATGTGACTAATCACTTTCTGTTGTCATCCTGCAGAGTTTTATCTGTCCCTCTCACATATTTCTGCTGTCTGTCTGGTTGGTTCATAACATCACTCTCTCTCTTTAAGATCTTTGTTTCTGAAGACACACAGATATAAATAGAGCACTCACTTATGTCATTATTGGGACTTTGATTCTTTTCTGTAAGTGATTCTGTTGTGCTTCATTCTGAGTGTACTGTGATGTCTTCTCACAAGCTTTCTCATGTTCTCTGCAATTGTCATAAGAAGTGTATGGTTTTTGCTGATCAAATAGATAGTGACAGCTTCATCATCTCTTTTTCTTGTGACTACTGTTTTTTTTCTTCTGTTCTGTGTGTGGTGTCTGATTCTCAATCTTTCTCTTGCTTCTCTTGCTTGCATCATAATTTTCACTATTCTGATTTTATCATAAATAATCATCAGTGAGACTTGCTTCATAAAAAAGAAGCTCAAGTTGCTTTCATCTTAATCACTAGAGATTTTAATATTCATCTGCTTTAAAAACACATCAATCAATTGCATGCTGAAATGAGTGTTGTTCAAAAATGTATCTTTAAAAAGTTGTCTAAACATGAGGTATTTCATGAACATCAGTGAGAGCTTTGCAATCAAAGTGCTCTTCTTCTTTATTGTGATTCTGAGATTGTGTTTCAGTCTAATTCTATCTTTTTAACTGTGGCTGTGAATAGTTCTCTTTCTGATTTGAGTTCCAACTTCTAAACTTCTGTTGGTCTTGATATTTCTTCATCAGATGTTGATAATTTGTCAAATTCTTAATAGATTCTCAAGTGTTCTCTGAGGTATTGTACTTCTTTCACTTCACTAGATATTGTGTTTGTCCATTAACTTTTCTTTCATTTAAAATCTTTTTGACTTTATATTCTTCTTCTGTAGTTTTGATTTCTTCATCTCACATTTGAGCATTTTGTGATGCTGGTTCCAGTAATGAAATATGAAAAATTGAGTGTATTCTCATGCTGTCTAGAAGTTTTAATTTGTAGTTCATTAATTCAATTTTCTCTTTGATAATGAATGGTTCAATTTTCTTATTGTCAAGTTTGCTGCTTGATTATTTTGTCTTGATGTTTCTGCATAGCAAGTATACTTTCTTCTCTCTTTTTAGGTTAGGTTCTCTCTGATGGATTTTATTATAGTAAACCATCATTCTGAGGTTTGTAAATTCAATATCTTTCTATAGTTGCTCATGCAGTGTTTGTAGCTGTGTCACTTTCTTTTCTGCTTTGTGATTCATTTCTTGTGTTTTCTTTGGTTTGCTGCCAAATTTAAGATTATACTTAAAATTGATATAAAATAGTGTTTCTTTGATTGTTGTGTTAATTGAATTATTGTATGTAAATTGTGCTATAAGTAGCAGTTTAATTTAATTATTCTGATTGTAATTTGTGTAGTTCTGTAAATACTGTTCAATTGTCTGATTTATTTTTTCATTTGTCTATTTATTTGTGGATGATAGGCTATGCTAAGTCTATGCTCAATGCCAGTCATGTTCATCAATGTTTTTCATAACTTTGATGTAAACTGTGAATCTCTGTCTGTTGTAATTCTCTTCAGTGTGCTATGTTCATCAAACACATATCAAAGTAGTAGATATACTGTTACAGACCAACCATAGAGGGGCACAACTGTGACACCCTGATAAGATGAGACTCTACAGCACAGCACTAGAGCAAGGCAGACACAAGAAGGTGAGCATAAGATCATGTGATGATTCAATATACCAACCCCGCCAAGACACGAAGAAACAGGAATGGTATACAACATAGGAATAAATGGTATATGGATTGGTATATGGAATGGTATACAGAGAACTGAATATATAAGAGAGCTCATCCCCACCTAGCAGATGTATTTAGTTTTTCACATTCAATCTTATCAAATTATCTACTATCTACTACAGGTCAGTAAAAATAGTACTGAAAGAATTACAATCTGATCAGGCCCTACTTCTGACTTAGCTATCATTATTCAGTTAGACCCACCAAGTTAGGGTTAGGGTTAGGGTTAGGGTTAGGGTTAGGGTTAGGGTTAGGGTTAGGG
>JAPVCG010000060.1:9851-66513 GCA_029606305.1 Paecilomyces fulvus
CAGATCCGTTCTATGCGGAACGAATGAATATAAGAGATATAAATAAAATTAAATTAAACCCGTATTCTTTCCAGGACTGAGCAAGTTGGCTTTTTTGGTTGGGATTTGATGCATTGCATGTGGATTGGATTGTATTATTTGATTTAATTCGTTGTACATCTCTCTCTATATACATGTTTCGTCCTCTTTTCCCTTTACTGGTTGAGGCGTTTCGAAACGTAAACGGGTCGTTTTGAACAAGTTATATATACACATGCTTTTTTTGATATGATCTGCACTAGATGAAATTAGCAGGTGGTTTAGTTACAGGCTACTAACTAGTACCTGACAGGTTGATCTGAACGAGGTGTTCAGAAAATGCCTGGACGCTGGACAGGAGTGGAGATCGCTACGCTACTACTGGAAGGCCAATTATGCAAGCACGGATTCCAATTCTATTTCGAATCTCCATATAACCGGCTATATCTGTATGATAATAAGCAAACATCAGAGACCGTTTTTTCTCTCATAGCTCCGTTCACATGAAAACGCGTCGCCATCAACCGTGGGTATACGTGAGTAGTTAAAAAAACATAGACAATAACAATAATCGGCATGAATGCAAGCCGTTAGCGGTAAGAAAACAAAACCAGATCGGTCGTTTAGACCTCCTTGTGAACGACGGCGCTCTTCTCGGTGAGACCCATCTCGTCAGCGAAGGTGGTCTGGGGCTTCCACTTGGCAGAGGTACGGGGAGTGGTCTCCTCCATCATCTTGTCGACCTGCTCCAGGGTGAGACCCTTGGTCTCGGGGATCAGGAAGTAAGCGTAGACGAAGGCGCAAGCGCACAGAGAGCCCCAGATGAAGAACACCTTGGCGCCGAGGTTGCCCTTGTCCTCGTCGACCATGTAGGGAGTGATGACGGCGATGATCTGAAAGGAGAGTTAGCCGGATATTCTGGGAAAATGTGTTAGATGGTTTTACTTACGCAGTTCCAGAGCCAGTTGGAGGCGGTGGAGAGAGCGACACCACGCGAACGGATAGGCAGAGGGTAGATCTCTCCGATGACGACCCAGGCACCAGGACCCCAGGTGCTGGCGAAGAAGAAGATGTAGATACAGATGAAGGAGATCATGGCGCTGACGGCCTGGGGGTTCTGGCCGTCGGTAACACCGATGATAGCGACGATGAACTGGCAGATGACCATACCGAGAGCACCCCAGATGAGCAGGGGACGACGGCCGAACCTCTCAATAGTCCAGAAGGAGATAGGGGTGGAGCAGACGTTGACAATGGTCGTGATCATGGAGATCAGGAAGGGGCTCTTGATAGTTCCGAGGGTCTGGAAGAAGGTCGTTCCGAAATAGAACACGAAGTTGACACCGGTCCACCTGATTGATTTGGTCAATGGGGGATTCAGAAATGAAGAAGGTATTGGATAGATCAAACTTACTGCTGCATCATCTGGAGAGAAGTACCAAGGATAGTACGGCGCAGGTTGCTGTTGGGAGTCCAGAGACTGCCCTTGAAGCAGTTGAACCAGCTAGAGAAGTAGCCACCCTGGGGGATAACCTGAAGCTCATACTCGTTGTTGGCAACGATCTCGGCCAACTCCTGCTGGATGTAGTCGGAGTCGATAGGCTGACCACGGACACGGGACAGCACATGAGCCGCCTGGTCGAGGTTCCCCTTCCTGACAAAGTAACGAGGCGACTCCGGCAGAAGGAGAAGGCCGATACCCAGGATCAGAGCCCAGGCGAGCTGCAGACCGATGGGAATACGGTAGGAACCGGAGTCTGTGCGGTGCTCTGTGCCATAGTCGACACAAGAGGCCAGCATCAGACCGATGGTGACGCAGAACTGGTAGCCCGACACAAGGGCACCACGGATCTTGCGAGGCGCAATCTCCGACATGTACAGGATGATGATGGCCGAGACGAAACCGACACCGAAACCGGCAACCAGACGACCCGCCACCAGCAGACCTACGCTGGCGGAAGCAACCTGAAGACAGACACCGACCATGAAGATGATACAACCCCCGATGACGGTGATGCGACGACCGAACCAATCAGCAAGGTCACCGGCAATCAGAGCACCGAAGAAGGTACCCGCGGAGAGGATAGAGGTAATCAGAGACTTCGTCGATGAGTTAACGACAAAGTCCGCTGAAGGGGTAGTTGCAGGATCCTGTTTGTATGCTGTTAATCCCACGATGTCCTAGAAGAGATAGAGAGAGGGGGAAAAAATAGAATAATGGTTCCTTACCAAATGCTCGAATCGTTCAATGAAGTACTTCATACCCATGACACCGCTGATGTATCCGGAGTCATAACCGAAGAAGATACCACCAAAAGCGGCAAAGGCACACATGAGATAGGCCTTGAAGGTGACGGGGGCCTCGACACGCTCCGTATCGGAGGCCTCGGCACGCCTCGTGTCGGAAATGACCATGCCTCCCATGTTGACAGCTGATCAGTAAATGAAAGAGTGGAGAGGTGCTTAGGAAAGGAGGTCCAAGGGAGATGGGACAATTCCCAAGAGGCAGCGACGAGTCGGAAGATTGGAGGAGGGATATCTTCCACGATAACACCACGTACGAACACAGAGAACGAATTGATCTTGCGGGGGAAAGGAGGCAGTATATAAACCTCCCCCGAGGCCAGAGCCTCTTGATTTTTCTTCCCCCGCTCCGGGGTTAACGTCTGGGGGAGATGCAAAAACTCGGCTCGGCCGCTCCATTGACGAATCTTCTGTACCACGAGATCATCTTTGGGGATCGGTCGGCGGGCCTTTTTTGACGAGCCAAGCCTGTTTTTGTTCCAGCACGCATTGCGCCATTTCAATTTGGCCATAGCGTCCTTGCAGGCCGTGTTCTCGTTGGTGCCAGGGTTTGTTTTGCGCGTCGGTGGCTGCGCCGTCTGTTCGAGAGTTTCTGTTCCTAGTAGACTTTGTCTCTCCACTAGGAGAGCCCAATTGACGAGCCAGACGCATCCAGATTCTTATCATGCCGTGCTTCGACCAAACAGAGATTCGGTTCTCGTCGTTTCTGAGCTTATTTCGGGCGTAGCACAGACACTCGCAAATGCCAATCTCGTCGGCGATGTGACCATGTCGGGAACGGGCACATTCCCCTTCACTTGGCTTCCTTTTGCAACTCGGCGTCCCACGTGGTCCGAAGAATGACGAGAAAATTCTGAACCCGAGGAGTTGTTTTACGTGCTGTTTCCGGGCCGAAAGGATTGCTCTGTCGTAGAGCTCCTAGAGTGGCAGCACTGTCGAGCGTGGTGCCATGTCCTGCGTGTCCCATCACTTGTGTGTTCAGCCATGTCTTTTCTCCACGCTCTCCCTGGAAAAAATGTCCGGGCATGGAACCGTGGCGCTGGACGATTGTCGCCAATTAGACCCCAATCCACCTCCAGACGGGGTCTCCAGAAAAATTCATCTCTGCCCCGCTGAATCACCGGCGCCGCTCGCACTGACAAGGGGAAATTTTTCGCACACGATCCTCGGGTCTGATTCATGGGAATGCTCTAGAAGAATCGTCTTGTGGGCCACACGTATAGTATCGAAATTATTGCATTGTCTTCTTCTTCTTCTTCTGCATCCTCGCTTGCAGCTGCTGTGATGTCTTCCCATGGCTCAGTCTTCCTGTCTGTGACGTCCTGACTGGTTCTCTCCCAAGGACGTCAGATGCGACTAGCGCTGGCTTCCCTGGACTTGTCTTAGTGCAGGAAAAATCAAGTACGCACTTAACTAGGTTCCAGACGAATGGCCACATTGCGGGGGTATAGTAGTAGTAGTAGACTGTAGGCCATGGTCGTGCTCAGGCCACAAAAGTACGGCAATGTGCTGTTCAGGGATGTACCGAGACATTTAGTCAAACCTTCGATGACAGTAATACGCAAGCCAAGAGAAAAAGAAAAGAAAAGAAAAGAACCAAAGAAAAAAAAGAAAAGAATCCATTCTGGTGGTTGTCATCTCGATCTCCAAGTGATGATCTCCCCGTTAATTCCCCGTGGGGTCTCTTTTCCTTTCCCCAGTTGTGCACCGGTGAGCGTTTTGCGTTAGTTACACTTTTCACTCGGAGATGCTCGCCACTTGTGGGAAATAATACTGTCGCCCACAGGAGTAGAATTACCGATTTATTGTAGATAGTTGCCACTCTCTTTCTGTCCAAGTCTAATCGCTTCGTGCTTCACTCTTGACGGCTGAGGTGATTTCCACCAGACGATCGAATACTTGGAGTACACAGACGCGACCAAATCAGGCGCCATGGAGATAGCTTAAGCCAGACTACTCAGCAGGTCTTTCAAAGCTAATACGTCCAGGAATTTGACCTAGGCACTCAATAAATAGCAGATTACTGATGCCCAATGTTACTTGCATACTATGAACCTCCCAGAAGAGCGATTTAATTCCTCTCTTTTCAGCTTTCCATTGTCATTTACACCATATAGAGACCGCCATTAACCCATAATGTATACTCCCCGTTCACCCACTGGGACCTGTCTTCCGCTAACCAAGCTATTCAGATGGGAACTAGAAGAGTATACCTACTTCATTTTATGACTTGACATGATCTTACCATAAAAGTCGCCTACTAGAAGCGGAAAGACATCCAGGTGAATAATGATGCCAAACGCAAAAGATTCAGCATTCTCATCCGGTAAACACCAACTTCGAATGTGAGAGACATTACATTCCTACTGCATACTAGAGCAACTCTACATGCTTATCAGTTCCGGTCCGAGGTTTCCAGGACGGAGTAGGTAGACGGCTATAGTGCCGTCCGATAGCTTTACCTAACTTCCCCAGGATGATGATATGCAGGTACGATCCTGTGCAATCCAAGTATGAATATACGTGGCTTCTGCATATCACCAAGATGCTCGTTTATTTCGACCGTAATATTTCTACACCTGCTCTGTCTCTCAATCTGGTCTTGGTGGGATTGTGTCATTGCTTCTCCTTGAGATATGGTTGTTCATTCATACCAGAGGATAATATCGATAGTTTGTTTATTAAGAGAAGATCCCCAATTCTCATGTTCCTGTCCCTAGCAAATCCCCCCCCCCCTTTATGCCTTCCAGGTCTCTCTTAAACTCTTTGATCATTTCTCCACGGGCCCTTAGATATAAGATGTTACCTATGGCCACATGGACGGTAAGGAGACTTGGGTGGGGAATATTTCCTATTATGGCCTGTGAATATGATAAATCTATTAACTATGAGGCAGATCCCTTAAAAATATCCATAGGCAAATTTTGGAAATTGTTTGAGATAATATTGATTTGGGGTTTGTGTGGCTTCAAAAATCAAGTGGAATTGGAATCTTCCAAATTGGCTATGGAGTGCTTCAATTATCATTATAATATTTTTTTTGATTAATATCCTCCAAAGAAAAACCCATACGCGAGCCAAGGTTAGGAGAATATTGGTTGAGATTGACCCAGATTAGCTGCATGCCTGCATGTTTGGAATATATATAAAGAGACTTGGATTTATCATCTTCATACTTTCCAAACTTGATTACATCGCTAAATGGTTTGTGGTCATTTTTTAGATAGATAAAGTGCCTTTCAATAGGGAAGCATGAGTAAAAGTTATGTTCTTTCAAAGCCATACAGTAACTCATAAAGTCAGAAAAGATATAGCTGTCAAGATAGTTTGTAGCTCCACAGACTACAAGGTTAAAGGACTTTGGTTTGTCATGTCCTCCTAATGACTTTCTTTGTATCGCTCATCTCTATTATTTTCTTCAAAGACCCCTAAAGCAGATGGAATGATATGCATAGTTTCCAAAGGCATGTCGACCGAATTAGAGGGGCGTTGGTCATAGTCTGAACTCCAACACACCTATATCCATCTCTTGCCAGACAGCGGTCGCGTAGTCGTTGTTGATCGGCTCTGCTAACGGTATGGATATCTTTAGAGAGCAAATTCTCAATAGAATTCCTCTAAACCAAGCCGAGGGGATGGAGTTATGGCGGGCCCCAGGATGGAGTGGCTGATATTGAGCAAGCTTTCCGTCCAGTATATAAATTCTCTATTCGAAACGACTCGAACCATATAAATCGTATCTAACATGAACCGATCTAATTTGAATTAGATTCGTGGATAGTCTTGGCATTATTCTCGATTCAAATGGTTTAAAACCGAACCGACCTTTATAAAGTAATACTTTAAAAATTTAAAATTTAAAATAGAAAAGGTTCATTTATTTATATTCGATACGACTCTCGATCCAAAGAAGAGTGGAAATACTGAATTAAGAGGCATCAGGTTCAGGGATGATCAAGGTAAACGCTTATAATGTCGATATTTGCCTCGTATCTAGAATGCAGAATCAATGAAAAAAATTGACGTGGACTCAGGGTTCATCTTCAGGCGGTATCGAGAGCGGAATGTTGTCGTCGACTTTTCCGCATCTCGCGATCGTTTTGTTCTGACAAATTTAGTGTCCAAAGGGGCACCAGCGGCAGGGGCAGACGCCATTGTGCTCATTGAGTCCCTCCTGGAGAGGCCAGGAACAGCGGGGTCAAGGCTTTGAGCCTCGTAGCTCTCTACCAGGTGGTCCAGCTTCTTTCACTTCTCTTTGCGGGACTCCTTCTTTGCCGGCGACGGGCCCTCCTTGCGTTTGTCGCGCTTCTTGGGGGTGGTCGGCTCAAGTCGGGGCTCCGGTGCTTTTTCTTTGGCCTTTTGGGATGAGACTCTTGGTATTTCATGCGGGCGTTTTCCGGGGCTGCACACAGCCTTCAAGTCCACTCCTCGTTGTGAGGGTCAGACGAGTATATGTCCGTTAGCCCTGACTTGTCTAGGTAGGTAGTCATGATGTCCTTTGAATACGTGAAAATTAGGCTATTATACACCGACTCCGTATGAAGGTATAGGTAGAAAGTATGACACCAGCAAAATGTAAAGTGGAAAGATATATTACATCACCCAAAGAGCTTTCAGAAAAGAAGGTATAAATTGTAATTCGATCAAATCCAACGTGGCTAATAAACACAAGCAGTTGCCCACCAACGTACATGCAGAAGGGAAGGCAGTAGGTACCTACACACACCAAAAGGCAAGAGACATCTATATATATATATAAAATATATATACCCATATCCAATCATATTCATAAATCTCGTCGAGTCATCGATAAATGCACGCCTTTCGTCATCATCGTCGGATGGGAAAAGTACGGCATCAGTGCGAGGGAAGATAAACGAGCATTAAAACATAAAGTCATACAGTCATGCGAAAGAAGAGGGGTGTAGAGGTAGAGGAGGGGTGAGCGGTTGTGAATGTAAAGGGTGAAGAGGACCAGTGAAATGGTGATTAACACGCATATAACGAGTTAATATCGGGCACAGAGCTGGAACGGACCATGGCTCAGCAATGGCGTGTCTGAAAGATGGCAATGACAGTTGTACGGCCAAAGTTTCAACGAGCCGGCCAACGGGCGAAAACGGCCCGCAATATAGATTTCCAGGAGCGAGAAGGAAATGAACGGTTCTCATGTAGGCGTCGATCTGGACGCGGCCTCCTTGGGGAGATAACGGTCGGCAGCAGCAGTCTCTGCTGCCAGTCTCAAGGATTAGCTGCTGGCAGCGCTGAACGAAACAGGGACAGCCACGCAAAACCAGTTTCGGCTTGTCAGCAGAGATCCGGACGTTTTCCAGGCCGTATATAGTAGAATGTTGATCCTTCGATCATGTGCATTGCAGGCTTCTACATCGATCGACAAGGCTAGAAACCTATTGTTGTACCAACAGCAGCCAAGGTAACCTAGAAATGTCAGTGGTGAGATATCTAGTGGATCTGTGACACCTACTACTATGACGATAATAGCGAGGCCTAATGGACACATCCAGCGGTTCAGATTCCTCCACCACCGTGCATTTTGATAGCGCCGCGTTTCATATTCAGCCACGCGGCCGAAGACTGCTGCCCCGATTTCCGGACTACCCCCTTCCTGCATTGACAGTGGTCGGGATGGAAGAGGAAGAAAGGCCGCAATGAACCAAGCTAGAAGAGCAGTCAGTACCATCCGAAAATGGAGATTTGGGAATTGCTGACCAAGAGGAAAGATGAATCCTAGACAAAACGCGTAGACCTGAGCGTTTCTTCGGCTGAAGACGGGCTCTACAGTCGAGTCTAGTGAGGGCGCAGTCCACATACTTCCGCGGACCTGGTCCGCTCGTCGATCAGCAAACAGATGGGGAGACCAGGTGCGTGACAGTGCGACCGAAATCCTCTCTGTCATGTTGCGGGTTTGGTCCGGGTCTCGGTCAACCCAATTATTTCGAGGGTCCGCCGGAGATCGCAAGAGTCGCTGTGGGCTTCGGTGCGGACTCCGGGAGGCCTCACGCGCGCGAGTGCGCGGACGAGAGATCGATGTCGGGACTCGACTGATGATGACATGGGAGTTCGACGTAGATGGACGAGCGGACGACGGACGGCTGTCCGTCAGAGCGAATGGAGAATTTTGCAGCTCCCGACTACCATAGTATACTCGTGCCCAGGCGGGAATAGTGTTCAAGACCAGACTGGAGCTGGAGCCGGGGCGCAAACTGCGAACACTATTATGGCGGGAGGATGCTGGGCTGCCCGCGAAAAAAGAGCGGAACTGCGACGCTGGTAGATTACTTAGGCTGTCCAAGTGCTCATCACTATCGGTATCGGTAACGAGCCAAACGGACGAGGTAGTCTTGTCGCTCAACCAGGCCGCGGATGGCCGGGACGGCCCGGCGAGACTGGAGTTGGAGCGCTCATAGCTGAGACCAGGCGAGAGTTGGCGCTCCGCCGACCACTGGGAAGGAACCGTGGATAGGTGCGGATTCCAGCGACCCGATGATCCGTCCGTCATCGACTGCGACGAGACCGGCGCGTGGGAGGATTCGGCATATGAACTGGCCGAGGGCTGGCGGATCCTGGGATACTGTATGGAGAGACCACTGTTGATGGCCGCCTGCAACTCGGGAGGGGAAGGTGCTCGACGCACAGATGATGGCAACGAAGGCGATCCGCTCGAGTCGGCCGCTGGAAGACCCAAGGTCGAAGTGGATGTATAGGATCGAAGGACGGGGAGCGGCGGGCTGGAAGTGAAGGACTGCAGCGACTGGGGCTGTCCGCTCGAGTTTTCAGAGGATGATCGTGAACGACTCCAATGCACGGCGTTGATGTATGTCCGCACGACCGTTCCGAGCGAGGTTATGGAGGAGATGGACGAGTTAGATCGTTCCACAACCTGGACATTGGGCGATGAGCTGCCGATAGGGATCAGATTTGGACTCGAACTCTGGATGGGAAGGAAATTGGGGCTCGACGGCAGCCCGATCGGGACGACGTTGGGACTGGAACTGTGCGATTTGAAAGTTGAACTGTCTGATTCTGCTGGTTCTGCTGGAGGTGAAGATGGTTCAGGAACGACGGTTTTGATGGTGGAAGTGAGGGTAGGTAAAACAATCACGTCCTCAGACGGTCGCGGCGATGAGAGACCGGAGGCGTCATCTTGTCTCTTATGTGGTGAAACGGCGTCTGGGATGGACGATCTGCTGGATCGGGGGTCGTCTGAAGTCTCCCAAACCTCCGGCGGCGATCGGGAGGCATCAACGGTGGACGAGAACTCGCCAATGGATCGCAATGTTCCCCTGTCCTCTGCAACGTGCTCGGTGGCTTCGAATGGTGTGGCGATCAGGGGCCGAGAACGATGTGAAACGAAAGAAGCATCATTAGTATTTTCATATTCATCCTCATCGCCAGTGAAATCTTGACCTTTGCCTGGTCTGGGTAAAAGAACGTGCTCTGGTTTGGTGGGATATGGCGTTGCAGCGTAGATGTCGCTGTCTTCCTTTTCGTGTACTAAACGTAGCGTGGGCAGCTGGGAGCCTTGGTTGGTCTGCGACTGCGTGCGCTCATGAAGCGCCCTCCGCTTGGGGGAGGGCGCCGTGGGCTGTAGAAGGGGCGATCGCATGGTGAATATTATCGCATTATCAAAAGTGGTATATATCAAGATAGTAGGAAGCTGATATCAATGCTGCAAAAAAGTATACCGTATTGTCGGGTCGGGATCCGTGAGATCAATAAAGGTATGCAATTGAGCCCGAGAGAGGGTTCGAATATGGTAGAACAATAACAATGTCAATAGCAATGGCACCCACAAAGAGGGGCAATGGGTAAATGAATGACTGTTTTTGGACCGATAAAGAATGCGTCGAGTTGGTCATGAATGCGGGCTCTGGAAGAACCGGAAAAAAGGAGCGTGAACAATGAAGAGCGTTATTGTAACCATGAGGGCATCATGAATTGCTTTTGGAGGTGACTAAACGAGTGTCATGAAGGAAACGAGAGGAACGAAAGACACAACTTTCTAGAACGACGCAGGAACGACTGAAGCAAGCACCCCCATCACCATGACCAAGAGAACGAGAGAAAGAAGAAGAAGAAGAAGAAGCTGTTTCTGCCATGGGGGAGCAACCGGGGATAAGACGAGGAATTTGGTTGCGCGGCGGTGAAGCGATTGGAATGTTAGAATCGAGGCTAAAGAGAGTCTAAAGCACGACCTGCACAAGTGGGAGGCTTAGGGGTGAAAGGGATGCACAGAGCACAGAAAGTGATACATTCGATCACAATTGACGATGGGATGAGATGAACTCGTCTTTTTCTGATGCGTTCGTCCTCTCGTGGTGGTTCTGCGATGCGATGAAGCTGTACCCAAGTCCATGTTAGCAACAGCCCAGTTTTATCGATAAAAGAGCTCTGTTAGGTTAAAGTGAACCAGCGGGGAAGAGACGAACTGATGATGGAGATGGATGACATTAGACTCATCCACTTTTTTGCTCGAGACTAACAGTCGCTAAGATGGTCTGGTTGGATGAAAAGACTCGGTTCCTGGAGCCGTTCGCGAGAGCATTGACAGCCCACGACACACACCACCAATCCAAACGGCTCCCTTTTTCTCCCTCTCTACTGAACGGACCACACAGAAATTCCCATCTGTAAAAATAGCACCATCATCGGACCAGATCCCCCGATCAGCGCCAGGAACAGATCATCGCGTTCCCGTTCGTTCCTCTTCCCCGCCCGGAGGCTCGCGGAGAGATCGACAGCCTGACAGCGTGGCAGCGTCCAATTCACCCAGACGGCTGAAACATTTCTCCACGATCAGAATATCAAGGTTTAGTGAACTCACAGGGAGACTGTGTCCGGCAACATTGTCGACGGAGCTGAGCTGCTGCTGCTGCTGCTGTTGTTTCTTTCTGACTTCTTTCCCGGGCTTATCCACCGGCCAGCACCCATGGCGCCTATAGGCTTCTTCAGCCGTCTCAGGAATCTGTATTCCAGAGAGTCTGGTACGTCGTGAGGCCCAATCTGCTCTGTCAGGCCATCAAGCAGGGACGATGGAAAGAAACTCCATACTGATGCAGCTTCATAGAGGAGCCGTTGCCCGTCATCTCGGTGCATGCTGCCGCTGTCCTCTCGGTATGGCATTCCCACATTTCCTCTGCATGTTCTTCTCAATGGTCGGGTCTTCCGTCCTGATCAGATGCATAATCATTCATTGCGCTGTTCCTGCATGATGCTCTAGTTTCATTACGGTGGATTATATTACTCGGATCAAATCGTAAGGCATAATTATATTAGCCTCCGCGCTAACGAGCTGTAAGGTCTTCTTCACCCTCGTGTATGTGGTACCTTTCTATCTATCGTCGGTCACGAAGCCCTCGCCCACGCTGAGCAGAGATGCTCCGTCTGTCATCCGGGCTAGGATCCGAGCCGTGACGGCCGCCTGTGCGGTCAGCTCCCTGGCCGTTTTGTGTCTAGTGGTCCAGAAGGGCAATGCCTCGTTCACCGATGGATTGAAACTATTGGGCTTGTGGCCGGTTGGACCGGCGGAGATCGCTCGCAGCTTCCTACTAACGGCTATCCTGTTTGCCGGTCCTCTCTTCGAGCGAGGTGTGGTGGAGGGTGAGTGGAAGGAATGGCTTCGCGGCAGCAAGGTCGCGGAAACCCTGGGCGGCTGGATCGGTTGGCGGAACTATGTGGCCGTAGGGAAACCCTTCTATGCTTTTTATTTCTGCGCTGACATTGTCCCCAGGGCCCCGTGACGGAGGAGATTATGTTCCGTTCTGTCATCGTCGCTGTTCACCTGCTAGCCAAGGTGTCACCGGCTCACATCGTGCTCGTGGCACCGCTGTACTTTGGAATCGCCCATATCCACCACTTCTATGAGTTCCGCCTGACTCACCCAGACACCCCGGTGCTGGCGGCTCTGCTGCGCTCACTCTTCCAGTTCGGCTTTACCACGGTGTTTGGCTGGTATGCCACATTCGTCTTTCTACGGACGGGCTCTCTGCCTGCCGTCATCCTCATCCACAGCTTCTGCAACTGGTGTGGTCTTCCCCGACTCTGGGGTCGCGTCGAAGCGGGCGTCACCATGGGACCTCCCCTGGTCCGGGGAAAGGAAGACTCGGATGTCAGTACGTTCCAGGCAGGAGATGGCACGCCGGGCATTGGGTGGACCGTTGCCTATTACATCATCCTCGTCGCGGGAGCAGTAGCTTTCTACTACCAGCTGTGGCCGTTGACGGTTTCTCAGCTTGAACTGGTTTCATTTACAACGAAATCGAAATAGCAGCTGCGCCCTTGACACTATTTCTGCAAGTGCGCGAGCGGGATGTTGGCAGGTTGAGATGATACCACGTAAAGTGATGCGTTGATTAAGGGCGCATACATATTTCCTTGTCTAATATTCGCGACATTCTCTTGATGTAATTAGCTATAGATCTAATGAATTCCATGGACTGCATATCCTCATACTCTCATACTCCCAGTTCTTGATGGATCGTTCCACCCCAGATCCAGTCTCTATTATCATGTTTGGATAGATCCTGCAAGGTGGTTCATCACTCTATGACTATTCACATCAGCTACCGGATACATGCAGGATCCTTAACTGTCTCCTTCATTCCTTAGACCTTCCCCCGCACACAGCATTCCCATACAAGCAGCTTTGTTCGTACATCCCGACCACCACCGAAAGGGAATGACTCCCTCTCAGCGCAGTCACAGCCATGGACCGCTTTTGACCGTCCAGTTCCCTCTTCCCCGCTCACCTTCCCCTCTATTGTAATTGAAGTGACTGTTCTTCTCTCAGCTAATTTCCCTAGAATGGGACTGCAGTGACGGCGTTCTGTCATATTGTTCGGGAATGACCTACTCCGTGCGGGGTTTGCTTGCAGGTATCCGTGAATTGATACATGAGACAAAGGGTATAAATACCCCCTTCTGACCCGGGGGGGTCTCATCTTCTCTCTTTCCATTCTACATCATCCTTCTCAGGTTGAGAGGGCCTGAGAAGGAGTTGTATATATCCAGTCTCGCACGTTCTGTACACTGCTGTTGTCTTGTTATATATGTATATATTGCATATCCTCTCTCTTCTCTACTCCTGGCTCGATGAGTTGGTTGCTCCTTTTTCTGGATATTCTAGTGGCCCCTGTGCAAGGATGGCCCTAGGTTAGTTCACTTTTTATAGAGCTGGTCTCTTGTGTGCTGCTTCCTCTTCGTCTTCTTCTTCTTTCTATAAGGAGTGCGGTAGGTTGTCTTCTTCTGTGATGTCCCTTGTTCTTTGTGATGTGATATACTGATGTCTGATTGATTATTAGGGCTGGGTTCCTTTCGCTCTGAAATGTTGTTGGCTCCGGTACATTGTGCCTATGATGGACAGGGAGTTAAAAAAGAAGAGTATACAACTTGCGTATATTAAATGTCAAGGAGCTTGTTCAGTGAGTCAAGGTTTTTTTTCCCTGGTCTTATTGCACATTATCTCATAAGAAGTTGCTAATTTTATAGGCAGAGCAAGATTTACATTGCATCTGATACAGGAGCTCTGTTCTGTTCTTCGCACATCACTGCACAAACAGTCACCTCCTGAAATTTTCTTCCGCACGCTTCCATGCATGTCAGAGTTTTCACGGAATCCTGCGGAATCCCAGCCGCAGAAAAAGTGTTGTGACTGCATTGTTTGTATGAATCCCTTCTTCATCTCCCTGTCTGTGCCCCCATCGCCGGGCCGACAGGGTCACAGTCCTTATTATAAAAGAACCAGTGAAGACCCATTTCTCTCCTCTCTTAACTTCTTCTTCCAAATGCCCAAGTACCATGCCTTATGGTGTGGTGGTGTGTCGACTCTTTTGCTCCTCGATACATGTTGGGTTGTGGTTCTTCTTATATAAACGACCAGCTCTCGGCCATGTTTGGGAAGATTTGATCACCTAATAAGCCATACAGGCCGCAGACATTCTCTCCATTCTTGCTAGTCGACATCTCTTATTCTCAGTGTGCGGTTCACGATTGAACGCGCCGCTGACCGTTTGTCAGTCTTCTGCCTTCGTTTCTTCCATCGTGTCTTGCTTCTTTTCCTTTCTCGGATGCTTTATCTCTATCATCTCTCGATGTGATGGCTGTTTTTCATGGATCAGCAATGTCCAGATATCGTCATCTTTGCGTCTTTGGCCTATGTCTCTCCTCGCTGTCGAATCAGCAGAGGCCCTAGTACGGACCTGCTGAAACATTGCTACTAGCAGGCTTCTTTTGGCAACAGCTACGGTCGGGGTTTTCTATACAATCCTTAACGATGAGCCGTGGACAGAACGTCCTAAATCTGCTTCAACTTCAAGTAGAGGCGACAAATTATACATGTGCAAGGAAACATTGCCGGATTATATAGAGCTGACGGCCACGCTTGTCCTATCCACGAGGGTGGGTGATGATTTTCGTCGTGGTTGCTTCTCGTTTCTCGACTCCGCGACGGAAAAGGCTCGGCTCTCTTCTCCTTCGTTTGATCCTCGAAATTGTCAATCTTGAATGACTCTGTCTCATGAGTGACTTCATATCGACTAAATCGCACCACACCTCACGATCGGGTGTAATTTCCATACATCTCAGATAGAAAGAGGGCCTTGAAAACCCTGTCACGACCAATCCACTCGAAACCGATGCACGGCACCCAATACCCCCTGGAGGAGGTGCCTCTCTGGTTTTCCGATACGTTCTTCTCTTTTTCTCAGGGCAGCTCTTGGTTTCTTCCTGACGATGGTCCGGTCGTGATGACAATTAGGATTGGCTCCTAGTTCTCGATCATCTGTCCTTTATGCGAAACGACGAAGTGGAAAAGACGATTATCTAGTGTGTCCATAGTTGGGCCCTAGATATTCACGAAGGAAGAACAAAGTCAGTCTTTGAAGGCGCGGCGTTTCATCCACTCCAAGTATATTCGCGACCTTCTTCAGCAACCAACCCGAGGCAACTGGTGCCTTTGCCCTATGGGACAGAGAATCAAAAGGATCCTCTTCTATACCGATCTCCACGATGAGTGGGAGGAAAGGTACCATACCACAGTTGGAGACGGTCGACGCGACGAATAAACGCCAACAAACATCATATCGTGAACAGGCACGAGCGACAGCATATCTTTTTTCGGCATTGTGGATGCTGCAGTCTTGAATACCTTTTGGATTCTTCTCATTGAATGGGTCTGGGATTATTGTTCGAGCTAGCAGCAGAGAAAAAGGGCCTTCAGAAAGGAGCATACTACATCATCTTGACTTGTGGTGCACCCGCTTTGTTCACACTGCGGAGGCCCTGATATAGGGCCCCGTAGAAAACAATCCCCGAAATGACCTATTGCCCATAGCAGCAGCTGGAGTGCATGTGTTGTTTTGGTGGCTCGCCTCGACATGTTCTCCCAGTGGCCTTATGTTGGTGTCCTCTTTCCCTTCTTTATGCGGAGTATTGAAGTTGGAGTCTGCTTGTCGATGATATATTGCTCGTTTTTGGCTCCGCTGAGCATCCTTATTGGTGACTGTCAGAACGTCCCTTTGGTATGAATCCAGCAAAAATTATCAGCCGTTGAATCAGGGCAGCAGATAGAGCTGGCAGGACATTAGTCGGAGGACTGTCAAATTTCGCCTCCGACTTATCGTTCGGCTGGTCTTCCAAAACCGTTGAAAGCAGATTTGGAATGTTAATTGTTCAGTGAGAGGCTCTGTTGCGAGACGGGGCAGGTGATGCTCCTGATGTGCCCCGACTATATCAACTCAACAGGTTTGACACCCTAGTTGCTGTGTCATTTACGTCCAGCTTTCCAATAAATGCGAGCCCTGTCAAACGTGCGGCATAGGTGTCTCTCTGTACCAGAGAGCCCTAACGCCCGGCAGGCCGCCCTTGCTGCGATCGACGCAGCCAATGGACCCCTTCTAGCTGCCTGCGCGGCGATGCGTGTGTCTTCAGGACCCGTTGTCGTTGCAGGTGAGCGCCGCCGCCGCCGCCCCCTCTGGATCCCAGGCTCCAGGATGCAGAGAGAGAACGCGCCGAGCCCCTCGGGGCCGAGCCAGCGTCCTCGCCTGCTCCTGGTCCCGCGGTTTCGCCTCTCCGGAGGTTGATCAATTTGCTCCCGGTTAGTTTTCTCCTGCGCCCTGTGTGTGGCGATGACTAACGATAGTAGTTCATGGGGTAGTCCGTTTCTCCGTTTTCGGTTCGTTTTTTGTGAAGTTCTGATAGTTATATCCACCGAACAGTCGACCGCATTCCTGAGACACGAAAGGAAGAAGGAAACATCTAGGATCTATACGGGCTTTTGACAACTTGGGCTCAACCCGAAACGAATTTAAAGAATTACTTGCGAATAGAGGAGGGCCATGACACCCTTTTTAGGCTACACCTGCCTATGTTGATCGCGTTGTCGGAATATCGTACAGCAAGGATTGAGTTGGTGGTCCAAAACGACGTAATGCCCATAGCAGAAGCTGGAGGGCATGCGTCGTTGGTTGTGGTCGTCCAGAAAGAGAGTCAACAGGCATGCTCGAAGTGGTGGCACAGTGCCCATAGCAGCAGCTAGAGGGCATGTGCCTGGGCGGCCCTGGTTCCGGAAAACTGTCAATTCAAGGGGCAGCCAAGATTAACATACGCCCATAGCAGTAGCTGGAGGGCGATGTGTCGTTGGCCGTGCCCGTTCTGGAAAGGGGCCGAGGTGGATTCAAATGCGCCAGGATGGATCTACCTGTACATGGAATCAACATTTTTGAGATGCTAGGACAACTTGTCAATGGTCATCCAAGGCTGAGCCTGTGCATTTGTCAACCGATGCTTCCATCACTACTCCGTTGTTGAAAATCGATCACATCTTTCGACATACTATTCAGTCAGGATCTTGAAATCTTCATGGATTGTTTATAATGCGACAGCAAACGCCGGACTTCATCAGGCCCGTTTCTGGGCCGATGAATTGGCAATCGCTAAAGTTTTTTCCACGATATATGCAAATCCATGGATACTGTATCTTCTTCCGGATACCTGACAACGCTACTACTACTACTACTGGCGCTACTGATACCGGAGTTACTGATACTACACATGTCAACAATTTCATGGATTGATGAAATAGATGGCATATTGACACTTATACCGTCGCACATGGTCTGCCAACAGAAGTGGAGGTATTAGACTCAGCGAGGAAGGTACATTGAGTGAGGGTCATGCCCTACTACACCGGTGGCCCATAACTCTCCTAGGAGGGCTTAGATGCAGTCGTACCATGTGGTTTGTTGGATACATTGCACAATACTTGCGCGTTCAGACCACAAGCATTTCGAAGACTTCATCAGACGTCTTTGTCTTTTATATATCCTACAGCAACAAAGGACACAAGGGTCGGCCTGCATCACGCCCTCCCCTGCCCGTTCGGGTAACTGGTTTCCTCGAGCTAGCGATCGTCGGTCGACCGCTACGCGCGAGGCTATGGCTGCAGCGATAAAGCAGAACTGTTATCGGTTTCAGCAAATAGAAACAATCACGAGTGCCTTCGAAGAGCAATGCCGATTGCGCCATCTCTGAATATTCTTCACACGTTCCTGGTCCTAGATTGACATAAAATCAAGGGCATCGTTTCCAGGGTGGATGATTGTGGGCCTTGTGTTTTCCAGCACGAAGTGCCCGAAGATGATCTTGGTTGGTGGCTTTCTTCTGGGCCAGGAGGAGAAGTTCCGCATGACTCGGTTACAATTACGGTTCTGTTGCACATGTTTGAGATAAGGAATAATGAAGCCATGGGGGCTTCTTTCAAAGAGCAATCCCGATGGTAGCCTTGGCCAGTCGTTTTTGATATAGAGCGGAAACCGGTGCTTGCAGAAGGATCAAGTCAAGGCTACCCATATACTGTGTCAGGGCACACTTTTCAGCACGTGCTATCGCTAATACAATTTGTCAAATACCTTTCGCGTTTTAAAATGAAACGGAAAGAGAACCACAGTCCGGCCAAAAGCACTACTATCTGCCAATGCTGTCAAATGCAGTGCGTTTTCATGTTGATTTCCTTCTACGCGGGTGGACGAGCCATATGGTACCTAACAATGGATGCTGCTCTCAGCTCGTCACTGAGCGATCATTAATCCTTCGGCGGTTGTCTGAAGATGCCCTGTCTACGAGGGCGCTATACAACCGTCGGGTAAGGATCGCGACACCGTTGCCATTTTATTACGGGTTCACTCGTAAACAATTCCTCTTTTATCACTCCGATTTCAATATCGACAACGAAAAGAAAGGCTCCTATGTTGGCGGAGACATATGATTTTTTGTCTAGGCTTCTTGCTACAGGGAATGATCAGTATCAAATTGTCGAACTGGCCCTCCGAGCCCACGTTTTAATATAGCTTGACAGACATTTGAAGAGAAGATCGCAGACACGGATGTTCGGTGCAAAAATCGCGTGCTGGGTGTATTGCTTTCCAAACGTTCGAACAAGAAGTTATCGCATGCGAAAAGCCATGGAATGGAGAGCCCCAATGTTAGCGGCGCAGACAGAACCTTCACGTTGCTTTACAGTACAAAGCTCGCAAGTACTGCAAATATGTCTCTCTCGTCAAATTCCATTGGGACGTGTTGAAGTTGTTCAAAAGAAGCTATATTTTCATATATCAATGCCGAAAACAAATTTACCAGCCATGGGATTTGCTTGATATAGCTGTGCGCTTATTTCTCTTCATTACCATATAAAGGATATGCTCGCCAGCGGTAGAAAAAGGGGGTAGGGCACGAGATAGAGCTTTTCCCTGATGCCCTCCCTTGGTGGTGCCTGCGTTTGAAATGCAATCTTTACTCTTACTTCTCCTCTTTTATTCTTCTCGAGTTTTCCTCGAGTGCCCAACTTGGGGTCCGGGAAGATGTACCCAGGCTTGTTCTTACCTCTTATGAGCATTCAAAAGGACTCTGCTCATGTCTTTCCGAGAGTCAAACGGGCTCGGCATTTCTCAGTTCATGGAAAAGACATTCTCAAGTCATACAAGCAATGCAGCACTTAACCTTGGAGTTAACATGCTGCAATTCCGGACTGGCTCAATTGGGCATGCCCCGATGATCTATCGTCTGGATTACAATTACCAGTGTAATTGAACCTACCGTCTTTTACATGATTCAGTTTGGCATGACACACTTTGCGTGATGGACCGGTCCTGGTTCATGTCAGCATGTCCTTCACATACCGAAGACCAGAGAATTTTAATTCGCGAAATCTTGATGACACTCTATTCCCTGTCGATGTGGAACATCTCCCTCTCGTCAAACAGTTTTCTGATCATCTCTTTACATCCGACGCCTAATCTATGCGCTTGTCGATGCACCCAAGAGCGCTAGCAGAGATATACATCTCTACCTTACAGACAGACAGACCCTCTATTTGCCATCATGCAGTCTTCCTCTTACTCCTACAATGATTCAAACAAATCTGAACCTGCAGAATTCTCTGTGGTGGAATCAAATCCTTTTACAAAGCTTACAGAGAGACTTGAGCTTCATAAGTTTACAAATATCCAAAGTTTATGAAAGAGATTAAATGATTGTTGAGATGCTCTCCAAAAAAATGCAATTTGTGATCAGTACCTTGTCTTTTTGAATGTTCTAGTCTCTATAGCTTTGAATCTGAGTGATGACTCTTGTTGAGTGAGTAAATTTGCTCATTTATTTTATGATATGATTACACAAACTTTAGTCATCAAAAATAGAAACAATCCCCAGATGATCTCAGCACTCCATTGGAGACTATTTCAAGCAAGTGGATGGAGGAGTGTGTTACAGACCAACCAGACAGGCAGCGGAAATATGTGAAAGAGACAGGTGAAACTCTGCAGGATGACAACAGGGAGTGATCAGTCACATGACAAGAAGGAATAGTCCAAAATCACATGACAAGGAATAGTCCATGAAGGACTATGAAGAAGTAGTCCACTAGGGACTAGGGAATTGTAGTTCAGTAGAAACTACCAGAAAGAAGTTCATATGGGACTACTAAGGACCACAGGAGAAGGACTAAATCATAGATTATATAAAAATGCTTATTTCCACTTTACAGATGTATTTAGTTCTTTGCACTCAATTTATCATATTGTTTATTTACTATCTACTACAGATCAGTAAAAACAGTACTGAAAGAATTATAATCTGATCAGACTCTACTTCTAACTTAGCTATTGTTATTCAGTTAAACCCACCAAGTTACACAATGAATAAAGCCTTATCTGATGGACTGTGGTAAATGGGCCACATTGACTATCTAAGAACAAGATCTAAGTAAGTTTAAGTCATCAAGAAGAAACACAGATGAGTGTTCTATTAAGCCTTTTCTAACAAACAGTATGATAGAATAGCTAGAAAGAATTCTAAGGTGATAACACATTAAGTGCTTTTGATTCTGTTACCAAAGGCTCAAGTATTATAATCAAGAACAGCAAATCATTATGTCAACATTCAAGACAGCAGGAAAGTAACTAGCTGTAAAATCAGCAACTTCAGCATGACCACCATCAGTGACAACATCTAAAGATAATGATGAACTAGACAATTCAGAATTGATGAAAGAGATTGAATAGTTGTGCACAATGATATAAAAGAATGACACAAAAGGCATCAAAGAAAGACTTGAATAGCTTCAAGAAATGATTTAAAAACTCAATAAACTATAATGCACATCACAAACCATTACAACTCAACTCAAATCATCAAAATTCAAATCATTTGATGAGCAATCTCATCATTTACAGGCATTTCTCACTCAGCTTGAATTGTATTTCAAAATAATGAAAATCACCAGAGATTATGACAAGATCATACTAGTGATATTCTACATAAGAGAATTAGCATTTAATTGAATCAACTTCATTGTGAAGAACAGAAAAAAAAACTGAGATAATGAAGAAAATTAAAACAAGATCATCAAGTGAGTATTCAGCAGATATATAAGTTTCATCACAGAATTGAATAAAATTTTTAAAGTGATTAATCAAACCAAAGTTATGAAACAAAAACTATGACAACTCTAACAGACTGAATCAGCCAGACAATACACAATGCAGTACCAACAGATTATGTCTCACTTGCAATGAAAAAACAAAGTGCAGGTTATGACATATAAACAAAAATTAAGAGAGAAATCCAGGACAAATTAACCAGAGAAAAATCACTCATCAACATTAATAAATTAATTGAATAATTTATACAAATCAACAACAAAATTTATGAGAGAAAGTTAGCTAAGCAACAAGCAAAACAATGAAGAAATGGTGAATAGTTTATATGACAATCACAGCACATCAATTAAGAACAATAATATAGAAAACTTAAAGTGAACTTTTATAGACTGCAATCAATGAAATTGAATACAACACAACAGAAAGATAAAATTAAGACTGAGCTAGAGAACAAGCAAAAGAAAGAGATTATATGCTATAACTGCCAGAAAAAAGAGCATATAGTCAAACATTGCAAATCACTTAAAAAAAAGACACAATGACTTAACACAACAAGCAACAAAATCAGTGACAATGACTTTTCAGAGATTGACTTTAGTGACAAACTCAAAAGCCAAGAATAGGCACAATATGAAGAGTTACAGCATTTAGAATATGAAGAAAAAGATTAAAAATCATTTGAGACATCTGAAAAAACAATAAAACCACACAAGATCATAATGCAAATTGAAAATGAAATAAATAAAGTATTTCAGAAGATATCTGAAGAACTTAATCATAATAACAACATTAAAAAGCAACAAATTGTGAAATGCATGAGAACTGAAATGAACTTTACAGTTAAGACCATCATTGACACAGTGAAGATAACAGTAATAAAACTGAATAAAGACACAAGCAATGCTTTAGAAAACATTAAGATAATTACAAATTAAATTATAAGTATCAAGCAATACAAAAAAAAAGAGAAACAATAACACTGAATGAAGAAAACAGCAGAGCAAGATAACTTAAACAACAAAATCATCAGATAATATACATAAAAACAGAGCATGCAACAAATTTACAAAAAACTAATAAAGAACAACAAGAATTCTACCACTGAAGAATGACACAAGGCTAATGAAACACCTAAGAAATCAGAAAGTGAGAGAAAGTCACTTAAGACTAAAGAAAAATCAGGCAATGAGACAACTGAGGCTAAGACACAAGTGATAAATCTCATTTTGTTAAACTTAGATGAGAACAGTCATAAGCAAGAGACTTATTGAACTGAGACCTAAGAGAATTCTTCACAAAGAGAAACATTAGCTTACTGTGATAAGCCAGAATGTACATGCATAGAGTATTAAAGACACCTACAGTACAAGAACATGCATTGAATAGCATG
The DNA here is from genome assembly GCA_029606305.1 of Paecilomyces fulvus. Classification (NCBI taxonomy): domain Eukaryota; kingdom Fungi; phylum Ascomycota; class Eurotiomycetes; order Eurotiales; family Thermoascaceae; genus Paecilomyces; species Paecilomyces fulvus. The sequence continues at coordinate 32,517 of JAPVCG010000060.1, forward strand.
TTATGACAACTATTGCATAAGACATTATGACACAAAAATCAGCAGTGCATATTTTCCACAGAAAAATTGAATCAAAAGACAATAATAAAAGCAGTGACATCAGATGATAGTGACAGCTAGAGACTAACACATTAAGATACAAACTAAAATTATGGACTAGTTAGCTAAAGTGCTAGTTGACTTAAAAGCCATAAAAAACTTTATGAATTCAAAATTCATGAAGAAGCTACAAATCTTAGAAAGAATCAAATAACAGTTAATACTGATTTCAGAACTCAATGAAAAGAATTTGAGACAGTTTCTGACCACAGAAATAGAATTGATACCAGTCTTAATTCAGAATTATTTAAAGTTACTCAACTTTAATGTGACTAAAGTTGAAGAGTACAATATGATACTTGAAATATCATGACTAAAATGACACAATTCAGAGATTGATTGAACATACAACAAAATACAGTTTATACAATGTACATGTGAAATAAGGCTAAAACAAGATTACTCACAGGCTCCAGAGAGTTAAGTAAGAAGTGAGATAAAGTTAACCACAAAAGAGACTGAGTTGAAAGAAATAACTGATGGCCTTAAAACAAAGGGACAAACAGAGCCTGGGAAGCCTATAGACAGTAAGTCAACAGATGAAACTATGTAAAAAAACATGCAAACTTAAGAGAGACAGCATAGTTAGACACTATACAGCACTGCAATAAGCAAAAGAGAAACATAAGAAGTAACAAAACCAACAATTCCAAAAGAGTATAAGCAATTCAAAAATCTCTTTGATTTTAATATCAATGAAGAATTGCCAGACCACAGACCATTTGACCATGAGATACCTCTAATGGAAGAAAAGAAATTAACATGCAAATCAATTTACCCAATGTTAGAAAGAGAAGCAAAAGTTGCAAAAAAATACATTGACAACAAATTAAGACAAGATTACATTGAACTAGCAACATCATCAGCAGAATACTTAGTATTATTTATATCAAAGAAGAACAGTGACTTACAATTCTGTATCAATTACAGACAGTTGAATGAGATTACAATTAAAGACAAATATCTATTACTGTTGATCACTGAAATACAAAACACAGTACAAGAAGCAAAATAATTTACAAAATTCAATGTTGCAAATGCATATAATCAAATACAGATCAAATTTGAAGACAAATAAAAAACAGCATTTAGAACTAAATTTAAACACTATCAGTACAAAGTCATGCCTTTTAAATTGATGAATGCATTAGCAATGTTTCAGAGATTTATTGATTTAGTACTAGATAAGTATTGATTTGACTTTATTATAGCTTATTTGAATGACATTTTAATATTCTCCAAGAGCTTTGAAGATTATGTCAAACACATCAGAATGGTACTACAGAGACTACAACTAGCAAAGCTACAACTCAAGCTAAAGAAATGCAAATTCCATGTTCAGAAGATGAACTTTCTAGAACATTAAATCACTTAAGAAGAAATACAAATAGATTAACTAAAAATTTAAGCAATCAGAGATTGGCCAGTATTAACAAATCTACAAGAATTATAAGCATTCATTGAAATGATAAACTACTACAGATAATACATTGAATAATACACAAATATCATAAGACCACTATTTAATCTTTTGAAGAAGAAAAAAAAGTTTCAATGAACAGAAACAGAACAAAAAGCATTTAAAGAAATAAAGATGAAAATGACAATGGCACTAGTGATCAAACAGCACAATTCAGTGAAGAAAATGATCATTGAGATTGATACATCAAACTACACAATTGAAGCAGTAATGTCACAGTCAGATGGCAATGAAAGACTACATCTAATAGCATATTACTTGAGAAAGATAATACCAGCAGAGCTCAATTATGAAATTCACAATAAGAAATTGTTGGCTATAGTAACAGCATTTCAGCAGTGAAAAGTATATCTTAAAGAAGCTAAACATACAATCAGAGTGATTATAAATCACAAAAATCTTATTTACTTCACAACAACTAAAGTGTTAACACAAAGACAAGCAAGATAGACAGAGATATTGACAAATTATGACTTTAAGATTGAACATTGCAGTGAAAAACAGAATAAGTAAGCAGATGTGCTTAGCAGATGATTAGATTACAAGAAAAAAGTTCTTAGACCAGAACTAGCACTATTAAAGTTCTAGAAGAATGAAATAATGACATACAACAAGCAGACAGCAACATTAACAGCAATAATGACTATTAAAAGTTAAAATAAGAAACTAATATAGATTATCAGATAAGAAATTACAAAAGACAAAAATCTCAAAATAATTAAAAAAAAGACTAATAAGATAACAGAAGATAACAAACTGATTTACTACAACAGATTAATATATATATCATTCACAGCAAGAGAGAAAGTGATCAAGAGATATTATAAGCCACTAATGAAAGAACATTTTGAAACCAAAAAAAACAGAAGAATTGATATTGAGAAACTTCTATTTTTCAAACATGCAATAAACAATATACCAATACTTGAAGAAATGTAACACTTGTCAGAGAAACAAGGCAATGAAACATCTATCATATGAAGAATTACAATCACTTGTGATACCTACTCAACCTTGGGAATGAATTATTATGAACTTTATCATGCAGCTATTAGAGTTAAAGAAGAACAGAGTTATATACAACATTATTCTCACAGTGGTGGATAGATTGATAAAATATACATACACCATACCAACAAGAACAGACATAATAGCTTCAGATATAGCATATCTGCTACTTTAATATGTGTTTAGCAAACATGGCACACTAAAGAGAATTACAACAGACAGAGATTCACAGTTTACATCAAAATTATAAAAAACATTGATGGACATGACTGGCATTGAGCATAGACTCAGCACAGTTTATCATTTCTAAACAAATGAACAAACAGAAAGAATGAATTAGACAATTAAGCAGTATTTATAAAACTACACAAATTACAATTAAAGCAATTAAGTTGAACTGCTATCTATAACACAATTTGTATACAACAATTTAATTAACACAACAATTAAAAAAACACTATTTTATACTAATTTTAAGTATAATCTCAAATTTGGCAGTGAACCAAAGGAAACATGAGAAATGAACCACAAAGCAGAAAAGAAAATAACACAGCTATAAACATTGCATGAGCAACTACAGAAAAATATTAAATTTATGAACCTCAAAATGGTGGTTTACTACAATAAAACTCACCAGAGAAGACCTAACCTAAAAAGAGAGAAGAAAGTATATTTGCTACACAGAAATATCAAAATGAAACAATCAAGCAGTAAACTTGACAGCAAGAAAATTGAATCATTTATTATTGAAAAGAAAATCAGACTAGTGAACTATAAATTGAAATTACCAGATAGTATAAAAATACATCTGATTTTTCATATCTCATTGTTGGAACCAGCATCACAGAACATTCAAATGCAAAATGAGGAAATTGAAACCACAGAAGAAGAATACAAAGTTAAAAGAATTCTAGATAAGAGAAAAGTTAACAGACAAACACAATATCTAGTGAAGTAAAAGGGGTACAATACCTCAGAAAACATTTAAGAACTTATTAAGAATTTGACAAATTGTCAACATCTGATGAAAAAATATTAAAACTGACAAAAGTTCAGAAGTTAAAATCTAAATCAGAAAGAGAATTATTCATAGCCACAGTCAAAGAGACAGAATTAGACTGGGACACAACCTCAGAATCACAACAAAGAAGAAGAGCACTTTAATTGTAAAGCTCTCACTAACATTCACAGAGCACTTCATGCTTAGATAACTTTTCAGAAATACATTTTTAAACAACACTCATTTCAGCATGCAATTGATCAGCATGTTTTTGAAGCAAATGAATATCAAAATCTCTAGTAATTAAAGTGAAAGCAACTTAAGCTTCTTCTTTACAAAGTGAGTCTCACTGGTGATTGTCCATAATAAGACCAAAACAGTGAAAATTATGGCACAAACAAAAGAAGCAAGAGGAAAACTGAGAATTAAACACCACACACAGAACAGAGAAGAGAAAACAGTGGTTACAAGAAAAAGAGATAATGAAGCCATCACTATCTATTCAGTCAGCAAGAATTATACATTTCTTATGACAATTGTGGGGAATATAAGAAAGCTTGTGAGAAGGCATCACAGTACACTCAGAATGAAGCACAGCAAAACCACTTACAGAAGAGAATTAAAGTCCCAATGGCAACATGGGTGAGTGCTCTATTTATGTCTGTGTGTCTTCAGAGATGAAGACCTTGAAGAAGGGAAGTGATGTTATGAACCAACCAGATGAGCAGTGAAAATACATAAAAAAGACAAATGAAACTCTGTAGAATAACAACAGAGAGTAATCAGTCACATGACAAGAAGAAATAGTTTAAAATCACATGACAAGAAATAGTCCATGAAGGACTATAAAGAAGTAGTTTACTAGAGACTAGAGAATTGTAGTTCAGTAGAAACTACCAGAAAGAAGTCTATATAAGACTACTAAGAATCACAGAAGAAGAACTAAATCATAAGTTATATAAGAATGCTTATTTTCACTCTACAGATGTATTTAGTTCTTTGCACTTAATTTATCATATTATTTATCTACTATCTACTACAGATCAGTAAAAACAGTATTGGAAGAATTATAATTTGATTAAGCTCTACTTCTGACTTAGCTATTGTTATTCAGTTAAATTCATCAAGTTATACAACAAACAAAGCCTTACCCAACAGACTGTGGTAAGTGAGTCACATCAACTGCTTAAGGACAAGACCTAAGTAGATTTAGATCATCAAGGAGAAACACAGATGAGTGTTTCATTGAGCCTTCTCTAATGAACAGTACAATAGAATAGCTAGAAAGAATTCTAAGGTGGTAACAGAGTGTTTACTTTAAATACTCATCAACCTCTCTTGTGATTACAAAAGCATCTTAGGCTGCAAAGCTGTCAACTTTAAGTCAATCTTCAATCTAGCAAAATAATTAAACAAGCTTCTATAGATTTTTGTGATTAAAAGATTATTTAATCATAAGTAGTTTAGCCACCAAGGCCAATTTAAGTCAGACTACACAACATGCAAATAATCTTTTAATCAACCAGGCACAGCAAGCCATTCATGAATGGCTGGCAAGATAGAGCACACTAAAATATAATAGATAGCAAAGAGACTCAGAATGTAACTTATTTTGAAGTTGAAGTTCATTAGTGACAGCAAAGCAATAATCAAAATTGTACTAAAAGCCTGATACAATTTGTGATCATTTTTTATCTAATGTTGTGTGAAAGCAAGTTAGGCATATCTCTGTTTTTAAGAACCATAAGCTGTTGCCACAGCAGTGTTTGAATGTGGCCTGAAGGCTTTATAATAAAGTTTGCTTATAACACAACTGCAGTTATCAGACTATATTGATAATGCTAGGTTTATTCTGTCATAGTGGTCTCTGCCATGTCAAAAGTGGTTAAATAATTCAAGGAGATTATTCTCAGACAAAAATAACTATAAAGAGAAATTATTTATAAACAGAAGTAAATATTAACATCTCAGAATACTTAAATATTTTTGAACTTTTTTTTTCTGTTTTTTTTTTCATCTCATTAAATTCTTTATTTCATTTTATTAAATTCTTCATTTCATCTTATTAAATTCTTTATTTCATCTCATTAAATTTTTTATTTCTTCTTATCAAATTTTTCATTTCACCTCACTAAATTCTTTATTTCTTTTCTATTCTTTCTTAGTTTACAAATACAAACAATAAATCAAATTAAAACATTATAGCTAAAATTCTTTATTTTTCACCATCAAGTTCTCTTTTTACCTCACTGAATTTGCCAAGAAAACAAAGACAACATCTTTGTGAATTAAATAAAACTGATAAATTTATATTCATCAAGCAGTACATTTACTGCTTTGATTCATTTAGATTTGTCACTATGCAGAATTTCTTATTATATTCTTTATTAATTAAACAAGTAACTAATAGAATTAATGAAAATATATTGCAGTTTTATGCAGCAATTGTGAATATTTTCATCAGCCATGGTTTCCATAGCCAATACAATATTAATGTTGTTGAAGTTATCAAATTAAAGTATTTAAGAAAAAAGCAATTTGTTGTTATTCTTCAAATTGTGTATTGATATAATATTATAATTTTTTATATATTTAAATTTATTTAAGATCAGATCTGAGAAATGCTTATATAAAATAAAATCAATATAAACATTAACATTATTGATTAAGAGCATTGCTTTAGTTTATAACTTTTCATTATTATGTTAAATTATTTAATTATTGCTTTCTTTAAGCAATTTAGAGAGCAACTCATTTAGACTTTGAATCACAAATTTCTCAAAAGATGACATAGTCTTTATTTATTTAATATAAGTTCTTCAAAGAAGAAAGCAATAATATTTATTATAATGATGATGAATGCTTACACTAATTGTGAGTAATTAAAGCTTTAATTAACAATGTTAAGCAAAGCAAGACAATAGTTTTTTAATGTCAATATTTCTTTGCAAATAGAGTTTTTGTCTGAGAATGTGTTCTCATTTTTTATTAATAGTTTTGAATTTTCACAATAAAGCTTTAACAAAGAAATATAATTTTTATTAATACTTTTTCAGAATGAATGAAATTAACAAACTACAGTTAAAAATGTCAATAAAAAGAAAATTATAAATAGTTTCATCACTTTGAGAAGAAAGAAAGTCACTCATTACAATATTTTAATAAATTATTATGTTATTAAATTATTTATATTTGTCATCACAGTCACTGAAATTAATTAAAAAAATATTTTAATTAATCACTCAAATTGCTCAAATATTAAGATTATTTACTTAGCTATTAAAAACATTTAAACAATAAAGAAACATGTAAAGATTCAGATTAAAAAGTCAAAAAAAAACTTTTAGCAAACTGTGTAATGCTAATAGACAGCCAGCTGATGCTTATTACCACTAGACTAAAAAAACTAAAGAAATAATATTAAATGCTATTACTTGAGCTGGCACCTTTTATATAGCTATAATTATAAAAATAATTATAACTCTGCAAAGCACTAGTTAAATCTTTAACAACTATTTTTTCTCTTCAGAGATCATAGTCTTGAGATCTTTTACTCTTTTTGCCTGCTATGTTTTTAAGCTTAAAAATTTAACTAGTGTTCTCAGAGATACTCTCACTAGTGCTGCAATGCATTTAGACTTTTGATGCTCACTTTAATTAATTATATAAAAGTTAAGTCTTAAAAGTGTCATTAAAACTACTCTTTCAGCCATTTAAAAAAGCACAGCCACATGATTGCAATTTGCACTTAAATTAATTAATTAATTTAAAAAATGTGACTTCGCTTTAGCTTGAGTTTGAACTTATAATTTTTAAGTGACTGATATTTACTATTACAAGTGTAATGCTAATAAGCAGCCAGCTGATGCTTATTACCATTAGACTAAAGAGACTAAACAAGTAATAGTGAATGCTATTACTTAAGCTGGCATCTTTTATATAGCTATAATTATAAGAATAATTATAACTTTGTGAAGTACTAGTTAAATCCCTTACACATTTCCACACACAATGCCTGGTATTTATGCAAAGTTTTTATAGTAAATTATGCATAATACACAAATGAATATAACAAGTGAAGTAAAAGTTTTTACTATTTTTTTTTACTGAAGTTGATCTGCAGAAAAACTTTATTAATTTAAAAAACTAAAAGAATAAGACAGAGAAAAAATCTTGAAGTTATAATGATGATAGAAAATTATCTGAGGCTAAATCTGAAAGATAAGCTATAAATTCACAGCAATGCACATAATAAAGTATGCATTTTGAAGAAAAAAACTCTAATTTAAAAAATACACAAATGAAGTTTGAGAAACTTTGTTAACAATATAAACAACTTAAATTAAAGTTGAAACTCACACATAAATAAAAACTACTAAAGAAAGCTTAAAAACAATTCAATTAATTGATTTATTTAAATGTTTCAAACAATTTTAACTTTGCAACTGTGAGTGAGTTTGTAAAACTCACAGTAAATACACACTTAATCTTACAAAATAGTTTATAATAGTTATCAAACTTTAAAAACTTTAAAATAACTTTAAAATATTAGAAGATTTAAAAAATAAAGCTTCATCACAAGAATAAAAGCAATTTTAAAAAGAAAGCAATTTCACTACTAAATTATCATTTAAAATATTTAATAAGTAAAAATATCAAAGCAAAAACATAAAGAAATTTATCATTTTCATGGCCTGTATGAAGCTCATCTAATATAAAAAATGATTTGTTAGCAATAAGAGCTAAAAAATAATTGAAAAAATGAAATTTTTATTTAACAATTAATTACTAAAGTGAAGTTAACACATTAAAAATATAACTCAAAAGCTTATTTGAAAAAACTTCTACAAATTCAATTTGTGGCAAATCAATGACTTAGACAACTTTTATTAACAAACAATATTAAAATATAATTAAGCTCAGCAAAATAAATAACAGTTAATGTGCAACTTCACAGTGTATCTCACACAGTGAAAAATGTAATTGACAAAACTCCATACTGAACAACAGCAAAAAAAAACATTTATATATGAAAATTTTAGAAAAGATTTCCAAAGAATTATTGCACTTTAGAAATAAGCTAAACAATTATAATAATTTTATTACTCATCTGCAGATAGTGAAAAATTTTTTATTTAATTAAAAAAGAGCATTATGCCAAAAATATATTTTTAAATTGAAGTTAAACTGATTAAATTAAATTAATAAAACTATAATTAAACTACTTAAACCATTTGTTGAGTGATTTGGTTCAAGCATTTTAAAAACTATAATAGTTTTTAAATATTATAAACTAAACTAGTAGTTTTTAATTAATCATTTGATTTAGTTTAATTTAAGTTTATTAGTTTTGGTTTTAATTTTGTAAACTGTTTAAATCATTAAAATTTTATCTGTATTAAAATATATTATAAAGAGTAAAATTACTAAAAAATTGAAAACTTATTATTTCATAAAAAAGTAAATTTTCCATTTGCACCACTCATTATAAAAACTAACTGCTTTTTTAAAAGAAACTAAAACTGCTCTGATTTGATTTAGCACAGTTTTGTTGAATTTAATACATTTTGATTAAGTTTAATACACTTGTTATTATTCTGATTGAGTATAGTTATTTTTTCACTTAATGATGAACTATATAAGTTGCAAGTGTATTGTTTTAAATCTTTACACTCTTTTCTTTTTTAATTGTTTTCTCAATTTTCATTTGAACTTTTTAGTCATTTGTGGCATAGTATGCTTTTAGCCAATATAACTTATTACAGTCTTTGTTTTATCATCACTCTTTTTTTCTGTGCTAATGTTGCATTTTGAGATTAGTTAAAATTCTTATGCTTATCAATTTAAAGAGTATTAGCAGCTTTTTATTGAAGCACCACTAACAATTCAGAAAAGATGAAGTAATTATTTTTAACAAGTAGTTTTCTTAAAATCAAATAGTTATTTTAACTATTTCAAAACATTTTGCATTTAATAGCTGAGATTATATCATCAATCTGTGCATTACATTTGACATATAATGTAAGCTAAACTTGTTCAATTGATTAATAAATTACATTGCAGTATATAAATGCATAAGGCTGTATTGCAAAATGTTTAAAATACAATCACATTGTGAATTAATTTTTTCTGTTGTTTCTCATGCAGACAGAAATTCAGCTTAGTTTGTTTTTTTAATATCAAAAGCATTAAATTTCTCATTGAATGCATAACTTGTCACAAAACCACTATTATTAGCTTTTAAAAATGTTAATGTCACCAACAGAGTTCAAAATAAATGCCATATAGCTCATTTTTGACTGCACTCTGTCTTGATGACTAAAACAGCTAATAATGCTTTCTCATTGAAAGACTTTAGTGTTGTGCAAAATAAATTCTTTTAGACTAATTGGCTAATTTAAATTGCTCTTTGAGATATTGCACAAGTTGTATTTTATACTTCTCAAAGCAAAATAAAAAAAACTAATGCTTTAGAGCATAATTTTAAAATCTTCTGTTGATGATTGTTAATCTATGACAAGATAAATAGCAGTGAGCTTACATGGCTAATAAAAGTGCAGAGAATATGTATAATTTAGCTGATTGTTTATACACTCATTTTGTTATATAAAAATGTGTCTATGAATCTTTGGACTGAACATGGTTAATAAATAAAGCACTTTTTAATTTTCTCTTTAAAAATTTCTCAACTTTCTTGCCTTTTGATGTTAAAAATATAAATTTTATCTCTTTGGACAATATTATCTTATATCACTTATTATTTTTAAAATTCCTTTCAAAGCTCTAGCATTTGCACATAAAAGCAAAAATCTCTTTGCTTTTTCCATATACTTGAAATCATTCTCTTCAGTTTGTGCTGTGTTGTTAGTTTAGCTTATTAAATTTAATAGTTTTTGATTCAATTTCAGTCTATAGTTTTACAACAGAGACAAGAGAATATGTAAATGAATTTAACAGAAAACTGGCAAAGTTTGATTGAGAAAATATTAAAAATATAACTATAGTTAATACATTTAACATTTTCAACAAGTGATGCATTAAAAATTGACTTAAAAAACTATTAACTTTAAGACCAAACAACTTTTGTAATAGTAAGCCAAGCTCTGAATTAAACTTTGAAAAAAGATGTTAAAAAATAATAGCTAATTTTAGCCTAAAGCAAAATGGCAAAAATAATAACTAATATAATAATGATTTATACTCTGCATTTTAACTAGTCTTTGTGAATTCTGACCAAAAACTGCAAAAGACTATAACATTAGAGACAACTCAATTAAAGCTTTTTTTAATAATATAAAGTAGACTAAAAAGCTTATTTTATATCAGCAGCTTAATTAAACCAATATTAAATTTTAGCCTAAAGAAATCATTTTTAAAAGTATAAATCATTATTATTTTTAACTTGCAAACAGATCTAGAGCTATTGCTTATTAAAACTTAACATTTAGCCATTGCTCATAAACAAATGAAAAATAGCACTATAGTGAATGTAGTGAGAATTGTATTCACAAAGAAGTGCTTTAACTTTGCTATAAAAAATACTTTGCTTTAAAATATAAGCTTTTCAACTTCTCATCAATACTCAACTAATTTTTTAACTATTGCTCTTTAGCCACAGTGTTACAGACCAACTATGAAGAGGCACAACTATGACACTCTAATAGAATAAGACTTTATAGTATAGCACTAAAGCAAAGTAGATTTAAAAAATAGTCATCTGATTATATGACAATTTGATATATCAACTATGCTAAGACATAGAGAAACAAAAATGGTATACAATATAGAAATGAATAGTATATAAATTGATATATAAAATAATATACAGAGAACTAAATATATAAAAGAGCTTATTTTCATTTAGCAGATGTATTTAGTTTTTTACACTTAATTTTATCATATTGTTTTATTTACTATCTACTATAGATTAGTAAAAACAGTACTGAAAAAATTACAATTTAATTAGACTCTACTTTTGACTTAGCTATCATTATTCAGTTAGACTCACTAAGTTATACAATGTATAAAGTCTTATTTAAAAGACTGTGGTAAGCAAGCTGCATTAACTGCCTAAAAACAAGACCTAAGTAAATTTAAGTCATTGAGAAAGAACTAAGTTAAATATTTCATTAAGCCTTCTCTAATTAATAGTGCAATAGAATAGTTAGAAAGAATTTTAAAGTAATAACACATTAAGTGCTTTTGACTCTGTTATTGAAGACTTAAGTATTATAATCAAGAAACAATAGTCATTATGTCAGCATTCAAAACAACAGAAAAATAACTGGTAGTGAGATTAGCAACTTTAGCATAGTCATCACCAGTGACAACTTTTACAGATGATGATGAATCAGATAATTTAGAATTGATGAAAAAAATTAAATAATTGCACACAATGATATAAAAAAACAACACAAAAAATATTAAGAGAAGACTTAAACAGCTTTAAAAAATGATTCAATAATTTGATAAACCACAATGCACACAGCAAGTCATTATAACTTAACTCAAACCACTAAAACTTAAATTATTTGATGGATAATTTCATTATTTGCAGGCATTTCTCACTCAACTTGAATTGTATTTCAAAATGACAGAAATTATTAAAAATTACAACAAGATTATGCTAGCAATATTCTATATGAGAGAATTAGCATTTGATTAAATCAATCTCATTATGAGAAACAAAAAAAAAAACTAAGACAACAAAGAAAATTAAGATAAGATAACTAAGTGAGTATTCAACAGATACATAGACTTTGCCACAAAATTGAATAAAGTTTTTAAAGTAATCAATAAGAACAAAGTTATAAAATAAAAACTGTGACAACTTCAACAGACTGAATCAGCCAGATAGTACATAATATAGTACTGACAAATCATGTCTCATTTGCAATGAAAAAACAAAATGCAGATTGTAACTTATAAATAAAAACTAAGAAAAAAAGTTCAGAATAAATTAGCCAGAGAAAAATTATTCACTAACATTAATGAATTAATTGAACAATTTATATGAATTGACAATGAAATTTATGAGAGAAAATTAGCCAAACAACAAGCAAGACAATAAAGAAATAGTGAATAACTCACATGGCACTTACAGCACACCAATTAAAAACAATGGCATAAAAAATCTAAAGTGAATCTTTACAGATTATGATCAATAAAATTGAATGCAACACAACAGAAAGACAAGGCTAAGACTAAGCTAGAGAACAAGCAAAAAAAAGAGATCATATGCTATAACTGTCAGAAAAAGAGACATATAGCTAAAAACTGCAAATCACTTAAGAGAGAAATATAATAGCTTAATGCAACAAGCAACAAAGTTAGTGATGACAACTTTTCAGAAATCAACTTTAGTGACAAGCTGAAAAGCTAAAAATAAGCACAATATAAAGAGTTACAGCATTTAAAATATGAAAAAAAAACTGAAAACTAATTAAAACACCCAAAAAGACAATAAAACCATACAAAATTATAACACAACTTAAAGATGAAATAAATGAAATATTTCAGAAAATATTTAAAGAACTTAGTCACAATTACAGCATTAAAAAGCAATGAATTGTAAGACACATAAAAACTGAAATAAACTTCACAGTTGAGACTATCATTAATGTAGTAAAAATAATGATGATAAAACCAGATGAAAACACAAGCAATGCTTTAGAGAATATTGAAATAATTACAAATCAAATTATGAGTATTAAACAATATAAAAAAAAAACAATAATGCTGAATGAAAAAAACAGCAGAGTAAAACAACTCAAACAATAAAATCATCAAACAATATGCACAAGAACAAAGTATACAACAAATTTACAAAGAACTAATGAGAAACAACAAGAATTCCATCACTGAAGAATGGCATAAAGCCAGTGAAACACTTAAAAAATTAGAAAGCAAAATAAAATCATTTGAGACTAATAGAAAACCAGACAATGAGGCAACTAAGGCTGAGACACAAGTAATAAATTTCACTTTGCTAAATTTAGAAGAGAGTAGCTGTGAGCAAAAAGCTCATTAAACTGAGACTCAAGAGAATTTCCCACAGAGAAAAATATTAGCTTACTGTAATAAGCCAAAATATATATGCATAGAATATTAGAGACACTCATAATACCAAACTATGCATTGGACAGCATGTTATAAAAACTACTATTTGATACATTATAGCTTAAAGATCAACAATATATATTTTTCACAAAAAAACTAAATTAGAAGACAATAACAAAAGTAATGACATCAAATGACAGCAATAGCCAGAGGCCAACACATCAAGATATAGGCTAAGATTATAAGCCAACCAGCTAAAGTGCTAGTTGACTTAAAAGTCATAAAAAACTTTATGAATTCAAAATTCATAAGAAAATTACAGATTTTAGAAAAAGCTAAACAACAGTCAGTATCAATTTCAAGACTTAATAAAGAAAATTTAAGATAGTTTCTGACCACAAAAATAAAATTGATATTAGTTTCAATTCAGAACTATTTGAAGTTACTCAACTTTGATGTAATCAAAGTTGAAAGATATAATATAGTACTCAGAGTATCATAGCTAAGACAATATAATTTAGAGATTAACTGAACACACAACAAAATATAGTTTATAAGATGTACATGTAAAATAAGGCCAAAACAAGACCACTTGCAGGCCTCAAAGAGTTAAGTAAGTGAGAAAAAGTCAGCCATAAAAGAAACTGAGTTAAAAAGAACAATTAATGGCTCTAAAACAAAGAGACAGAAAAATCTCAAAGAGCCTACAAATAGCAAGTTGACAAATAAAACTATATGAAGAAACATGCAAACTTAAAAAAGGCAGCATAGTTAAACACTATATAACATTATAGTGAGCAAAAGAGAAACACAAGAAGTAACAAAACCAACAATTTCAAAAAAGTATAAGTAATTTAAAAATCTTTTTAATTTTAGTATCAATAAAAAATTGTCAAATCACAGATTATTTAACTATGAGATATTTTTAGTAGAAGAGAAGAAACTAACATGCAAATCAATTTATCTGATGTCAGAAAAAGAAGCAAAAGTGGCAAAAAAATACATTGATAACAAATTGAGACAAGATTACATTAAACTAGCAACATCATCAGCAGAATATTTAGTGTTATTTGTGCCAAAAAAAGACAATGACTTACAATTCTGTATTGATTACAAATAGTTAAATAAAATTACAATTAAAGATAAATATTCATTACCATTGATCACAAAGATATAAAATGCAGTATGAGAAGTGAAATGGTTTACAAAATTCAATGTTGCAAATGCATATAACTAAATACAAATCAAACTCAAAGATAAATGAAAAACAGCATTTAAAACCAAATTTGAACACTATTAGTATAAAATTATGCCATTTGAATTAACAAACACATCAGTGACATTTTAGAGATTTATTAATTCAGTACTAGATGAGTATTAATTTAACTTTGTTATAGCTTATTTGAATAACATCTTAATATTCTTCAAAAGCTTCAAAGATTATGTTAGACACATCAGAATAGTACTACAAAGACTACAACTAGCAAAGCTACAACTCAAGTTGAAGAAATGCAAATTTTATGTTTAGAAAACAAATTTTTTAAGACATTAAATAACTCAAGAAGAAATAAAAACAAATTGACTAAAGATTCAGGCAATTAAAGATTAGCCAATATTAACAAATTTACAAAAATTATAAGCATTCATTGAAATGATGAACTATTACAGATAATACATTAAGCAATACATAAATATCATAAAATCACTATTCAACCTCTTGAAGAAGAAAAAAAATTTCAATAAACAAAAATGCAACAGAAAGCATTTAAAAAAATTAAGATAAAAATAACAATAATATCAGTAATCAAATAGCACAACTCAATGAAAAAAATAATTATTGAAATTAATACATCAGACTATGTAATTGAAGCAGTTATGTCATAATCAAATGACAATAAGAAACTACATTCAGTGGTGTATTACTTAAGAAAAATGATACCAGCAGAACTCAACTATGAGATCTACAACAAGAAATTATTGACCATAGTGATGGCATTTCAACAGTGAAGAATATATTTTAAAGAAGCTAAACACACAATTGGAGTGATTATTAATTATAAAAATTTTATTTACTTCACAACAACTAAAGTGTTAATGTGAAGGCAAGCAAAATGAGCAGAAATATTAGCAAATTATAACTTCACAATTGAATATTGCAATAAAAAGCAAAATAAGTAAGCAAATGCACTTAACAAATAATTAAATTACAAAAAAGAAGTTTTTAAATCAGAATCAGCACTATTAAAATTTCAAAAGAATGAAATAATAACATACAATAATCAGATGACAATATTAGCAGCAATAATAATAATTGAAAGTTAAAATAAAAAACTAATACAGATTATTAGATAAAAAATTACAAAAGACAAAAACTTTAAAATAATCAAAGAAAAAACTGACAAGATAACAAAAGACAATAAATTAATTTACTATAATGAATTGATATATATATCATTTACAGCAAGAAAAGAAGTAATCAAGAAATATCACAAGCCACTGATAAAAGGACATTTTGAAACTAAAAAAATAAAAAAATTGATATTAAAAAACTTTTATTTTTTAAATATACAACAAACAATATATTAATATTTGAAGAAATGTAACACTTGTCAAAGAAACAAAACAGCAAAACATTTATTATACAGAGAATTACAATCACTTGCAATACTCACTCATGAGAGTAAATTACTATAAATTTTATCATGCAACTACTAGAATCAAAGAAGAATGAAGTTACACATAACATTATTCTCACAGTGATGAATAAATTGACAAAATATACATATGCAATATCAATAAAAACAAACACAACAGCTTTAAATACAGCATATCTACTACTTCAATATGTGTTTAGTGAACATAGCACATCAAAGAAAATTACAATAAACAAAGATTTACAGTTTACATCAAAGTTATAAAAGATATTAATGAACATAACTGGCATTGAGTATAGACTTAACACAGTTTATTATTCACAAACAAATAAACAAATAAAAAGAATGAATCAGATAATTAAGCAATATCTATAAAACTATATAAATTATAATCAAAGCAATTGAGTTGAACTGTTACTTATGACATAATTTATATACAATAATTCAATTAATGCAACAATCAAAGAAACATTATTTTATATTAATTTTGGGTATAATTTCAAATTTGGCAGCAAACCAAAGAAAATATGAGAAATAAACCATGAAGCAGAAAAGAAAGTAACATAGCTACAAACATTGCATGAGCAACTACAGAAAGATATTAAATTTATAAACCTCAGAATGGTGATTTACTACAATAAAACTCATCAGAGAGAACTTAATCTAAAGAGAGAAAAGAAAGTATACTTGCTATGCAGAAATATTAAAATAAAACAATCAAGCAGCAAACTTGACAGCAAAAAGATTAAACTATTCATTATTAAAGAAAAAATTAGATTAGTGAACTATAAATTGAAACTCTTAGACAGTATAAAAATACACTTGATTTTCTATATCTCATTATTGAAACCAGCATCACAGAATGCTTAAACACAAAATGAAGAAATTGAAACTACAGAAGAAGAATATAAAGTTGAAAAAATTTTAAATAAAAGAAAAGTTAACAGACAAACACAATATCTAGTGAAGTGAAAGAAGTATGATATCTCAGAGAACACTTGAGAATTCATTAAGAATTTGATAAATTGCTAACATTGAATAAAGAAATATTGAGATCAGCAAAAGTCCAAAAACTAAAACTCAAGCCACAGAGAAGTTAACTTATTAATGAATTATTAAAAGTAGCTAATAGCTTTTGACACTGATGATTATTCTCATTGATTATATGACATAATTTGGCTACATTCTCAGAGAAATTTAGCTCTTCAAGAATTTTGAGAACATAAGTGTTATGATTGAACATTTTAAAACTACACTTTTTTAGAAACTTTTAATATTTGCAAAGATAAGAATAACAAGCAAAAACTGAGATCAGTTGAGACTACACACAGCTCATTTCAGATTGAAAATATTTTAATTTTTTATTGGCATCTTGAAGTTCATATTGAATTTTATCTTTAGTGAATTGAAGATCACATCATTCTTTATTGCTATAAAAGCACTTTTCACATTTTTAACCACATTTAGTATACACAGCATAGTTTTTGTGATAATCATTCATTTTGCAAGAGATACTATAAAAGAAACAATATTCACAAGAAAACTTAATGATGAAATTATTTTTTTTAATTTTCTTAGAGCAACAACAGTTTTCATGATACTAATCACAAAGGAAATTAATTTTCAACACACACTTATGTTGAGAAGACATAATAAAAGAAGAAAAATATCATTTACAGAAAAAGTCAGAGTCACAATAATAATAAAAGCAAGCACTCTACTTATAAAGTTTTCAGAGATAAAAATCTTAAAGAGAGAAAGTGATGTTATGGACTAACCATAAAAGAGCACAACTATAACACTTTAATAGAATAAAACTTTACAGCACAGCACTAAAGCAAAGCAAACTTGAAAAATGGCCATCTGATTATGTGACAATTTAATATATTAACCATGCCAAGACACAGAGAAACAAAAATGATATATGAATTGGTATATGAAATAATATACAGAGAACTAAATATATAAAAAAGCTTATTCTCACTCAACAGATGTATTTAATTTTTTGCACTCAATTCTATCATATTGTTTTATCTACTATCTACTACAGGTCAGTAAAAACAATACTGGAAAAATTACAATCTGATTAGACTTTACTTCTAACTTAGCTATCATTATTCAGTTAGACTTACTGAGTTATACAACATACAAAGCTTTATCTAAAGAACTGTAGTAAGCAGGCTGCATTGACTATTTAAAAACAAAACTTAAGTAAGTTTAGATTATCAAGAAGAAATTAAGTTAAGTGTTTCATTGAGCCTTCTCTAATCAATAGTGTGATAAAATAGCTAGAAAGAATTCTAAAGTGATAACACACAGCTTTGAAAATGAGTCTTTATTACAAAAGTTTTTGAAGCTAATAGCACTAAAAGCTCACACAAAGAATAATTAACAATGAATGAGTTCACTGTTAAAACATTTTGTTTTAATGATGATTTTTTAAATTTTTATTGTTTATGCTAAAAGTTTTAAAATAGTTAAGAACTTGTTAAGTTAATTAATTTAATAAAAGAAAAAAAGTGTAAAAAGTGCAATCTGAACAAATTAGCAACATTAACATAAATAATTTTGCTGACAAAAATTATGTTGAGAAAAGTTTGAACTCAACTAAAATTAGCATTAAATTACATTCATTAAAAAAATTAAAAAAATTTTTATTTTTAATTTACTTCACATCAAGCAAAATGTGACACTTACAATGTCTCATCTATTGCAGTGACAATCTTACAAAATTGAGATCTATTAATTGCTTAGTCTTTTTTGGTTAGTTTTTATAACATTTAAACTATTCAGATTTAAAAGTTTTTTATTAAAGAAATACATTTGTTGAAAATTATCTGATCTTTTTTTTTTTAAAGAATGATAATTTATCATTTCTTGCTGCTTTAGCAGCAAATTTCATCAGCAAAAATGTAAAATGTTGTGAAAAACATAAGAAGCTACTTATTTTTATGCTTTATTCAACACGCACTAGTGGTTAAAGCATTAAAAGCACTAAGTTCTTAGCAGATGAAAATGAACTATTAGTCAGTCTAAAGAAAACTAATAGTTTATTATAAAGTAAAATTGCAAAGCATTTCTCAAAAAGAATTAAAAGCTCACTGTAAGTGCATTATTTAACAAAACTTAAAACTTGACAATCAGAAGCTAATGTTTATAATGAATAAAGTTTTTATTTAGCATGTAAGCTGTGAGACTACTCATTTCAATTCAGAAGGCCAATAAATTGTTATAGCTATTTAAATATATAAATTTAGTTTTATTTAATTAGCAAAATAATGCATATGCTTCTTTCTTTTTCACACTGGTCTAATTAGCATTTTGTAGCTAAAGCAAGTTTAAAGTAGACTATTTTGCAAAATGATTATAATTTTAGTAATATAATTTGATTGTTCATTTTGATGAGATAGCAAGCTCTAAATGAATTTATTTATATCATAAAAAAATACAACAGTAAGTTTAAATTTATTGTAGCACTAAGTTACAATCTTGACACTGTGTACATGTAATTTAAATTTCATACTGAAATTAAAAAAAGTTTTTAAGCAAACATTTTGCTCTTTAAATAATAATAAAGTGGTGTAGAAATATTTTCCTCTCATAAATGTTCAATTATAATATATTTTGCTTTTTTTTCTTTATTATTTCTAGAGTGTGATATATTCATAGCTGAATTATGAAGTTTGATTATGTTATGAAAAAGCAACAAAAGTAAAAATTTACCACTTGGTTAAAACTACTTTTCAACATATTCTCTAGAATTCTATTTATGCATTTTGCAGTGAAGCATTAGTCTAAAAAATCAAAATCTGCTTGTTTTTAAAAAAAATAGCACTTTCAATATTTGCTATCTGGTCAAATATAAAAATGACTTCTATATTATTATTTGCTTTGCTGCTTTAAGAAAAGCTATATTTCACAGAAAAAAAGTTGAAAATGAAGTTGCAACTATGAAATACATTTACTGTACAAGCTTAATTTTTGTTTTTAAGATATTTAGTTTAAATGTTTCTATAGTTAATTCTTATATTGTTATGTCATTTTTTAAAGAAGAGTTATTATTTCAACTTTTTAAAAATTGTTTTGCAAAAGAGCATTTAGTTCTGAACTCATAACTAAGTAATTAAAGTTTAAAATGAGCTTATCACAAAATGGCTATAATTATACTTTAACTATCAAGGCTTGAATTTGATGCTATTGATGCTTTTATTAAAAATAAAAGCTGTTTTATCATTGGCAATGTTACCATCTTAAGATTCTTCCTAGCTATTCTATCATACTGTTTGTTAGGAAAAGCTTAATAAAACACTTTATTTGGTTTCTTCTCAATGACCTAAACCTGCTTAGGTCTTGTCTGTAAGCAGTCAATGCAGCCTGCTTACCACAGTCCATTAAGTAAGACTTCATATATTGGGTAACTCAGTGAGTCTCAACTAAATAACAATAGCTAAGTCAGAAGTAGAGTCTAATCAAATTGTAATTCTCTCAGTACTGTTTTTACTGACTTATAGTAAATAGTAGATAATAAGATCAAAATTGAGTGTGAAGAACTAAATACATTTGTAGAGTGAAAATGAGCTCTTTTATATATTCAGTTCTCTGTATATCATCTCATATATCAATTCATATATCATTTTATATACTAATCTGTATATCATTTATTTCTATGTCATATATCATTGCTGTTTCTTCATGTCTTGGCATGGTTGGTATATCAAATTGTTACATAATTTCATAATTGTTTCTTATATCTGCCTTGCTTTAGTGCTGTGTTATAGAGTCTCATCTTATCAGAGTGTCACAGTCATGCCCCTCTATGGTTAGTTCATAACATCACTTCTTCTCTTCAAGGTCTTTGTTTTTGAAGACTTATAAGTAAAGTGCTTGCCTTTATCACTATTATGACCTTGACTCTTTTTCATAAGTGATGTTTTTCTTCCCTCATTATGCCTTCTCAATGTAAGTGTGTGTTAAAAACTAACTCTCTTTGTGATTAGTATTGTGAAAACTGTCATTGCTCTAAGAAGATTGAAAAGAATAATTTTGTTGTTGAGTTTTCTTATCAATATTGTTTTTCTCATGATATTTCTTGCAAAATGAATGGTTGTTGCAAAAACTGTGCTGTGTGTA
Organism: Paecilomyces fulvus; assembly: GCA_029606305.1. Classification (NCBI taxonomy): domain Eukaryota; kingdom Fungi; phylum Ascomycota; class Eurotiomycetes; order Eurotiales; family Thermoascaceae; genus Paecilomyces; species Paecilomyces fulvus. Next base: position 53,947 of record JAPVCG010000060.1, read on the forward strand.
CCAAACACAGTCAAAAATGTGAAAAACACTTTCATAGCAATAAAGAATAGTGTAATTTTCAATCTGCTGAAGATAAAATTCAATATGAGCTTCAAGATGCTAATGAGAAATTAGAGTGTCTTCAATCTGAAATGAGCTATATACAGTCTTGACTGGTCTCAGTCCTTGCTTATTATTCTCATCTTTGTAAGCATCAGAAGTTTCTGAAAGAGCATAATTCTAAAATGTCTAATCATAATGCTCACATTCTCAAAATTCTTGAAGAGCTAAATTCCTCTGAGAATGCAGCCAAATTGTGTTATATGGCCAATGAGAATGATTGTTAGTGTCAAAAGCTATCAGCTACTCTTAATGACTTATTAATAAGTCAACTCTTTTATGACCTGAGTTCTAGTTTTTGGACTTCTGCCAGTCTTGATATTTCTTCATCAGATGTTGGCAATTTATCAAATTCTTGATGAGTTCTTAAGTGTTCTCTGAGGTATCATACCTCTTCCACTTCACTAGATATTGTGTTTGTCCATTGACTTTTCTTTCATCTAGAATTCTTTCAACTTCATATTCTTCTTCTGTGGTTTCAATTTCTTCATTTTGCATCTGAGTGTTTTATGGTGCTGGTTCCAATAATGAGATATGAAAAATTGAATGTATCTTTATGCTGTCTAATAGTTTCAATTTGTAGTTTATCAATTCAATTTTCTCTTTGATAATGAATGATTCAATTTTCTTGCTGTTAAGTTTGCTGCTTGGTTGTTTCATTTTAATGTTTCTATGTAGCAAGTATACTTTTTTCTCTCTTTTTAGGTCAGGTCTTCTCTAATGAGTTTTATTGTAGTAAACTGCCATTCTGAGATTTATAAATTCAATATCTTTCTGTAGTTGCTTGTGCAATGTTTGTAGCTATGCCATTTTCTTTTCTGCTTTGTGATTCATTTCTCATGTTTTCTTTGGTTTGCTGTCAAATTCAGAATTATACTTAAAATTAGTATAAAACAATGTTTTTTTAGTTGTTGCATTAATCAAATTGTTGTATGCAAATTGTGCTATAAGTAGCAGTTCAACCCAATTACTCTAGTTATAATTTATGTAGTTTTATAAATATTGCTCAATTGTCTAATTCATTCTTTCTGTTTGTCCATCTATTTGTGAATGATAAACTGTGCTGAGTCTATGCTCAATGCCAGTTATATTCATCAATGTCTTTCATAATTTCAATGTGAACTGTGAATCTCTGTCTGTTGTAATTCTCTTTAATGTGCTGTGTTTGCTAAACACATATTGAAGTAGTAGATATGCTATTTCTGAGGCTGTTGTATCTGTTCTTGTTGGTATTACATATGTATATTTTGTCAATTTATCCACCACTGTGAGAATAGTGTTGTATATAACTTTATTCTTCTTTGACTCTGGTAGTTATGTGATAAAATCCATGGTAATTCATTCTCAAGGTCAAGTGGGTATCACAAGTGATTGTAATTCTCTGTATGATAGATGTCTTGCTATCTTGTTTCTCTAACAAATGTTATATTCTTTCAAGTATCAGTATATTGTTCATTGCATGTTTGGAAAATAGAAGTTTTTTAATATCAATTCTTCTGTCTTTTCAGTTTCAAAATGTCCTTTTGTTAGTGGCTTGTGATATCTCTTGATCACTTCTTCTCTTGCTGTAAATGATATGTATATCAATTTATTATAGTAAATTAATCTGTTGTCTTCTATTATCTTGTCAGTCTTTTTCTTGATCATTTTAAGATTCTTATCTTTTGCAATTTCTCATTTGATAATTTGTATTAGTTTTTTATTTTAACTCTCAATAATCATTGTTGCTGTTAATGTTGCTGTTTGTTTGTTGTACATTATTATTTCATTCTTCTGGAATTTTAATAGTGCTAATTCTGGTTCAAAAACTTCTTCTTTGTAGTTTGATTGTCTGTTAAGCACATCTGCTTGCTTATTTTGCTTTTCATTACAATGTTTAATCTTGAAGTTGTAATTTATTAATATTTTTGCTCATCTTGCTTATCTTTGTGTTAACACTTTAATCATTGTGAAGTAAGTAAGATTCTTGTGATTAGTAATCATTTTAATTGTATACTTGACTTTTTTGAGATATACTCTTCACTGTCAAAATGCTGTCACTATGATCAACAATTTCTTATTGTGGATCTCATAATTAAGTTCTGCTAATATCATCTTTCTTAAGTAATATGCCACTGAGTGTAGTTTTTCATTGTCATTTAGCTGTGACATCACTGCTTCAATTGCATAGTCTGATGTGTTAGTCTCAATAATTGTTTTTTTCACTAAATTGTGCTGTTTGATTACTAATGCCATTGTTATTTTTATTTTCATTTCTTTAAATGCTTTCTATTCTGTGTTTGTTCATTGGAACTTTTTCTTCTTCTTTAAAAGATTAAATAGTGGTCTTATGATATTTGCATATTGTTTAATGTATTATCTGTAGTAGTTCACCATTCCAATGAATGCTTGTAATTCTCATAGATTTGTTGGTACTGGCCAATCTCTGATTGTCTAAATCTTTAGTTAATCTGTTTGTATTTCTTCTTGAGTAATTTAATGTTCTAGGAAGTCTGTCTTCTAAACATGGAATTTGCACTTCTTTAGCTTGAGTCATAGCTTTGCTAGTCACAGTTTTTGTAGTACTATTCTGATGTGTCTAACATGATTTTCAAGGCTCTTGAAAAATACTAAAATGTTATTCAAATAAGCTATAACAAAGTTAAATCAATACTCACTTAGTACTGAATCAATAAATCTCTAGAACATTGCTGGTGTATTTGTTAATTCAAAAAGCATAACTTTGTACTAATAGTGTTTAAACTTGATTCTAAATGCTGTTTTTCATTCATCTCTAAGTTTGATTTGTATCTGATTGTATGTATCTGCAATATTGAATTTTATAAACCATTTCACTTCTTGTACTGTGTCTTGTATTTTTGTGATCAACAGTAATGAGTATTTGTCTTTAATCATAATCTTATTCAGCTATCTGTAATCAATACAGAATTGTAAGTTGCTGTCTTTTTTTGGCACAAATAACACTGAGTATTTTGCCAATGATGTTACTGGTTCAATGTATTCTCATCTCAATTTGTCATCAATGTATTCTTTTGCAACTTTTGCTTCTCTTTCTGACATCAGATAAATCAGTTTGCATGTCAGTTTCTTTTCTTCCATTAAAAATATTTTATAGTCAAATGGTCTATGGTCTAGCAATTCTTCATTGATACTAAAATTAAAGAGATCTTTGAATTGCTTATACTTCTTCAGAATTGTTAGTTCTATTGCTTCTTGCATTTCTCTTTTGCTCACTGTGGTGCCATATAGTGTCTAACTATGCTATCTCTCTTGAGTTTGCATGTCTCTTTGCATAGTCTCATCTATTAACTTACTGTTTGTAGGCTTCTTAGGCTCTGTTTGTCCCTTTATTCTAAGGCCATTAATTGTTTTTCTCAACTTAGTTTTTTTTGTGACTGACTTTATTTCACTTTTTATCTGACTCTCTAAGGCCTGCAAGTGGTCTTGTTTTGACCTTATTTCACATATACATCATGTGAACTATATTTTGTTGTGCATTTAGTCAATCTCTAAATTGTGTTGCTTTAGTTATGATATTCTGAGTATCACATTGTACCTTTCAACTTTGGTCACATTAAAGTTGAATAACTTTAAATGGTTCTGAACTGAGACTAATATTAATTTTATCTTTGTGATGAGAAACTATCTTAAATTCTTTTCATTAAGTTCTGAAATTAGTACTAATTGTTATTTGACTATTTTTAAAATCTGTAGCTTCTTCATGAATTTTAAATTCATAAAGTTTTCTGTGGCTTCTAAGTCAACTAGCACTTTAGCTGGCTGGCTTATAATCTTAGTCTGTATCTTGACATGTTGGCCTCTAGCTGTTGCTGCCATCTAATGTTGCTACTCTCATTGTTGTCTTTTGATTTAATTTTCCTGTGAAAAATATACACTGCTAATCTTTGTGTCATAGTGTCTTATGCAATAGTCATCATAATATGCTGTTCAATGCATGTTTTTGTGCTGTAAGTGTCTCTGATACTTTATGCATGTACATTCTGACTTATCACAGTAAGCTGATATTTCTCTTTATGAGGAATTCTCTTAAGTCTTAGTTTGATGAGTCTTTTATTCATAACTATTCTCATCTGAGTTTAGCAAAGTGGGATCTATCACTTGTGTCTCAGCCTCAGTTGTCTTATTGCCTAGTTTTTTTTTAGTCTCAAGCAATTTTTTCTTACTTTCTGATTTCTTAGGTGTTTCACTGGCTTTGTGCCATTCTTTGATGGTGAAATTCTCATTGTTTCTTATTAGTTTTTTATAAATCTGTTGCATGCTTTGTTCTTGTGTATATCATCTGATGATTTTATTATTTAAGTTATCTTGCTCTGCTGTTTTCTTCATTCAGTATTGCTGTTTCTCTTCTCTTCTGTATTGCTTAATATTTATGATTTGATTTACAATTATCTCAACATCTTCTAAAGCATTGCTTATGTCTTTGTCCAGTTCTATTGCTGCCATCTTCACTGTGTTGATAATGGTCTCAACTGTGAAGTCTATTTCAGTTCTCATATATCTTATAACCTGTTGCTCTTTAGTGCTGTTATCATGGCTGAGTTTTTTGAGTGTCTTCTGAAATATTTTATTTATTTCATCTTCAATCTACATCATAATTTCATATGGTCTTATTGTTTCTTTGAGTGTCTCAATTAGTTTCTAGTTTTTTTCTTCATATTCTGAATGCTGTAACTCTTCATATTATGCTCATTCTTGGCTTTCAAGTTTGTCACTAAAGTCAATCTCTGAAAAGTCATCATCACTAATTTTGTTGCTTATTATATTAAGCTGTTGTGTCTCTTTCTTGAGTGATCTGCAGTGTTTAGCTATATGTTTTTTCTTCTGGCAGTTATAGTATATAATCTCTTTCTTTTGCTTGTTCTCTGGCTTAGTCTTAGCTTTGTCTTTCTGTTGTGTTGTGTTCAATTTCATTAGTTGCAGCCTGTAAAAGTTCACTCTAAGTTCTCTTTGCTGTTGTTCTTGATTGGTGTGCTGTGAATGCTATGTAAACTGTTCATCATTTCTTTATTATTTTGCTTGTTGCTTGACTAATTTTCTCTTATAAATTCTGTTGTTAATTTATATGAATCATTCAATCAATTCATTAATGTTGATGAGTGGTTTTTCTCTAGCTAATTTATCTTGAACTTCTTCTCTTAGTTTTTGTTTATAAGTCACAATTTGCATTTTATTCTCTCATTGCAAGTGAGACATGATCTATTGGAACTGTGTTGCATACTGTCTGACTGATTTAGTCTGTTGAAGTTGTTGCAATTTCTGTTTTATGACTTTAGTTTGATTGATCACTTTAAAGATTTTATTCAATTCTGTGGTGAAATCTATGTATTTGCTGAATACTCACTTGATGATTTTATTTTAATTTTCTTTATTGTCTCAGTTTTTTTTTCTGTTCTTTATAATGAAGTTAATTCAATCAAATGCTGATTCTCTCATGTAGAATATCACTAGTATAATTTTGTTGTAATTTTTAGTGATCTCTGTTATTTTAAAATACAATTCAAGCTAAGTGAGAAATGTCTGTAAACAGCAAGATTACTTATCAAATGGTTTAAATTTCAGTGGTTTAAGTTAAGTTGTAATGATTTGTTGTGTGTGTTGTAGTTTATTGAGTTTTTAAATTATTTTTTGAAGCTGTTTAAGTCTTTCTTTAATATCTTTTATGTTGTTCTTCTGTATCATTGTGCACAACTATTCAATCTCTTTCATCAATTCTGAATTGTTTAGTTTATTATCATCTTCAGATGTTGTCATTGATGGTGGCCATACTGAGATTGCTAATTCCACAGTTAGTTGCTTTTTTGCTGTTTTGAGTGCTGACATGATGACTTGCTATTCTTGATTATAATACTTAAGCCTTTGGTAACAGGGTTAAAAGCACTCAATGTGTTACTATCTCAGAATTCTTTCTAGTTATTTTATTGTACTGTTTGTTAAAAAAGGCTCAATAAAACACTTTATCTGATTTCTTCTCAATGACCTAAACCTGCTTAGGTCTTGTCTGTAGGCAGTCAATGTGGCCTGCTTACCACAGTTTATCAGATAAGGCTTTGTACATTGGGTAACTTGGTGGGTCTCAACTAAATAACAATAGCTAAGTCAGAAGTAGAGTCTGGTCAGATTGTAATTCTCTCAGTATTGTTCTTACTGACCTGTAGTAGATAGTAGATAATAAAATCAAAATTGAGTGCAAAAAACTAAATACATCTGTAGAGTGAGAATAAGCTCTTTTATATATTTAGTTCTTTGTATACCATCTCATATACCAATTCATATATCATTTCATATACCAATCTGTATACCATTTATTTCTATGTTGTATACTATTGCTGTTTCTTTGTGTCTTGGCATAGTTGGTATATTGAATTGTCATGTAATCTCATGATTGTTTCTCACATCTGCCTTGCTTTAGTGCTATGCTGTAGAGTCTCATCTTATCAGAGTGTCACAGTTGTGCTTCTTCATGGTTGGTCCATAATAGTAAAAAGGCATGTTAAATTATTTCAATGTAGCTTTAACTGTGAATGTCTTTTCCACACTTGATTGACCACTATAATTTTATTAGTAGCTCTCAGTCTAAGTGGTTTGTGTTACATATTATAGAAAAACATTAACTCTCTATTCTTTTTGTGCTAAAAAATTATTAAAGATATACTTATCATTAGAGCATAAGCAAGTGCTGACTACAAAAATCAAAAGTTTTTTAATATCTTTAAAAATTTAAAGCTGGTCAAAAAAATTAAAAGACTATATTACATTCTGCAAATTTGTAACTGTGCACTTCACTAAATTAATCTGTTAGTCAACATCTCAACATAATACATCATGTGACATACAAAAACACTTTTTCTTAAAGTTAAAGCATTAAACTATTGAACAACAAATTAAGAACTTGTTATTAGTCATTTTGCTTAGCTCATTTTCAGTATTCTTTAATTGTTTCAGCTCAGCTTAATGCTTTAGCTCTTAAAGAGAGATGATATAGTTATTTTTTCAATTATCTTGCATGTGAGAGCAGCTATAATTGAGCTTTATTTTCAAGAAAAAAGCAGCATTAATTGTGACACAACTGTTGATTGAGAACTTAATTGCACTATAGTTTTTTATTACAAAAGCTATTTCTTTGTAGTAATGAAGGTGAATCTCAGCAGAATTTTAGCAATTGTTGTTAATTAGCTTACAAAACTTATAACTACATTAAATGAAATTTTTATAAATTACTTTATATTCAGAGTAATACTTCAATGAAAATGCATTTGGACTGTGAATAAGCTTCATGCTGTAGAATTTGAAGATTATTAGTATAATACTAGTTTCTTTAAAAATTTGTTCATTATAATTCAAATATTAACATTTTAATTTGTAAAATGTCACTTCTTTTTGTGTGTTTTTCTCACCAACATTAAAGATTGCACACTGTGGTTTCTCACTATCAAAACATCTAATATATATAAAAGCACTGAGCTTAAATAGTGCAGGCAGAAAATTATAAATAATCTTTTTACATTGCAACAGTGGCTTAAAATATTGTTGAACTTTAGCTAATGCATTTTTCACATAGTTAATGAGTAAATGAAGTAGCTTAACATGTTTAAAGCTAATTGTTGTAATTTTTTGCACTTTGTTTACATGAGTTACTTTTATAAATATTACCAGCTGAGTATTAGTTGATAATTTCATTAAAATCATTATTTTAAAGACTTGTATGATGCATTTCTTGAACATATTTTTAAGCTTCAGTAAGAAATAAAATAAGATAATTTGCTTAATTTAGTTTAATATTAATATTTTGATGTCTGCTTATAATAATAATATTTTTTTTATTAATGATTTTGGCTTCATTAAGCTTACTATCTAAACATTTTTTAACATTAACTATAAAATATTGTGTAAAGACTTTTAACTTTACATCAATATACATTGTTGACATTTTGGTTTTATTATCTATATTATGTCAAATGTCATTTATTTGTTAAAATACTATTTGGTCTATATTTATATATTTATAAATAATGAATGTATATTGCTTTTTGTTAACTATGAGAGTAAATTCTGTTAACTTAACAATTTTGTACTTTAAGTTAGTTTTATTTCAGCTGATTTTGATTAGCATACTTTCTCTACTCAAAATTAAAGTTTTACATTTTTAAAATTTTTTTATACTTGAGCTTGCTGGCTTCAGATTATCTGTTAACTAATTTGCCTTAGTCTTGGCTTGAATTTTAAGTTTTGCTTACAGAACTTTTAACACTTAATGCAAATTGTCTCTTTAAAACAGCTTTTAGAAAATTTTTCAACTTTTTCAATATAATGTACTGCTAAGAAGACAAGCAAAAGCTCTTCAAAAGAGAGCTTAAAAAAGTCTACTCTTAAAAACAAATAAAAATAAACATAACTTGAGGCTTGTGAGAAAGCATATTTAGTGCAAATGTAAGTTTCTTAGTTTTATAAATAAATAAAAATAAAAAAAACAATTTTTATTAATCAAGCTGATGAATTGCAAGTAAATATATTGTAGTAATTGTACACTTTTTTATATCTTCTAGTGGGCCATAAAATTTTCTATCTGCACTTAGAATAATTTCAGTTTTTACCAAGATATGTAACTACTTAGTTTAAATCAAACATTATCAAGAACAAAGCTACAGTGCTGTACAAAGTTTTATAAAAGTTTATGCATGTTTCAAGCTATATATGCAACTAGAGCTTCTGAATGTTTATGTTTAATTTGGCAGACATAGATATCTTGCAAAGTTAGCTAAACTCTACTTCATAATGTATCATTTTAATTTATTTAATAAAACTTTTAAGCTACTCAAAACTGTGCTACTTACATAAGAATAAAAAATATAAAAGTCTTTAGTTTGTAATTTTAATAAAGTAAACAGATCACAGTAGTAACAAGTTTATGTCTATTTTCTTTAAAGTTCTCAGCTTACAATTAAATTACTGAAAAGTAAAAGAACAAGAAATACTAAACATATAATAATAACTAACACTTTACTTTGAGAGTTAAAGCAACAAGACAAAAGTAATAAGTTTACAAAAATATTTCTTGCTGGCAGTGTAACATAAGAAAGTTTAGAAATTTCAGCAAAATTTTAAAAAAAATTTGACAAATTATAAACAAACTAAAGTTTAATTTTAATGACTTTTGCATTTACAGTTTTTTACTCAAATTTGCTTTTCTTTGCTGTTAATGAACATGTTGTTAAAACTTAGCTAAATCTTTAATGATGCTGTTATATTTTTAATCTTTTAATCAATAAGCAACTATTATAATTAAGGTTTAAGTTTAAGTTGAGTAGTTAACTTTTGCTACTGAGCAAAATATGTGTTGTCTCACCACCAAATTACTGCTCTTTAGCTCACATCTTTTTAGATGAGAAAAAACTTTTTTTAATAAAATTTTATTTATATAATGCAAGCTTTCTTTATTTTGTATAAGTACTGAAATTCAATAGAAAATCAAATATTTTAAACTTAAAATTAGTTAATATAGTTTTTATCTGATTAAAAAGATTATTTTACTATAATATTTTTCTTCTTGTCAAAAGTGTAACTATTAGACTTTTTGTCATTTTTTTTTCTTTCCACATATGAATAATTTGAGAGTGAATTCTTTTCTTCTTCAATATATTCACATGAGCATAATTTAACATATTGTGGCATTAAAAGAAATAGTTCAGAATTTGCAAAATTAACTATCTACAGAACACAGCAAAATATTTGAATAAAAATGATTTTCTGTTAATCTGCTGCTGACTCAAGTAATTCATTAAATAAAATTGTAAATGCTTTTAGAAATTAATGAATATATAAATGTGAAATTCTTTGAAGTTATTAATTATGATTAAATAATTACTAGCAGAGAAAAATCAATAATAATATATGACTTTAAAGCAGATATGAATTTACCACTATTGTTACAGACCAACCATGGAGGGGCATGACTGTGACACCTCAATAAGATGAGACTCTACAGCACAGCACTAGAGCAAGGCAGACACTAAGGTCACATGATGATAAGCAAGTCCAATATCACATGATAAGAAATAGTCCACAAGGGACTATAAGAAGATAGTTCAGTGAGGACCACAGAAAGGAAGTCCATATGAGACTATAAGGAATCATAAGAAAAAGAACTAAATCATGAGATATATAAGGACACTCATTTCAGCTCAGCAGATATATTTAGTTCTTTGCATTCAATCTTATCATATTATCTACTATCTACTACAGGTCAGTAAAAACAATACTGAAAGAATTACAATCTAACCAGGCTCTACTTCTGACTTAGCTATTGTTATTCAGTTAAACTCACCAAGTTACCCAACACACAAAGCCTTACCTGATGAACTGTGGTAAGCAGGCTGCATTGACTGCCTAAGGGCAAGACCTAAGTAGGTTTAGATCATCAAGAAGAAACTAAGTTAAGTGTTCTGTTGAGCCTTCTCTAACCAATAGTACAATAGGATAGCTAGAAAGAATTCTGAGGTGATAACATATTGAATGCTCTTGACCCTGTTACTGAAGGCTCAAGTATTATAACCAAGAATAGCAAGTCATCATGTTAGCATTCAAGACAGCAGAAAAGCAACCAGCTGTGGAATCAGCAACTCCAGTGCAGCCACCACCAGTGACAACACCTGAAGATGATGACAAACTAGACAATTCAGAATTGATGGAAGAAATCAGACAGTTGTGCACAATAATACAGGAAAACAACACAAAAGATATCAAAGAAAGACTTGAACAGCTTCAAGAAATGATTCAAAAATTCAATAAACTACAACACACACAACAGACCACTATGACTTAACTCAAATCACTGAAACTCAAATTATTTGATGGACAATCTCACTGTTTACAGGCATTCCTCACTCAACTTGAATTGTATTTCAAGATGACAGAAATTACCAGAGATTACAACAAGATCATGCTAGCAATATTCTACATGAGAGAATCAGCATTCAATTAAATCAATCTCATCATGAAGAACAGAAAAGAAAACTGAGACAACAAAGAGAACCAAGATAAGATCACTAAGCAAGTATTCAGTGGATACATAGGTTTTGCTACAGAATTGAATAAAATCTTTGAAGTGATCAACCAGACCAAAGTCATGGAACAGAAACTGCAACAACTTCAACAGACTGAATCAGTCAGACAGTATGCAATGCAGTATTGACAGATCATATCTCACTTGCAATGGGAAAACAAAATGCAAATTGTGATTTATGAACAAGAACTGAGAGAAGAAGTCCAGAATAAATTAGCCAGAGAAGAGCCACTTATCAACATCAACAAATTGATTGAACAATTCATACAAATTGACAACAGAATCTATAAAAGAAAGTTGGCCAAGCAACAAGCAAAACAATGGAGAAACAGTGAATAGCCTACATGGCACTCACAGCACACCAATCAAAGACAACAGCAGAGAGAATCTAAAGTGAACCCTTACAGACCACAACCAATGGAATTGAATGCAACACAACAGAAAGACAAGGCCAAGACTGAGCCAGAGAACAAGCAAAAGAAAGAGATCATATGCTATAATTGCCAGAAGAAAAGACACATAGTCAAACACTGCAGAACACTTAAGAAAGAGACACAATGACTTAATATAACAAGCAACAAAATCAGTAACAATGACTTTTCAGAGATCAACTTTAGTGATGAACTCAAAAGCCAAGAATGGGCACAATATGAAGGGTTACAGCATTCAGAATATGAAGGAAGAGACTGAGAATCAATTGAGACACTCAAAGAGACAACAAGACCACACAAGATCATGACACAAATTGAAGAAGAAATGAATGAAGTATTTTAGAGAATACCTGAAGAACTCAGCCACAATAATGGTATCAAGAAGCAATGAGTTGTGAGGCACATAAGAACTGAAACAAACTTCACAATTGAGACCATCATTGACACAGTGAAAATGGCAGCAATAGAATCAGACAAAGACACAAGCAACACTTTAAAAGATGTCAAAATGATCATGAGTCAGATCACAAGTATCAAACAGTACAAAAGAAAAAAGAAACAACAACATTAACTAGAGAAAATGACAGAGCAAGACAACACAGACAATGAAATCATCAGACAATATGCACAAAGACAAAGCATGCAACAAATCTATGAAGAACTAGTGGAGAACAATGAGGATTCCACCACTGAAGAATAGCACAAAGCCAGCAAAACACCTGAGAAATTAGAAAGCAAGATAAGGTTGCTTGAGACCAATGGAAAACTAAGCAATAAGGCAGCTGAGGCCAAGACACAAGTGATAGATCCCACTTTGCTAAACTCAGAAGAGAGCAGCTGTGGACAGAAAGCTCATTGAACTGAAACCCAAGAGAATTCCCCACAGAGAGAAACATCAGCTTACTGTGATAAGCCAGAATGTACATGCATAGAGTATTGAGAACACTCACAGCACTG
>JAPVCG010000060.1:74128-129888 GCA_029606305.1 Paecilomyces fulvus
CCAGGTAAAGTGTTTCATTGAGCCTTCTCTAATGAACAGTACAATAGAATAGCTAGAAAGAATCCTGGGGTGGTAACATTTACTTAGTAAGAAAACTAGTCATTTAGTCTGACAAAGAGCTAACTGTTTTAAATCTCAGCAGAGAAATTGATTACTAATTATAATAACTTTTTTTAGCTTGATTAAGCTTTTAATTAAATTTTCAAAATTGCTTGTCATTTCAATGCAATACTGCTTCTTAACAAAGCTAATGTGTTCATAAAAAAACAGACTGAGTTCAATGCATTTTTCAATCACTTTGTGATGATTTTTTTTTTGCAAGCTGAAGTATTACAAAAGAATTTTTTCTTTACAATCAATTAGTTAATGAAATTCAATTAAGCAGCTCTGAGCTAAATTCATTTAAAAATAAAATATCAAGAATTAATTAAACAGATTTAATGCAAGATTTGAATAAGCTTTCTTTTAGCACTGCATACATTTTATAAATCATACTACATTAGTGATTGAGATTTTTAACATCTGAAATTTTAAGAACTAAGTGGCCAAGATGTAAGTGCTTTAATGATCATTAACTATTAATATATCAACTTATCTGAAATTTAAATTAAAAATTTTGCATTTGTTGCTTATGCAATAATCATATTTAACAAAGTGCAGATAATATATAAGTATCTAAAAAAAGCTGCAAAATTGCATAATAAGTTTACTTGCAAATTCATCAACACTAGTTAGATAAAAAAATTATACATTTAAATAAAATTTATTGCATACATTTAGAGTAAGCAGATGTCTTTAGCATAGTGCTTTTAATATATATATGCTGATTATAGTTTACAACTTTTATTGCACTGCATGTTATTTTTGGCTTGATTTCTTTAATTAACAAAGCTGCTATTTTTCATTTCTCTAGCTGCTTAATTTTCTTTATTTAGTATTAATGTAAATTCTCTAGCAGTCTTTGTGCTTTGAACATCATTTAAATCAACTTTATTCAGAATGTAATGCATTACTTAAATTAACTAAAAACTTTAAGCAAATAAATTGATGCATAATAATTTCTAAGTCATTGCTGCCAACTGCAACTATAACTGTGACTGAGAACTATAGCAAAAACAGAGTTATTTCTTAAAATGAGAATTAATTCTGAGTAAATAATCTACATTTTTGAGACTTTAATGATTTCAGAAATTTAGTTTGCAAAAATACTAAAGAGCTTATATTAAGTTTGTTTTATTTGTTTTTTAAAAGTGCATTTGCACTTTATCAGTGCTCATACACTTAACTGGTGCTTACACATCAGTCTAGTAATTGAGAACTGATATTTAATACATATATGAGAGTTAGCTTTATAGTAAAGTTTCATTAGTAATAAACTTGTGATGCTTAGTTAAAGTGAGAAGAAACTCACAGTATTAAAGTAATTTCAAAAGTGTCTTTTTGAAAACACATAATAAAAATCTGTATAATTAGTTAGCAATTTGGCAGAGTAGCTAGTTATTTAATTTTCTCATTTAACCAACTTTTATATTGCTGTTTAATCACCACTGATGAGCTTAGATAAACAAAATAAACTTTTTTAAAAACATTTTTTCATTTAACAACAATCAAGAAAACTAGTGTAAAAGAAATCAGAAAGTTCTCAGAAAAACTTTGTACTATTATTTTTTCAATAAAGCAGTCTTCAATTTTCAAAACATTGAAGAAATTACTCATTTTTATAAAAAAAAAATTAAGTACTGTGAGTAGCTTTCATTTATCATGCAAAGCAGAAGTTTGAGAACTTACACTGTACTTGTTACTGACTTAGTTTGATATAATGCTAGTATTCTTGAGAGAGCATTGCAAAGATAAATTAACTATTTATACTTTAATTATAACTTTGTTCTTCAAACTTAATAACATTAGTTCTCTTCATATTTGTCACTCAAAGTTTATTATAATTGTCAAATTTAGCTATAACTAATGCTTAGCTAAATTTTATTTACTTTGCATTTGATTTCTTAGCACCAGGTTCAGAAATTATCTACAAAAAGCTAAAAGAAAAAAAAATATTATTTATCAAAATGAAGTTCTTATTGTGAAAAAAATTACTTTTCAAATTTTCATCAAGTTTAGTTCTCACATTACAATTTATGAAGCTAAGAACATAATTTATATTGCATAAAAAACAACAATCTCAATGCTTAAGATGTTTGCATATTACATTTATAACTTCATTGATAAAGATATAAAAAATTATAAAAGTCTTTTTGACATATATATATTTATAAGCTTTGTTAATGGCCAAATGCTTGATTCTATATAAGACTTATACAGTGAATTTACAAAAGTAGATATTGTGCTTCAACTGAGATTATACATGAAAAAGATTTGCAATATTAACAATAGCTTTTATATTGGCTTTGTTAATTATGACTTTGTCACAAACTAAATACTTTTTAACTATTATAATAAAGATTGAAAATTAAAGTTTTGATATTTACTTGCTGTTTGACATTTGCTACAGATTCTTTTATATCAGAAAAAGAATTTAACAAAGCAATCATTAACATTTATGAAGCAAATTTTTTTAAATATTATATTAAATTTTTATTAGATGAAATACTCTTTTAAAACAAGCATTGCATTGTATTTACTCATAGCAACTTTAGACCTCAGAATATAATAATAAAAAACAAAAAGATTACTAGCATTATTGATTAAAAATTGAGCAGATGATATTTTAAGTATTAAAAGTTTATAAAGTTTTTATATGTTTAAAAATGACAAAATAATTAATATAACTATTTAAAAAAGATTCTACAGTCATATTATGCTAAGTATGTATATCATACATTCTTGGCTCAAAAGCTATAATAATAATAATATAACTTGTTACAGCATAAATATGATTTCAGTTTCTAATTCTCACTTATTCAGTTGCTACATTTCACCAGTAAACATCAGTTAGATTAGCAAAAGTTTGCTAGATTTTTAAGCCAATTCACTTTTTACTTCAGCCAAAATATTATTAACTTAGTTAAAGCAGTTTCTTACTAATGAATCAAAGTGTGCTTCAGTCAAAGTTTTACAATTATATAGTGGCAAATGCTTTGCCATAATATTTTTGAAAAGATTAAGTTTTGCCTTTGAAATTTGAAATTGAAGAGTTAAGTTTTTATAAAATGATTTATAGCAATTTGCTTAATATATGCAGCCAAAAACAGTTACTAGAACTAGTGCCTTCATTGTGCATTCACTGGCAGTGTGCTGAAGAAATTATTTATTATTAAAATCAAATCATTTCAAAAAAAAAAATCAAAATTTCAAGGCTTAAGAAACTTTCTTATGTGTTTATACATCAATATAGCCTTTGCAGATTATATTATGTCTAACTCACTTGTGGACAATGCTGAAGAGTCATTTAATTTATGAATTACTTTTGATAATGAAAAGTAGCTACTATATTACTTACATTGTTTCTATGGTCTAAGCAATGATTTTTAAAATAAATTTACTGCTTTGCAATCAATTTCACTATTTTTCTCATATTATAGCTCTGAAGCAACATTATATTTCAAAAGCTAGGCAACTTTGCAACCAGTCTCTCAGCTGTGATTTGATGAAGCACTAGCATGTTAATAGCTTAGTAAAGTTTAATAAATTCTTTAAAGCAATAACTTTTATAAAATTTCTCATCTCATCAAGTTTTATCTTTTTAATGATGAGTTTGTGACTGTAGAAATCAATGATAATGATACTTAAATTAATAGTTTTACTAAAATACATTTAAATTGAAAGCTAATAACAATCTTAATGTTAACTAGCAGTGAAATTCTTGTGGCATAGCTTCTCAAAAGAAAGAGTTCACAGTAATTTTGCCAAATGCTTTTTAAAAATTAACTTCACAAAGCACTAAGTTTATTGCTTAATTTTGTTATTGAACTTTGCATTTAGTATAAAATTTTAAGCTGTAGATTGTATAGCCATCTTCACAAATACTCAGAAACATTCTTAAAATTTATAAAAGTGGCAGAGGTAAAATTTAAACTATCAATCATTAAAATTCAAACACTTATATTTTTTTAAATATTACAGAATCAATTTTTTTATACATGTGGCAGTCACACATGCATGTGCAACTATTTGAATATTTAAATTACTGCTTCTCAACTATGCATTTATTTTAAATTCTTTTTGAGAGCTTTTGTGTGAGCCAGTGCCCATATTAAAGATCATGCAATGACTCAAAATGCTTAATGTACACTTTCACTATTTGTATTATAGCATAAATGTCAATTTGTCACAAGAATTTATAACAAATACAATATTTTTAACATTTGTCTGTGAAACAGAAATTTCTTATCTAGCTATCTTAAAAACATATAATAATTTAACTAAGTTTCACAAACTTAACTACACTCAGGTTTTGAGTGAAGATAAACATATACAATCACTTAATGTCAAATAGAACACTTTGTGTAAGTTAATAAAAAAATGTGCTGCTATTGACAAGCTACAGCCAAGATTGATAAAGCTTGCCACAGTAAGTAATGCAGCTAAGTTTAGAATAGCTTTATTAACATTTTTAATAGTGATTATTTTCTCTTCACAACTTTTTCTTTGCTAGTGCTGTCATTCAGAGCCTTTGTGATGCTTAAATTGAATCTTTTTTATTAAATAAGCTTGCATACTTAGTCAACATTAAAAATAATTATAAATTATACAAAAACAAAACAAATATAAAGCTCTCTTTTTATTTTTTGTTTTTGCTCATCAAAGCCGCACAACTACAAAACCAAAAAGCAATGGCAATTATATTTAGTTTTAGACATTATTATAAAGTCCACAAAAACTATGCAGGTCAGTGGTTAGCTTTTATTTTTTACTCATTTTGACCTAATTAACTTATCTTTTTTTCTTAAGAATGTATTTTTTTTTTCTTTGTTTTCTTGTAAAATTTATTTTATAAATTTTGTTTTGATATATGATAAACATTTTATACTTTCAGAATATCACTAAGCAATGATATTTTTAGTTTCTCTGAGAGACTAATTTGCTTGAAATTTTCTTTTGATATAGATCATCAAAAAGCATTCAGATACTTTTTGTTAAAGTAAATAGTTATATTATTTTGTATTAAGCTACAAACAGATAAAATATCTTTTAAATAAATATATTCTTAGCTACTGTGATTTTTAATGTGCACAAAATTAATAGTAATAGTAAGTGTGAGAGCCACACATTGTGATTTGTTGAGGCAGAGTATATTCTAAAAATGTTAATTACTGCACTTAAAATAAAAAAAAACTATAAAAGCAATGAATGATTATAGCTTGATATACAATATTCAAAATAAATGCTGAAATTTAGTTATTTACAAATAAAAATGCATATATTATTTTTTAAGCTCATTTTCTACATCTAATTAAAGCCTTTTTAGCACACTAGTAGCAATTAGCATATATAATTCTAGATTTTTTTTATGCTATACAAAACCTGATTCTGTCTAATATGGCTTATAACTCATAGCTTATGGCCTATGGCTTTTAATTTTAAGCACTATTTGACAATTACTTAGAATCACAATAAACTTTAAACTTCTAGAAAAAAAAATAAAAAGAACTAGTATTCATTCTGATTTAATAATATAATCAAAGAACTTTAATTTAAAGTCAAATAAAAACATAAAGACATAATTAATTAAGCAATTTTTAACTAATTTTTTTAAATGAAGTAGTTCTTACAAAAACAGTTGAAATTATTTAAATTTGAGCACCAAAAACAGAAACAAAAAGTATATTGCATTTTGTCTTGAGGGTCACAGTAGAACTCAAATAATTTTGTTCAACAAAAAAAACATATAAGCAATATTTAATTATTGTGCAAGTAAAATTATATAATTAGTTTTTGCTTATGTGTCATTACCAAAGCAAATTTGTGGAAATATTAGCTGAAACAATTATAGCAGAAAATATAGCCACATCTGATGGCTAAATTAACAATATGGTTATAGCACAACATATATTCATGAGAGCATTTAGTTGGCTATTTTACAAAGTATTAGCTTTTCAGTTTTTATTGACATATGAATTATATTTTACCACTAGCAAATATACTAATCTCTTTTTTATTTTCTGTAATAGCAAACTGTTCATTTCTGTCCTGTGGTTGAGAATAACTCAGAGAGAGTTAGCTATCACTGATAGTAGCTATAAAAAGCTTAGCAAAAAATTTTTAAGTATCATTATTAAATATTACTTCTCTAATTTCTTTATAAGAATAAATAGTCTTAAACTCTTTAAATGAGGTTTTGAAATAAATATTTGTTATATAACACAATAAGCACATCAAAATAAACTTCATTAGTTAAGATGATAAATAACATTGTCAAAAGTTACAGAATAAAGATAAACAAACTAATGAAAAAATTTTCTTGAGGTAAAGTAAAAAAAGATTTATTGTTTTTAAATAACTCATTAAGTTTAATAAAGCCATTATATAAAACTTTCTTCTAGTTGATTTTGCAGTAGCAGTATCTATACATAATACACTCATTATCAAGTTAGCCTTGACTAATGTAAAAATGTATAAAGTCAATTAGCATTCATTAGCTCATAGTCTATAGTTAATTCAAGGCTTAGCATCATCATGCAATAATATAATATAAAAGCCACACTCTGCTGACTTTTGCATAAATCTAATGTCTTTTTGATGTTGTAAAATTATTAGCATCTACAAAAATACATCATTAACTGTGCCATTGCAAGTACTGGCTGTAAAACTTGTTGGCTTTTAGAAAACCACTACATTGTTATACATCTTTAAAGAATGGCAGTAAATGAAAAAACTTATTGCTTAAAGTTTTAATCATTGTGAAATAATATGACTATGTTTTTCAATCAAATTTTGTTTGCAGTCTTATATATGTGACTTAGTTTGACTAAAAGCTTTTTGCACAAAAATAGTTAGTTTAAAATAATCAAAAGCAAAACAAAAAAATGTATGTTTTACTACATGCTAAAGCATATAGTCTTTGCTGAATGGCTAACAACATCATTCTGATGAGATAAAAAGTAGCTTATTTGTTTGTGTCTCAAACAATTTTGTAGCCAGACAATGTATTTAAAAATCAAAATTGCTCATATTTACAAAGTTTGTTTTCATTTCTTTTTAATTTTTATATTTTTTAATCTTGTGTTGCATTGTTTACTTCACAAGTTTGCAACTAATACTAAGCTTACTTTATTATTTAAGCAGTTAAGCTCTCTCAGCAATTATAATATTTTTAAAACTTTGCAATGGCTTTAGCAATGAGTTTGAAAAAATATTAATTCAAATTCTTTACTAGTCTCTATTGACAAAAACTTTTTAGTAAAATAAACAACAAACTCATGATAGTTATTTTCAAAAGAGCTTTTCACTTTCACTGCCATTGAAAAAACAATAAAGCTGTAGTAATTATTTTAATCTAGTCTTTTTCTCTTTATCACTGTGGCAATCATTCATTAACACATCAAAATCATTTATTAACATATTAGAATTGTACATTAACTTGTTAAAATAATTAAAGTTCTTTTAGAAACTTGAGAGCATAAATAACAAACAATCAACTGCAAAAAATCAATAAATAACATCTCAGCTTAATTTGTCATCATCACATAAGAAGAATTTAATATTTTAGAAATCTGGGAGCAGTAAA
The DNA here is from genome assembly GCA_029606305.1 of Paecilomyces fulvus. Lineage (NCBI taxonomy): Eukaryota > Fungi > Ascomycota > Eurotiomycetes > Eurotiales > Thermoascaceae > Paecilomyces > Paecilomyces fulvus. Next base: position 81,813 of record JAPVCG010000060.1, read on the forward strand.
AGTAAGCAAATAATTATTTTACTGTAGTTTAATACTGACAAAAATAAAAAATCTCATTAATTTAACAACAGAAGAAATGTTTAACACTGCTGAGAAGCATATGCAACTTTGACAAAGTCACAACAGAGAGAATTACATTGACTTCACAAGAAATCAAAATGTTTTAAAAAAGCAATTAAAAGAAAAACAGCAATAACTAAAGAATCTTACCAAGTCCCCTCAAAAGTGGCAGAAAATGATTTAGAATATAAAATAGCTTAAAGCTATACTTAATTAATCTTTTTGATAAACTCACTTCAAGCAATGAAGAGATAAAAAAATTTTAATTAAAATAAAGTGCAAAAGTGCTCATTAATGAAGATATTTTATAGCTGAAAGTTAAAATAAATTAAATAAAATATAAATGATTTTTTAACAATTAGATGATAAAAATAAGCTTTAGATTTAAAGTGTTAACACTTTTTTCTTTGTGTAGTAAAAGTGTTGTAAAAGATAAAAAATTATGATGACTATTAAACTAATCAAAAAAAATAAAACAATGTTCATATGTGTGGCTACAAATGTTATATAACTTGAAAAAGTTTCATTAGAAATTTTTAACAAAACTTTTTCAAGTTATGTTATTAATTTCTCTCTGCTGATGACTATTAGTCATGATACTGACATATTATTTTGCTGTTTAATTGCTTTTGATTAAAAATTTTCAATAAAAGAAACTTAACATTGGCTTTGCAAGTCATCTGTTATGAACTAATTATAAAGCAGATAACCATTAAGTTATATCTGAACAAAACACTATAGTTAAGCATATAGATTTAAAAAGATAAAAAATTATGTAATTAAAAAAGTCATCTAACAAATATACAGTGAAAATTTGATAAAATATACCAGATAGTAGAAATATATTAAATGATAAATTATACCAAGATAATAGAATCTATCAGAATAGAATGATATATTATAAAAAGAACTGAATATATAAAAACACTTATTTACACTTTACAGATGTATTTAGTTTTTCATACTCAATTCTATTATTGTTACTACACTATTTATTACAGATTAGTAAGAATAGTAATTGCAAAAACTATAGTTTAAGTAGATTTTACTTCTGACTAGATAAATTTGTGATATCTTTATTAAACTCAATGAATTTATATCAAAAGCCTAAGCTAACACATCACACTTAGCCAGTGTAACTGAACCTTGAGAAAATTAATATACTGAACCATCAGACAATAAAGTTAGACAAGCTTAACTTTTTAATTTTTTTCTAACCAACTAGTGAATATTTGCCTAGCAGATACTAAGATGTGACACATTGAGTATTTTTAACTTTGATTATCAAAAAATCAAGTATTGAATAAATTTCACAATGTTAACTATTAGTTAATTAGCATCTTCAAACTCTCACAGAAGTATTCTCACAACAAAAGAACTTCAAAAGATAATAACTTAGCTGCAGAAATAGATATTAAATTTAAAAACTAGCAAACCACAAATTAAATCACCAAAGCCAAATTACTTTGATAGAATTTAAACAAAGCTTTAGAGCTTTCTCACACAGCTAAGCATTTATCTAGACATGTTAAACATTACTGAGATGAAAAACTAAATTATGATTACAGTATCATTCATAAAAGAACTAGCATTTAAATAAATTAAACTAATCATCTGAAACTATAAAAACAACAATGCTGAAGATTAAAACAACATCACCAAAAAAATATTTGAAAGCTATGTCATGTTTACAACACAATTTAAAAGAATCTTTGAATTTGTTGACAAAACTAAAACTATAAAGCAGAAATTTAAACATCTGCATCAAACTGAATCAGCTATAAAATACATATTCAAGTTTTAGCAAATTATAGCACACTTGAATTGGAGCAAGTCAGCTTAGATTGCATTATTTAAGCAAAAGCTAAAAGAGAATGTGCAAGACAAACTGACATGAAGAAATCAACTGAACAAGCTATTAAATATAATTGAACTAGCCATATAAGTGAACAATAAAATATATAAATAACAAGCATTATGAAAGCAAGCAAAACAATGAAGATTTACAAAATTCAGTAAATATAATAGATATCAACTAAATGAGAAACAATCAGTTAAAGAGAGAAAATCAAATCTTTATAAATCAAGATTTATAAAATTGAACATTATAGTACATTAGAAATACACTAAGCCAAGAAGAGAATAATTTAAGTGACAAATCATATGCTACAATTGCCAAAGAAAGAAACATATGTTTAACAAATGCAAACAGCTAAGAAAGCAACAACAAAGACTATAAATTACCAATGAAAATAATACATATGACAACATATCAGAAAGTCAAAAATAAACTTAGTAAAAAGACTAGTTATTATCAGCAGAGTCAAAACTTCAGAAAGAATTAAATCTCAGTATGTTTAAAAATATTAAAAAAATTACTATAAACATTAAAAATAAGCAATATAGTAAGACCAGAGAGAAGCCAACACAAGTGATATAGTGTGAGATATCATGAGAAGATTCATAACATTATTCAATAAAGATATTAAAAACACAGTTAAAGCAATCTTAGAGAAAGAATAGAATACACCAGAATGGCATAATGTAAATAAATTATTTATTAAAATACTAAAAACGTTTGAAGAGTTGTTTAGAACTTAGAGAAAACTAAATAATGAGGTAACTGATGCCAAGACAAAGACAATAAATTTCACTTTGCTAATATTAGATGTTAGCAGTTGTAAATAAGAGGCTCAACAAACTGAAGAGAAATTCTCAAGAAAGAAAAAGAAGATAATAAAAAAAAACTATTATTGCAACAAATTAAAATGTATCTGTATAAAGTTTCAGAAACACTTAAGACACAAAGCAATGCATTAAACAGCATGCTATAATGACAATTGCCTCATATATTACAGCAAAAAAATGAAAAAATATTTTCTGTCAGAACTCAAAAAAAGCAGAAAAAATCAATTAATAATAACAACTTATAAAAAACACATTAAGCTTCAGGTTCAGATTATGAGACAATTAGCTAGAATACTAGTTAACTTAAAAGCCACTGAAAACTTTATGAATTTAGATTGCATGAAAAAACTACAAATTCTGAAAAGCACAAAACATAAGCTAATATTAATATTAAAGCTTAACAAAGAAAACTTAGAAAATCTCTTAATCATAGAGATAGAACATTTATTTATGTTTATACAAGATTATTTTAAAATAATTAACTTCAATGTCATAAAGATTAAAAACTACAATATGGTGCTAAAAATACCATGATTACAACATTACAATTTAAAGATTGATTAGACACAAGATAAAATATAGTTTGTCAAATGTATATACACATAAAAGCCAAAAAAAACTAATTCTAGACAAAAGAAGATAAAGTTAGTCATAAAGGCTGAGTTGAAAAGAACAACTAAAACTTTAAATTTAAAAGAATTAGTGAATTTTAAAAATCTTATAAATAGCAAGTCAAAAAGTGAAACTACACTCAAAGACATATACACTCAGAAAAAGCAGCATAGTTAAAAACACAAACTAAATAACACAGAGTAGCAACATAAATCATAAATATTAAAAGAATATAAGCAATTTCAGAATTTTTTTAATTTTAGTATTAATGAGAGATTGCCAAAATGCAAACCATTCAACTATAAGATACTCTTTATAAAAGAAAAGAAATTAATTTACAGATTAATTTATTAGCTATTAAAAAAAAATTCAAAAGTGCTAAAAGATTACATTGAAAAGAACCTACAGAAGAGTTATATATAACTATCAACATCATCAGCAGAATACTCAATTCTTTTTATATCAAAGAAAAATGAAAGCTTACAACTGTGTGTGAATTATCAACAATTGAATTTAATCACAATCAAGAATAAATATTTATTACTATTAATTATAAAGATTTAAACAGCAGTCAGAGAAGTTAAATGATTTACAAAATTTGACATTACAGACACATATAATAAACTACAGATTAAGCTAGGCAAAAAATAAAAGACAGCATTCAGAACAAAATTTGAATACTATAAATACAAAATTATGCCTTTTGGATTAATAAACACACTAACAACATTTCAAAAATTTATTAATTCAGTGCTAAATAACTATCTATATAACTTTGTTATAGTTTATTTGAACAACATTTTAGTATTCTTCAAAAGCTATAAAAATCATGTAAAGCATGTCAAGCTAGTATTGTGCAAGTTACAAATTGCAAAACTACAATTAAAGTTGAAAAAATGTGAATTTTATGTTTAGAAAATAAATTTTTTAAAGCATCAAATTATTCAAAAAGAAATACAAATAAATAAAAACAAAGTTTAAGCAATTAGAAATTGGCCAGCATCAAAAAATCTATGAGAACTACAAGCATTCATTGAAATAATGAACTACTATTAAAAATACATTAACCAATACACAAATATTATAAGGCTACTATTTAATTTGCTCAAGAAAAACACAAAATACCAGTGAAAAGATGATCAAAAAAAGACATTTGAAAAAGTCAAAATGAAACTTACAATTGCACTAGTGTTAAAACAACACAATTCAGAAAAGAAAACAATTCTTAAAACTAATGCATCAGATTATGTAATAGAAGCAGTTATGTTGTAGACAAATAATAATAAAAAGCTATATCTGATAGCATATTACTTGAGAAAGATAATTTCAGCAAAATTGAACTACAAAATTTACAATAAAAAGCTTTTAGCTATAATGATGGCATTTTGCTATTGGAAAGTTTATTTTAAAGAAGCAAAGCACATAATTAAAGTAATCACAAATTATAAAAACTTTATTTACTTCACAACAACTAAAGTGTTAACACAAAGGCAAGCAAGATAGGCAGAAGTACTAGTGAATTATGACTTTATAATTAAATATTGCAATAGAAAACAAAATAAAAAAGTAAATGCACTTAGCAAACAACCAAATCACAAAATAAAAAGTTTTTGAATCAGAACTAGCACTTTTGAGATTCTAGAAAAATGAAATAATGATATATAACAATTAAACAGCAACATTAACAGCAATTATAATAGTTGAGATAGCTAACAATGAACTATTAACAAAGATTTAAAAAGAGATTGCTAAAAACAAAAATTTGAAACTAATCAGAAAAAAATCAGATTAATTCACAAAAAAAAAATAAAATACTATACTACAGTGAACTAATATATATGCCATATACAGCAAAGATGAAAATAATTCAACAATGTCATGATTCACTGACAAGAGAACATTTCAGAATCAAAAAAATCAAAAAAGCAATATTTAAAAACTATTACTTTCCAAACATGAGAAGAATGATTCTTAAGTACATCAGAGAATATGATAAATGTTAAAGAAACAAAGCAAAAAGACATTTATTTTATAAAGAACTATAATCATTGGCAGTATCAGTGAAGCCATGAGAATAAATTGCTATAAACTTTATTACACAACTACCAACATTGAGAAAGAAGTTTTCACTTTAGAACTTTTTCTTTTTCATCTTATTTTCATCAGACTAACTGGCTTTAAAATCTCAAAATTATAATCAAAATATGATATAAATGTTTTGATTCTGCTATACAATTTTTATTACATGCTGTTAGATTTTTACACATTTTTTTAGTGAAAAACAAACCAATTCAAGTGAGAAATGAGTGATAAGTGAAATGCTGAACAAATGCAATTATGTGAATTTTGTGTTATGTGCTCAGAAAAATTGTCTTAAAATTTTTTAATGATCTGAAAAAGAACTTTAAAGATTGAAAAAAGAACTTTGAAAACTTTGTGTGTTTTTGAGTCTAAAAAGATTATTTCAAAATTCTTTTAAATATGCATTTAATGTCATGCTAATATAATGCTTATAGTTTGATAAGCTGCTATCATGTCAGATTAAAATGAAGAAGATTAGCTTAAAAATTTGCTAATGTTAGTTGTAAAAACTCAAAATAACAAAAATATTGATTGTAATGAAAATAACATTAATTATATTAATAATATAAAATTTTTTGCTGAAATTACATCAACTTTTAATACTATGAGTAGTAAAGATGAGCTTAAGCAGTAAATGTTTTCACACTTATTTAAGCCACATTGAATTAAATATTATAAAAAATATTTGCTATCATTACAGCAGTAAAATATAAAAAGCAAAGAAAAAAATCTTGTGATAATATAGTATATTATCACAATTGTGAAAATTTGTAAAAACTAAGAATATTAGCAAAGCAATTCAAACACTGATGAATAAACAGCTATAAACTGAATGGCTTAGTTACTTTATTAGTTGTAAATGAAGAATAGTAACAATTAAAACAAACTATTTTATTAAACACAATAATTTTATATCAATGTAATATAGCATCTCAGCTAAAGCTATGCCTTATCATATGACACTTGCTTAAATAGAGCTACAACTCTGCACACACACACATGCAAGCTCACTTGTGAGCTCATAGTGATTGTATAATTTTTGTAAGCTGTCAGAATTCTGACAGTCAAAAATTAATTTTATATATATTTTTACTATAAAGCTATATTAATACCAGTTTTATCACACTACTTTGTATTGCTAGTAATATACTTTGTATATTTTAGCATTTTTTATAGTTCTAATTCTTTTTTGCAAAAAGTAGTTTGTTAAAACTATAGTATAGCTTTTTAATGTTCTGCAATTTTGTGTGTGACATTTAATACTTATGCAGAGTTTTTGTAGTAAGCCATACATGACATATAAATAAATATGACAAGTAAAATGAAAACTTTTACTGCTCTCTTTACTGAAAATGATTTGCAAAAAAACTTTGTCAATTTAAAAAATCAAAAGAAAAAGACAAAGAAAAAATTTTAAAGTCATAATGACAATAAAAAATTATTTAAAACTAAATTTGAAAGATGAGCTGCAAACTTGCAGTAAAGTATGCAGTGAAATGTGCATCTTAAAGAAAAGAACTTTAATTTGAAAAATATGCAAATGAAGCTTGAGAAACTTTGTCAGCAATGTAAATAATTTAAATTGAAGTTAAAACTTGTCTATGAACAAAAACTACTAAAGAAAACTTGAAAACAACTCAATTAATTGATTTATTTGAATGTTTTAAATAATACTAACTTTGCAACTGTGAGTGAGTTTGTAAGGCTTGCAGTGAATATACACTCAACTTTGCAAAATAGTTCATAATAGTTATTAAATTTCAAAAACTGTTATGATAACTTTGAAATATTAAATGACTTAAAAAATGAAGCTTTATCACAAAAACAAAAAAGATTTTGAGAAAAAAAGCAACTTTGCTGTTAAACTGCTACTCAAAATATTTAGTGAGCAAAAATACTAGAGCAAAAGCATAAAGAAATTCATTATCTTCATAGTTTGTATGAAGCTTATCTTTCATAAATATAAAAAATAATTTGCTAACAATAAAAGTTGAAAAATAATTAAAAAAATGAAATTTTTATTTGACAATCAACTACTGAAGTGAAGCCAACATATTAAAAATATAATTTAAAAGTTTATTTAAAAAAAACTTTTATAAATTCAACCTGTGGTAAATTAATAATTTAAATAATTTTCATTAGCAAACAGTGCTGAAATATAATTAAATTTGACAAAGCAAACAATAGTCAATGTGTAACTTTGCAGTGTATCTCACACAGTGAGAAGTATAATTAATGAAACTTTATATCAAATGACAGTGAAAAAAACATTTACATGTGAAAATTCTAGAAGAGATTTGCAAAGAATTATTATGCTTCAGAAATGAGCTAAACAATTATAACAACTTTATTATTTATTTGCAGATAGTGAAAAATTTTTTATCTAATCAAAGAAAAGCACTATATCAAAAATGTATCTTTGAATTAAAGTGAACTGACAAAAACTCAAAGTAGTAGAAATTAAATAATTACAAAAGTGATTTAAAGTAAAATTTATAAAAGAATTTTTACTAATCTGCAAACTCACAGTGAACTTTACAGTTAACTTTGCAGTCAATTTTGCAACTAAATAATAACACTTTTAAAAACAAAAGATATGCCAAAAAACAATGTAATTATTGCTATAAGATAAAACATATAGTGAAGTACTATTACACACAACTTTGAGCTAAAAGAAGCAAATTGAGAAGTTAAAAAACTAAATATTTTAATGCTATATGCTGCTGTAGCACTAAGTATTAACTTTCATTAATATAGCAATCTTGTCTTATCAATAAACATTTTTTTAAAGACTCTCACTGGCATAAAAAAAGTTTGAGCTTTAATTGATTTCAGTGCTGAATTGAATTTTATCAGCCAAAACTAAGTAAAGCAATATTTATTTGACATTAGCAACCACTCACATAGTGTTAAAGCTATAGATGAACATAAAATTATTTCATATAGTAAACAACAAATAGTTACTAAAGTAACAGACTGAAATGATTTAATCTGAAAGCAAAGTTATAACTATAAAATAGTTAATATTAAAAAATATAATATTATACTCAAATATCTTTGATTAGCTAAAGTCAATTTTGATTTTGACTAGTCTTTTTGAACATAAGTCTATTGTGAGATTAAATTAGCAGATGAGATCAGAGTTATTTTAGCTACAAAGTGTAAATGTAAACTTTGCAAAAAATGTGCAGCATTTCTACTTACTTTTAAACTATTTTTTGAGAGCAAGCTAGCAGACATCTTTGAAAATATAAGCACTTCAATCTTAGAGCTATATTTATCTGAAAAGATAAAGAAATATACAAATGTATTTTCTGAAAAAAAAAGCTAAACTATTGTTAAAAAATACACACTTTAACTATGTGATCAATCTCAAACTGAGTAGAAAGCTACTATATAAGTCAATATATAAGCTATTTGTGAAAAAACTAAAAATTCTTTATGAATATATTGAGATAAATTTAAAAAAGAAATGAATTCAATCATCAAAAAGCTTAGCAAAGACACTTATTCTTTTTGTGCTGAAGAAAAATAGCAGTTTTTAATTATGTGTGAATTACTAAGGTTTAAATGTAATTATTATTAAAAACTACTACTCACTTTCATTAATCAGTACAAAAAGCATTTGTGCCAGCGCGGCTAGATTTAGCACCTCTCTCAATTAGATTTGATGTTCACTTTTAAATGCTTTAATTGAGTTTAGCTTATTTTAATATAGTTTGATATTGTGCTAGCTTTAAAATGACATTCTAACTCTTTCTTTTCATCTTAGATTTAGCATATTTAAAAGTGGTTTAGCTATCTATGCTTTTTCTGAATAAGCATCTGCTGTTCTTCACTGCCAACTAAATGTCACTAACAGAGTATATAACTTAGTGTGTCATTTAACATTTTTATGCTTGTTGTGCTGCACTTCTCTCTCACTCAGCTAAGCTAACTAATCTTGCCACCATGTAATTATACTATATTTCTGAATTATACAGCATCAGATGCTCTATTTTAAATAATTGCTTTGCACACAGAGTAGTGTCTTTTTATCAGTTAAAGCGCTAGTAGCATGATTTGCTAGTTCATTACTTTGGTGTTATTGTTAGCTAAAGTTATTAGTTCACAATTTTTGCTAGAGTGAATTTGTATTCTGAATACACATATGCTAAATGACTTTCATTATCTTGTTTGTATATCTTTGTTACTCTAACATAGAAATTAACAGTGCTTAATTGTTAGCTTGATGACTAAATAACTTTTATTTTTGCACAAATGTGTCTAAAATATAATATTATTTGGCTTTTGATTTTTTATGCACTGTTTAATTTGTGTACTTGTATGCTATTGGCTAATTTTCTCTTGCCAATCTTTCATTTTGATGCTGTGGTGCAGAATAATTAAATATCTTACTTATTTGCAAAGTTTTTTGTCTTGTACATTAGCCTCAAAGAACTTTGCAATAGAATTTAAAACACCATAATGGTGTTAGCCACTTGCTTGAAAGAATGCTTTCAGCTGCACTTTACTATTTTTTAAAAGTGATTTATTAATTTTAGCTCTCTTTTAGCAGAGTGCAGCAAGGCTATATTTAATTAAAAAAATGCTGTATACTGTAGTGTGTTACCATTTGATCTTTTGCTCTGAGTGTTAATGTATTATGTTTTTTCATCAATAAGCAGCACTTAGGCCTGTAATGACAGTCAGTTTTATTCATTTTTCAAGCCGCCTCAGATGAGAAGTCAAAGTCAAATGAAATAAGAAAAAGACTTTAAAAGTGCATATATAAAGTTTTAAAATTCACTTCTGTAGTGAGAAATGTTGAATATATGTTACTCACTCACTTTCCTTCAAATTTAATTTAGCATAAAAGGCACTTTGAAATCTTTGTGGGAGTGAAAAAGGCAGTTTTTTAAATTATAATATATTTTCTCTGTTTTCACTTTTACTAGTTCATTCTCTTTTGCCTTTTGCAGAAATTATGGTTTTTATTAATCTGAATAACATTATTTATTATTACTTATCTTCAATTTTAAAGCTTTTTTGCAAACCACCTTATTTAACTATTTTTTCTTTTGGTTTTTTTTACTCATTTTTAAATCTGCCTGTTTTGATTCATCTTTTATTTTTATGACCTTTATGCCTTTTTTATAAGTCTTTGTAAACATGTTATTTTTGCTAACAAAGCTTTTCTTCTGCTATGTCATTTTTGCCTTATAATTATAATGCTCATCTAAATAAGTTTAATAAGAAATTGGCTAGCTTAAAAATGACCAAATTTAAAAGTTAGAAAACTCTCAAATCATGCTTTAAAAACAATGAAAAAACTTAATTAGAGAATATGCATAACACACAAGAAGAGAAACTGCATAATCAACTTAATGATAAGTGACTTAGTTATTCACTAGCTTCTCTAGCTTCTCAATTTTGCATCAGATGACATTATTTTTTAAAGTTAAAGCTAAGAGATATGCACTAACTGTTTGTAAAAGTAGCCTGCCTTGACAACAACTGTACTAGAGATGATTTAAAACTTCTCTCAGAGAACTTTACTACACTGCAAAACACTACTACCTCATTAAATGTTGCTAAGATGAATTTTTCATCAGTAGTTAGTGCACTCACTTCTCCTGGGGAAGCTAATAGCTTTGTTTCACTGAGTGAACTATGTTTTGTTCAAGGTTAGTAGTGTTTAATGATAAGAATTTTCTAAGTTGCTTTTTATTATATGACTACAGATTTTTCATTTGCTAACTATAATAAAACACATCTCTCCCTTATTGGCTATGAAATAGAGGTTAGCAGCATAGTGGCTAGTGAATCATACTATGAACTTACTAGCTAGTATAACTGTAATGTTTTAAGAAATCAAACTTCATTATCTAATCTCAGCACACTGGTTTCAGCTAAAAATAAACCAAAGCCTGCAAATTAGCAGCTTTTTAAATGAAGTTCTGAAACTAATGCAAAGTGTAGAAAATTAAGTTCTCTACTTATCACTGAGACACATTTCACCCAGTTGCATATAAGAAATCTTTTAGCAACTTGCAACAGTCATTTAAAAGTGTAGAGTAATGGTATAAATATTCATTCAACAGATTATTTTTCTAGTGATAAAGCATTATTGAGATTTATTTTGTTTATTTTGCAATAACAAAAGCAGGCAATTTCTAAATCAGAGAGAAAAAATTCACCAAGAGATTTATTTAAATTGTGCTCTGTATTAATTGTTGTGTTTATAACTCAGTTTCATAAACTACCAATAACAAAGTTTACTAAAGTTAGCTTCACACACTGTATAGAGAAAAGAAAAAATTAAGCAAAGCTCTTTTGCAATGTTGACAGCAATAATTCTAATGACAGTAACTATACAGATGAGAATAATTCTAGTGTTAATAACATCACTATATTGCCACATTTAATGAAAAGGCCAAGATGAATTGCTGCAATAAAAATCTAACTTACTTAGGCTCAATATAAAAGTTTATATCATGTGTTTTTCTCATAAGCTTCAGAAAAGAAAATTGTAAATTCATGTTCTAGCACAAGTTTGCAGAACATACAAATCATTTTTATTAAAGGCTTTCTTACACAGCAGACATTTTTGTCAAAAGTCATTTACTTATGTATTTTTAAAAAAGATAAGCAATTTTCTTGTTCTCATAGATCAACAAAAGTGTCTGTGAGTGAGAAAAGCTTAGACAAGACAAAGTACACTACATAGTTTAGCAACAAAAAGTTATTAGCTGTTATCACCTTAGAATTTTTTCTAGCTATTCTATTGTACTGTTGGTTAAAAAAAGCTCAGTGAAACACTCATCTGATTTCTTCTCAATAATTTAAGTTTGTCTAAATTTTCTGTAGGCAGTTAATGTGGCTTATTTACCACAATTCTTCAGATAAAGCTTTGTATGTTGTATAGCTTGATGAGTTTAACTGAATAACAATAGCTAAGCTAGAAATAGATTACTGACCTGTAGTAAATAGTAAATAAAACAATATGATATTGAGTGTGAAGAACTAAATACATCTGCTAAATGAAAATAAACTCTTTTATATATTTAGTTTTCTGTATACTATCTGATATACTCTTTAGTATACTGCATATCTTTTTTATATATCATATACCATATATCATGTAGTATATTATTTTTTAGCTAGTATATCTTTCTGTATACTGCATCATATGACTTGTCTGCCTTGCTTCAGTGCTATATTGTAGAGTTTTATTTTATCAGAGTGTCACACTTGTGCTTCTCCATAGTTGGTCTATAACATTAGTACATATGACTTGTTTTCTGCTAAATGAAGATAAACTCTTAATTAAACTGAAGAAAAAGTAAAGTCTTCTGTGAAATTAAATTGTGAGGCATTTTCTAAAGAGGACAAAAAGTGCTTTTTAAGTTCACTATAGTATGAAGCTCAAAAACTGAGAAGCTAAAAGTCTTAAATGAAGCCAGAGTGAAAAAGTTACAAGTCTCACAGCTATGGCTGTGGCTTGACACAGCTAAATTTCAAATTTCTGTTCTTTTTTCTCTTAGTGAGTTAAACTTTTAAAGAGTCAGAAGTAGTTACTTTAAGCTACTTTTTTCACTGTTTGTGTTTAAAATGTTTTTAAATAACATTCTTTTGGTTTTATACAACAGTGAAAGAGTTTATAAGCTCTTCAATTTATTAGTTCTATTTTGAGCAGAAGAGAAAAAGCATAAGTTAAAAATTATTTCAAAAGAATATTTTATAGTCTTTTGCATTCTTTGGTGAAAAATGAAATAAAATATTCACTAATTCATGATTTTTAAAAAGTTGTCAATTTAGTTATCAACAGCATTCATATTTCAATGGCTTTCAAAAGGCCTCAGATGAAAGTGCTATTGAATTGCAAAAAAGAGTTTGCATTTAAAAGTGCAAATTGAATAGTTGTAGCTTTGATGTAAAAGAAGGCACATACTATATCAAAGCTCTATTTCTCCACAGTGAAATTGAATTGCTTTGTTATATCAAAAGATAGATTACATGTAATAAATAAAAGAAGGCTAGCTAAAGAGTAAGTAATTTAAAAAATTAAGTAACTGACAAAACTGAGACTCTGATGACTTTAGCTAAAAACTGTATTGTAAAATAGCTTACATTAATCAGTAAGCTAGAGAAAAAGAGACAATAAATTTTGTTGGCTTGTATAAATAACAAGTTTAACTCAACATAAGATATTGCTGTCATCTACACTGAAAAAAAATAAAAAAGCTTGATGCTGCAGGCAGATAATCAAATTTATAATATTACATAGCCTTGCTTTCAAACTGAGGTTATATACATTATTTCTTCATACCAGCTACTTAGTGTTGGAAATTGACTGTGCTAGCCTCTGTTAGCTGTTCATCTTTGAGCTGTAAACCAATTGGCGGCCACTTGTAAATTCTTTTATGAATATTGACATATTAAACTTTTTAAATGCTGCTGAAAATAGTATTGATAGTGTCATAAAGCTGGCTAATATGTACTCTGCACTAAATTATGTTAAACTTAAGTGAATAAAATATTATTAGACAATAAACTATTGTCATCACTCTAGACAATAAAGCTTATTTTTATTAAAATCAATATGTTCAATTGAAGACAAAGCTGAATATTGCTCTACTATTAAATAGTTAAAGTTAAATAAAGCAAGAATTTCTAGAGATTCTAGCTTATTGAATTCATTTATAGCTACAATTAATCACAAAAAGATAACTGTATATTAAAAGGCTTAAGTAATATTTTGGTTGAATTTGTGAGTGTGATAATTGTTCAACTTGAAAATAGAAATTTGAATTGTCATAAAATGGTTTTATGGCTCATCACTAGTAGAAAATGAAGCAGAGATTTCACACATAGAGGCAGTTTTTGGCATTAAGACAGCATTAAGTCTATAAGCCTAAGCTATAAAAATCTCAGTCATAAGTAAAGCTACACTTTTGAGACCAAGAATGTTTTCAAGACTGAGTCAAAAATACACTAGCTCATTTAATTTGCTATTATTATAAGCAATATTATTTTAAATTAGCTTTTTGTTTTTGCAAAATACTCTTAGCTCTTTGCATACTGTGTTTTTATTTTTCTTTAAGTATTTCTGCATTATGTTGTTAGTGCTTGTGACAATTTAACTTTTTATCTCAACTCTGCCAGATGTAAGTTTCACTACACATGCATTTTAAGCTAAGTTTTCTGCAATATGATGAATAAAAATAATAATATTTGATATAAAAAACTTATCAGACAAATACACTAATGTAAAATATTGAACAAATTTCTGATGCTTTTTGTCTTAGATAAATTTACATAATTTAATAAAGTGTTTGTGCATGCCAAAGTAATTGTATAGAATTACAGGCTTTGCTTCAAATAACTTGATTTTCAGAAAGATGAGAAGCTGCAATAAGTTGATGTTATAAGTATTAGATTACTTTTGAGTAATGATGAGTTTCAGACTGAATTTTTTAAGCTTTTTGCTAAATGATTTAAAATTCAATTTCTGTAAAAGATCATTCAGAATTCTGTAAATGTGTATAATCTCAGCATTTTCCTCAAAATCATTTATGTACTAAGTGAAAAATGAGTTCACAACTGCAGTAGAAAACTTAAGCAAGTGAGAATTTTTGCCATCAGGCTTATGAAATTTTCTACTCTGAGAGTCATGAGCAAAATTAGCAGTGGACAAAATGCCTATGGTCAATTTAAGCCAGTTCAGCAATTCTTTAATGTTTTTTAGCTGTGAACTAATGAAAATATAAAACTTACTATGAATTTTGAGAAAAGCATTTATATCAGGCTATTTTAAATCTTTGTGTGTTGAAGAATTTATGACAAAATTGTGCAAAAAGACCAGTTGCTAAATGTTATACTATTAAGTAATGAGTTACTGGCCAACAAACTACATTCTCATATTGAGATTAAATAAAATCAAGCTGCAGAGAATAGTATACTGTGAGAAAAGTGTGTGCTTTTTAGGCATAAAGCTAATGCTGTTAAGTTTAGAATAGACTTAAATATTTTAAAAGAGATCTTGAATGATTTATAACTTCACAGTTAATTTTATATTTTGAATTTTCTTGTCACTCTTTTTTAGCCAAAATTTGAGCTAAGAATATGTTTTAAATAGCTAAAAATAATTATTAATAGTCTTCTGAATGTGAAGTTCAGATATTTAAAAGTCTTTAAATGCACTCAAGATACTATGTTGCATAATATAATGAATGTCAAGAAAGATCTAAGAGATGAAGCAAAGCTACAAAGTAATCTTTTTAGTCTTAGCAAACTCAGCAAGACTTTAAGTAATTATATTCTCAGTAGGCATTTGAGTTTTAAATGCATTGACCATGTAAAACTTTGGCAAAATCAAAAGAAAAATGATTTGTCTTTGTTAAATTTTTAACTTAAAGACATCTGCTCTCTGTTTGCTTTCAGATTATAAATGCTAAAGTATTCTTTTTTAAAAACTGGCAGATGATTGATTTAAAGAATATTTGTGAAGAACTCAAGTAAAACTTTAATTGGCACATAGCAACACTTGACTATATCAGCCATGTTCTTGTTGTATGGCAGGCCAATCTCAGTGGATGAAGTCATGAAAATGCTGTAGGTATAAAAAGTGAAATTGTAAATGATGTTCTGAACATTATTTTTTCTCCCAGTAAGAGAAGTGCACTAGTTAGCTTTCACCTTCTGCATAAGATCTCAGGCAAGTTGCAAAGCACTATCAGTCACAACAGCAGTGTTCATAAGATTGATTTTTTTATCTCAATACTCTGACCAGGTGATAGAAATGAATGTTCACATGTTGTTTAAGTCTTGAAGCAAGCAAAGAGTCTTAAAGAATAACTGATTAAGATATGAGTCTACTGCCTCATTTTCTTCTCTTCAATAACATTCACCTTGACTATCATTCTCAATTTGATGAGTGCCAGTTAAGTTTATGTAGTCTTCCTTATTGTGAGAACAGCAAATTTGTTTAGAAATTTGTTGCTGTTGGCATCATCACTTTCAGCCTCAGAAGTCAGTGATGATTGCTTGGCATCTGGTTTTGAGAGCTAGTTGGTCTTTCATTTTAAATTATTGCAAATTTGCTCCAGCACAGTGATAAAATGAGCATATTGCTTGTTGTTCACAGAGTTACCCTGGCCCAAGAACCAGAAAGTGACTGCCTTTCTCAATTTAATAGCATGTTTTGCAATGGTGAGAACTGATTTGAGTACCATGAGAGCAGAACTAGCAACCACCTCAGTGAGCTTTTGCAGATCTTTGATAGTTACTTTATAGTGAAGTGAATCTGCATCTGAGTCATTGTGTTTGTCTTTGTGTTTGCCCTTTTTCACAATAAAAATGGCAGCAGTGAGGCCAGGTGGTTGATAGCCACATTGGTTGGC
Source organism: Paecilomyces fulvus (assembly GCA_029606305.1). Lineage (NCBI taxonomy): Eukaryota > Fungi > Ascomycota > Eurotiomycetes > Eurotiales > Thermoascaceae > Paecilomyces > Paecilomyces fulvus. The sequence continues at coordinate 98,639 of JAPVCG010000060.1, forward strand.
TGTCTCCAGTAGTCAAGTTGCAAATGTATTGGTATCTGCTTTGTAGCATGCATAACTACTCTGCAAGAATTCAGGTAGCATGTTGGTAATTGGAGGCTAAGCAAGTGTTACAAAGCTGCTGGCTAGTTGAAGAGACAAGCCTGAATTCTATGAGATAAGGAATGAGATGAGGAAAGAAATAGTGAGGGAGAGGATTGCCTGCTGGGATGATAGAGAACTAGCTGTAGATAGAACTGGTAAACACATTTGTGGAGGCTTGAAACCTTACCCCACAATGCAGTTCAGTCAGACCAGATTAATTTTGAGCAATTCAACTGGAACAATTGACCTGGTTAAATCCAGTTTCTTCTCAGCAGACTCAGTAAAAATTCACGCGATACATGCCATAAGGGCTGAACACATAAATAGCAGTCCCGGCCGCCTTTTCTGTTTCTGCTGTCTTGAGAGATAGACAAATTGGCAAATGACGATGTGGCTATGTGACATTCAAAATTGCAACAAATCCTCTGTTCGCATATACGGGGAATGTGTTCTATGCAATCGTCATCTTTATGCGAAACATCTAGAGCCAAATCACCACACCTGTCCAAGATGGGAGGTAAGTCAAAAATTACGGCGTCATAGGCTATGCTGATTCCTGCGGACAGGAAGAGGCTGAATACGACCCCGCCGCCAGGAAAGCTGAACAGGAGGAGATCGTCAAACTTGTTGATAAAATCAACATTTCTGCGCTCCTTTCTCGAGCCTCAGCTCTTAGGGGAGGCCTTACTTGTTCCATTCCGCAAGACCTTAGATATGATAGATCAACACGAAGCTCAGTTATGGGGGGAATGAATTATCACATCGAGATATCATTCGATGATGGAATCAGTTGGCTGGCGCGTATTCGAAGGTCAAACGCCACTTCGCCGCCAGCAGAGCTACGAGATTACATTCTGCGCAGCGAGGTCTCAACCCTCCAGTTTCTTAGTGAAACTCATGTCCCAGTTCCGAAAGTTTTCGACTTCAATTTTTGTGAAACGAACCCTGTTGGCGTTGGATACATCCTAATGGAGAAGCTACCTGGAAGTTCCTTACGCTGGTCTCTTGCTACTCCTGAGCAAAGAAAAAAAGTGACAAGTCAGCTTGCAGACATCTATATTGAGCTGAAGGCTCATCCTTTCGATATGACGGGCTCCATGTACCATCCTGGATCTCATGAAATTGGACCATTTGCTCGAGAGTCCTTGACAGACTTTCATGGTCACCAGATGAAAGCGCTCGGCCCTTTCTGCTCTACTGGGGAGTACTTTAGCGCACATATCCAATTAATTTTGGATTTAATCGTTCGGCAGGAGTCGTACGTCGACCGGGCAGTCGATGCGTTTTTGATTCATCGGTTTCTCTTGGACAAAGTCCCGGAGGCTTGCTCTCAAAGTCATCTGGACGACGGGAAGTTCTACTTGAAGCATGCGGACGAGAAGGGGGACCAAATACTTGTCGACGAGGAATTTAATATCACCGGAATCATCGACTGGGAGTGGGCGCATACAGATTCCAAGTCAGGAGCGTTCAATTCACCGATCGTCCTGCTCCCCGTTGCGGATTTCTACGCGGGTAAAAACTCCATTGGTGAAGACGAAATGTTTTTTGCAGAGTGTTTTGAAGCAAAAGGGCATCCGGATCTCGGAATGATTGTCAGGAATGGCCGGCTCATCCACAGATTTCGATTTTGTTGCGGCTACGACCTCGCAGATTGGGAGGGATTCCTTGGGCTCTTTGCCGGACTTCTAGGAGCTATGGGCATCACTGGTGATTTCCATTGGGAGACTTGGAAAGCACACGCATTGGAACGCTACGGAAATGATCATCAACTCCAACAAGTGATCGAAATATATAATTGAAACATACTGGTGTCGCCAGAAGCAAACAAGTAGAAAGAACCACCATGCCAATTGAAAATTTGAGACTTAATGCCTATGTTTTCTTGCGTGTCGTGTTCTAGTTCACTCATATGGCCCGTTTATACAGTAGAATTCGAAAACAGATTACCCCTTATACACTCACGCTTTCTTTCCCAGCGCCCCACTCCCATCGCGCTAAACTGAATTCGGTCTCTTGATGTACTTCTGATAGATCATGAAAATTACCGTAATTACAGGTTCCGGCATTGGGCAGACCATATATGCCGAAACACCCTGTGGCCATACAATGGAATTCGAAAACAGATTCCCCCCCAGGCACTTTGATTCCCAGAAAATCAGCCTGAAATGCGCTAGGCTAATTGAAGCTCACCGCTTTGTAACTTCTCCATAACTCTTATGGTAGTTAACTGATGGCCGCACTACAATCGATGAGTCATCATCGTAATACCGTAACTAATGCTTCATGGAATCACGTAGAATCGCTTGGTAGATCTGACGATCTGGTAAGATCGCTGCTTTTTCCCTCGGGCTACCCCTCTTCAACTCATTTTAGAGCTACAGTAGTACTCCCGGAATCCTCCATACGCATTGCAATCAAAAACCGTGGTCTGAAATGGGATCCGTCGAGACTTCATTTGCACTCTTACCTCTCATCTGAGTTTTTAGACTGTACCACAATATGACCGCCCAAATTGAGCCCGAGATTGTTTTGTACGACTTGGCCTGCATCAGGGGTGTCTGCTTCTCGCCCGTTGTTTGGCGCATCCGCCTCATGCTTAACTATAAGCGTATCCCTTATAGAACTATCTTCCTCGAATTCCCGGACATTGAGCCTACAATGAAAGCGCTGTAAGTTATATTCGCCTTTTGTTTGTTTCTTTCCCATGACCTCTCAAGTCCTCCCTGTTTCTTTCCCTTAACGTATAGCCTCAAGGTACAGATCGAAAGTAGAGACGCTGATCTGAGCTTTCTAGCGGCGTGGTCCCCGGCGAATCCGCTTCGAGTTCTCAACACAAATACACAGTACCCGTCATCCACCACATACCAAGCAACACGTTTCTTATGGAATCCATGCTCATCGCACAATTCCTCGAGTCGACCTACCCAGACCCACCGGTACCACTAACGTCGGAACTGGGTCGCGAGATCATATCTAAATCACGTGATATTATCGGACCTGCCTTTCGCGCTTCCGTCATGCCGCGCGAGATAAGCATTTTGTCGCCACGTGCGCAGGAATACTTCAGGCGAACGCGAGAGGCTTCGCTCGGGTGCAGACTTGAGGACATGCTTGCCGAAGAGGAGCAGAGCTGGAACATGGTAGGTGACAGCATAGGCGCCGTCGTCGAGTTAATGCAGACACACAAAGCTGAGGGGCCATTTGTGCTGGGTGCGCGGCCAACCTACGCTGACTTCACCATTACTGGGTCCTTACAGTCTGCGAGAATCGTGGATGAGAGTGTGTTCCAGAGGATCTTCAGGCATTCTGGTTATAGGGAGATTTATGAAGCATGTCTACCCTACATGGTGAAGCAAGATTGAGCTAAGCCAGGGAAGCCGCAGTGCAGCCCCGCAATGCACCTGACAATATTGCATTTGAAAGTCTTTCGAGCGTTGAAAAGAATTGCATGAATTAGTGAGAGCAGTAAACCATGAACTCTTTCCCCCCTTGTACAGTAAACAGCTGATGAACTTCGAGAATTAATCAGCCTCGATTAACTTACCGACCCTGGACGTCTCCGGCCATGTTGCAACCACTGGCAAAATACCCCTTCCCACCGGAAAAGACTGCCCAACTCAATTGGAACATTGGGCCGACTGCCCAGAGCAGCTGCTAAGGGTCTACAGATCTGTCTGCCAACATCTACAGTCGGAGCCAGGGCGGGCGCCACGTTTATTTTCGTCTCTACCGGAGTTGGAAGGACTTGGTCGTCGATTTGCCCGCAAGCCACTCAGCAGCGAGCAAGATCTCGAGGCGAAATATCAGTGGACCCAAGATACTTAGTTAACACAGCTGATATATTGACTCAGGGCCGAATGGTGCTTCTATGCGCCATAACTCCGCGGGACAGCAGAATCTCGTTCTCTTATCGCAATATTTTCGATTAGTACACGACAGTCCATAATATCGGCCCTGAAGTTTCATAGTTGAATTAATGTTTTCATATCATTTATGGCATCACATAAAGTCAAGTCCAAGAGCCAGAATTGGTTGATCAATTTGTGACTGTCAGCGCATATAGAATCGTATGCCACCTGAGGCCAGTAGGTGCAGTGGAGAAGGGGCATCAAGAATGAAAAACGATAGAAACCCTGACTGTTTCATGCACGGACCGGAAATATTTTAAACTTATAATCCTACCATGTGACCAAAATTACGAATATTCGCATTCGTAACGAATACGAATATATTCGTTATTCGTGCAGGCCCCTATAGGGGTTTAATAAACATCGTTGGTTAAACAAGATGTGATGTTCCATCCGGCAAAGCCAAACGCATATCACGTGCGTTTCCTTATATTCTTGCCGCCCCTCTTGCTTCTCGCTCATTCCACTCAGTTCCTTCAAGTGTCCTCGTCTCGCAACACAATGCCTGCCTCTCCAGCTCACTTACACGCAAATATCCTGGTGAGAGAAGGTTCAAATCCAGAAGATCAATGCTCACTGCTCTCTCTCATAGCTACATTCCATGATCAATGGACACGTATGGGGTATCGTACCATCGTCGAGCGGCAGATCGGCGAAAGAAACAGCGGATTCGCCTTATCTGGGTGCATAGCAAGAGCAACTTGGTGCCTGGAGTAGTTGTCAGTGAAGAATGTGGATGAGGGGAGGTGCCCAGACATACTAGGCTTCGTAACTTTCAAACTGTTGATCATCGGAGGGGATACTGCGTCAATAAAATAAGGTTAGGGTTTCCATCAATCATCATACAATCTCTGACTTACAAGTACTCCTCTGCCCGGAGGGTTTGCTAACTCAACAGTGATGTTAGCTTCAAAAGTAAACACTAATATGTATTGATGCACATCTTACCGCCTGCCATTTTCCATTAGGCCCCTATAAATCGAAGATCCGATCGAATTTGTCTGCCTAGGCAACGTTGAGCGTCAGAAAATTTCGACAAGGGTCATGCTGTCAAGTGACATACAACTCTCAATCTTCGGGGCCATATGTGCTATCGGCGAGGGACAGATCCGGGTCCTGACAGTAGCAGGTCAGAAGACAGATGAGGGGACTCAAAGAGTTTGGGTTATTCCCGACGCACAACAGTGATGGTCTGGTCGGTCATATTCAAAGGCACGCCGAGAGCCAACAGCGGGAAAGCCTCCAAGGGGGCTTAGACGAGATATAAAGGAAGCCACAAAACTTGCTTAATTGATCTGGAGAAGCAACAAAGAGAGATCCTTGCACGGATCTTGCATTCCAACCTTGTGGGATGACAAGTGGTAGGGTTCCTCGCCATTACTATTGGCCAATAATAAACCGCTGGTAATGGCAACGCACAATACCGATTGGGTGACCAGGTCACTTGTGGGCCCAAGCAAATATGACCTATCCTTCGATCTGCCCCACTAAGAGTGTTGATTGGAAGCATAATCACCAAGACAAAATAGTCGTCATCAACCACCCAATAGATTCAGTTTTCCCTCAGATGTAATTTTGTCGTTTGGGTGCTCGTTCCTCTTCAGAAGAAGCTCCACCTGGATCATTCGGTTTGTCTCTTGTGACATCATGATTCATGGTCATCCTAGTGCTTCATTAGCCACGGAAGAAGAAAGTGTTGCGACGAGCTCATACCAAAATAGACCGCTCCTTCTTCTCTGTTCTTCTTCGTTTCCGTGATGACGTCGATCCAGTTGTATTATCGATTGATTCAGCAAACAGGCTCTCACAAACCAGGTATCTATAATCAGGTTGGGTACCTTGTTCAGGTCGCCCCAAGACCTATGTGGAGTGCCGATGGACAGGGGCAAAGGGCAGAGGGCTTAGCTGGCGACACATACGTCCCCTTGACTGTGTTAAAAGTTGTAGATGCCCATACCCACTTCTCAAACAATTTAAAGTGCTTCAGTGTTGTACAGATGGTATTCTTAAGATTGAATCCATCTGGTCCAGGACGCTTGCTTTTTCATTGCTTTCAGAACAAGATTGAGCAGGTTCAATAGCATGGAAAGTTCAGCTGATGCACGCTCCAGCAGCTACTTCAGTCGACTCAGGTTGGAGTCTGGCGGAGATTAGTCGTGGAAGGTAGGGGAGTTTGGAAGTTCATGGTTGGTGAGGTCAGGCAAAGCAAAGCCTTTTCAAGCACAATGGAGAGATGCTTCAGATCCCCCATGGTAGCTTCAGGCAGAACCGACTCACTCATTCGGCTGCTGTAGTTGTACTAACCTTCAGTGGACTGGAATAGCATCCCCGATGCTGTGGCAAGCGCTCGTTGTTCTGAACTTGCTAGTTATATATTAATAACTTGTCAGCAAACCACATCTTCTTGCACAAGAGCTGAGCATTGAGACATGGAATGAGCGCTTACATCAACCACTTCTCACAATCCTTCCCGCCCCTAAGACTCGGCTCTAGAGTACTGTTCAAGATGGAGTTCATTTTCTGAATCTCATTTGAAAGCATGAAGGTGAAGAATTCAGAGGACGAGCATTCTGTTCCTTTAAGTAAGCTTTGGTGGCATGAGAAAGAGGCGGTTCGAAATCGTTTTCTTCGGAGTCGCTGTTTGAAACCGCTGAAAGGGCGCTCGACCGACACTGTAGAAGCACAGTGTAAAGTCAGTGGAAATACTAGCCTGTTGTAACTTGTGCGTAGATGATACCATGTGTACGTCCTTTAGGTAGGAGCCCCACTTTACTGTACACTACATTCCTGTTCAGCCTTCGCTCTGGCCTTTCGATGCAGCTAATTGTAAGAAACCAGAAACACTGCTTCCGTCCTTGGGGACATTACTGTATCCTCCTCGGATCTTAACGCGATGGAATCTCCTAGCTGTATGGTTTGGTGCAAAGAGGAATCGCGGCTACAGGTTCTTCCAGTTCGCGATTCTGAACCGCCAACAGGTTGTCCGACCAATGGACACAGAGTATTTACCTTGAACCGCCAAATTCAATTGGTGGTTCCGTACCGTAACAACGCACCTTTCCCGAGTGCTTCTCGTTGCTATATACAATAGTTTCAACTCCACTCTTGGTGGTGCATACAAAGTTGAGGTATATTCCCAGAAAAATTCTTTCCGTGAAGATGATCAGGTTCTTCACAGCAATTTTGATTTACCTTTTAGCATAAAAACTCCTCGTCCTTGAACGGCCGATTTGCCCGGAGCTCTTCATTCTTCCTGGGATACTACACAGTGAGTGACAGGATCTACTGGACGAACGCGGTAAGGCGGTAAAACAATAAATAAACTTGCAAATGTAAGTTTGCAGTGGTGAAAGTGAGCTTTCTGAAATTTATTATTAGTCTAAAAAACATTAAAATGAAACTAGTTTAAATAAAAACTATAGTAAACTAATCACTGCTGCAAAGCATGCATAACATTCAAGTATTCATTGAATTCATCAATTTCTACAAGTGCTTTATACAGAACTTTGCAAAAATCAATGAGCTTTTAGTGGTGCTCACAAAAGGCATTAAAAAGAGCTAAAAACTCTCACTATTTGTATTTATTAAAAATATTTAAAAAATATTTGAAGATTTGAAGATATTATTTATTAGTGCATCAATACTGATACATTTTGACTCAGAATGAAGAATATAAATTGAATCAAATGCTTTAAATTTTACAATTGCAGTTATAATTTCTTAACTGCTAAAAAATAAGCAGTAGCATTTTATAGTCTACTGATTTTGAAAAATGCTTCTGATGAAAAAAAATTATAAAACTCATAATGCAAAGCTATTAGCTATTGTGTCAGTCTTCAAAAAATGAAAACATTATTTGAAAGATGCAAAGCACTTAGTTATTGTATTATTTGACTATGCCAATTTTTGCTACTTTATAATAATTAAAGAGTTGAATAAATGTCAGACAAAATAAGTGAAAAAGCTCAATGTGTTTAATTTTATTATAAAGCACTATTTGAGAAAAAGCAACTTTGCAAATATATCAAATTGTCATCTGAATTACAAGAAAAAAATAGCAAAAAACAAGCTATTTTTACTGCAAAAAAATTTGCAAAAAGCTTTTTGAACTTAGATTGAGAAAATCTCTCTGAAAAACTTTCACATGTGTTAAAAATACTTTTAATGTATAAGCAGAAAAAAACACTGTTAGTTGACATCATTGATGCTCATAAAAGTCAGAATGCATTTATGAATAAAAGTTGCACTGAAAGTGTTATAAAAAATCTAAAACTTTTAGTGCTTTGAATGTTAGTTGCTGCAGCTATAACATTTGAGATAGCTTATATAAATATGCTGAAGACTATGTTACAACTTTTACTATGAGTTTAACAAAAAAATATCTTTACAAAATAAATAAATAGTGAACTGAAGTGTGTAAATCAAACTATATACTTGCTGTAAAACTTACAGTAAATTTTGCAATGAGAGATAAAAAATGAACAAAATATTTAAACTGAATGCTTGCTCTGAGAAATAAATCAAAATAATTTACTTAAATATAAAAGTTGTGTGTATATACTTAAAAATAAAACTGTGATTAAAAAATCATTCACACAAATTATGATAATTCACAAAAAGATTATTTTGTAATCAAATGCACTTTTGAGACTATTCACTGCAAATATTTTTGACATAATATGATAAAAAATGTTAAAAAAATATATTCAGACATGTGATAAATGTCAATAAATTAAAATACACAAGCACAAGTTTTATAAAAAGCTAAAACTGTTACTTTGATTTACATAATCTTTTAAAATCATTAGTATGAATTTCATTATTAATCTCTCACTTTCTAAATGGCAGAGAAAGATTTATAATATTATATTGATAATAATTAATATTTTTACTAAGTGAGCTATATACATACTTACTCACATCAATTTAAATACATTTCAGTTAGTCAATATTTTATATGACCAAGTATTTCAAAATTTTAAAATATTAAAGAACATTGTAAATAACTGAGAAACTTTATTCACAAGCAAATTTTAGTCTACACTGTGTTATTATTTAAGTGCTAAACAATGGCTATTTACTGTTTTTCACTCTTAAACAAACAGGCAAACAAAATGCTAAAATCAAAGATTAAAGTATTATTTGTGAGCATATTGCAATTATAATTAAAATAATTGAGCATAATGGCTATTAATAACTCAAATCATTTATAACTGATTAATACACAGTGCTAGTAATGTGAGTTTGATGAAGACACTAATAAAATACAATAAAGACATAAGCATGAATATTAAATTATCACTTTGTGAAAATAAATTAAACTTTGCAGTAAACCACACAGTGTGATTACAGAAAACACACAAATCATTAAAATTGCATTTAAAAAAGATAGTTAAAACTTAAAAAAAGTACTATAATAAATGTCATAAAGCCATAATCTTCAAGATGAGAAAAAAAATATTGCTAAATGTTAAAAACATTTAAATTCTTCACTTAAGCTAAAAACTAAAAAACTGCTATTTGAGACTTTTTACTATCACTGATGCTTAAAAAAAAATAAGTTTACAAGCTATAATTAACATTGCAATACTGAAAAATTCATTTCATTTTTCATATTTTTTTACTGAAAAAGTACTATAAGCACAATAATCAATTTTCGTTAGTGAAATTTATACTGATCAATGTGAAAAAGAAATAAAAAGTAAAAAGCATTTTTGCTGTGTGAATATAAGTAGCAAAGACAAAATATTTAATGCAATGAAAAAGATTCTTTTCATTAGAAAATATATAAGAACCAAAGAAAAATGTTCAAAGAGCTTAAAAGCTAGTGCAGCTCTTCAAAAAAAAAGCAACTACAGCAAAAGAAAAGCTAAAAAAAACACTGAAGAAATTAGAAACTAAAATAATAATTATTTATTTTTAAAAAAGTAATCTAAGGTCTAAAAGCTGTGAAAACCAGCTGAAAATCTTCTGTGAACATCATTTAAAAATCAAAACATCATAAAAACACTCAGAAGCTATTATTATAAATGTCAACAATTTTTTTTATATTTGATCTCTGCATTTATGTTTTTGAAGAAGCTTATAAATCTTTTTTAAACAGCTTGCAACTCTGCTTAGTGACTTAATAATATAATAACTAATGACATAATATTATTTAAATTATACAATAACATTTATCAAGCACTTTGTTACATTCACAGCTTAAATTAGCAGCTATTCAATAGCATATTAGCTAGAAAAGCAAATCTTAAAAAAGAAAATCTACATTGAAGCAGTTGTGCTAAGTTTGTAAATAGTGCTGACACTTACAGCAATGCTTTTTGAGAATGAGCTGCATATAATGAAATTTCTTTAATGAAAAAAAATTTCAACTTGCAGCACACTGACAGTAAAGTAATAAACTCACTAATATAATAACTGAGACAAAAATGAAGATAGTGAAAATAAAAGCCAAAATCAAAGCAAAGATGATAGAGATAAAAGCTAAGATTAAAACAGCAGCAAAGATAGCAATAGTAATAGTAGCAAACACAGTTAAAACAATGACAGTAAGTGCATTAAGGCTGAGCAAAGACATTTGCTGAATTTTCAGCTGAATAATTATTTATATCTTAGCAAAGATTACAGACAAAAGTCTTAAAAAAACTAGAGAAAAATTTTTTAGCTTCTCAAAGACTTTTTGTTTTATCATCCTCATGAGATTGCCAGTGGCATTTGTGGAAAACTTAACAAGCTCTTTGCTTGCCATAATGTAAAAAATGCTAAAATATACAAAGTATACTACTAGCAATATAAAGTAGTGTAAGAAAACTGATACTGATATAGCTTTATAGTGAAAATATATGTAGAATTGATTTTTGGCTGTTAAAATTCTGACAGCCTGCAAAAATTATATACAATTGTTGAAAGCTCACAAGCAAGCTTACATATGTGTGTGCAGAGTTATAGCTTTATTTAAATAGATGTCATGTAATGAAGCATAACTCTAGCTGAAATGCTATATTACATATAATCTCATCTAAAGTTGAAAAAAAGTAAATAAATAAGCATGTTAAAAAAAAATTCATATAGTTATCTAATTTAATTAATAATAAGTAATATTAAACTAGCTAGCACAGCAAGCATTACAAGCACAGTGTGTGAAGCATGCTGCAAAGCATGTGTGCAGATTGCATATAATTACATGCAGTTGCAAAACAAATTACTTATTTGTGAGCAATTAGCTAGACTAGCTAGCAACATCAAAAAATTGAACTTACTAAAATTATTATTTTTGTTTTTTCATCAGAAGTGGCTGGCAGTGAAAAAAAATAATTGTAATGTGGCATTTCAGCTAGAGCTATGTTTTATCATGTGACATTTGCTTAGATAGAGCTACAATTCTGTGCACACATATGCAAGCTTGCTTGTGAATAGTGAATTTACAGTAATTGTATATAATTCTTGTAAGCTGCCAGAATTCTGACAGCTAAGAATTAGTTCTATATATATCTTCACTATAAAGCTATACCAGTACCAGTTTCTTCACACTACTTCATATTGCTAGTAGTATACTTTGTATATTTTAGCATCTCTTACAGATTGAATGTTAAAAATTTCTCAAAAATTGCTCTATATTAATATCACCAGCAAAGTTTATTTTAAAAACAAAGAAAAGCAGTTAATAAGCATCAGATTGATAATGGCAAAAAAATACTATATCATAATGAATCAAACATTAGAAATCAAAGTGAGTATTTGCAACAAAATTAAGATCTCATATCTCTAGAAAAAAAAAACAAAATTCATTATAATGAGCATAGTGATGCTGTCAACATTTTCACAATCACACAAAAATACATTGTTGTAAGTAAAATAATGAGAAAAGACACAATGTAGCAGAGATTTTTTTTGCAATTCTGACAATTTTAAAGTGTTTTTAATCAACACTAAAGATGAGGTATGTGGTCTTCTATACAGATACATCAATAACATATGGTCTCAATGATATATTCATGCCAGCCTGGTTATGTGCATGTTAGATGTAAAGAGACTAATTTGCACTCTAACTAATAAGAATGAAAAAAAGAAGATAATGACTATTGCTGATTTGAAAGCTTTTAAGCAACACCACATGTAATGAAAAGATGAGAAGATAATTTGGTAAGCTATTTCATGAGCTTTGTTTTAAAGATATTAGCTAATTTTTAACTTGTTTAGAGAACTTACCTGATTAATCACTTTGCACATAAGAGTTTCTAATACATCATCTAGAAAATAAACATTTTTATCTTCACAAGCAGTCTTTACTAAGCACTCCATGCATTGGGTGTAAAGTTGACTTTTGAGGGGCAAGTGATTCAATCATCACTGCACCTCTGACAAGAATATTGTTTCAAAGATGTCTGCAACTAAGCTGATTTTTATCTCCATGGTTGAATATCTGTGTTCATCAAGAAGCTTCTGTTCAGAAAGCACTCCAGAGATAATAGTTGATATCACTGATTTCTATTTATTGTAACTTATGGGTTGAGGAAGGTGTTGCTTTCCTTGAGCACAAAAATGCTCAAAACTGCATGATGGATGAGAGAGACTCAGTGCACATTGTCTCATGACAAAACATTCCCAAAACTGAAACTGGTGTGAATTATAAGTGACACCAATATTTTTCAGTGTGAATTATAAGTGACACCAATATTGAACAATGCAATAATCCCTCCAGGAAAGTACCTTCCAAACCAGAATATTGAAAGTTGAAAAGTGAACTGATGATCATGTGTTTATTTGCGGAGCCTCACGCATAGGTCTTTGAATACGTTCAGACATAATTGATACATTGTTCAGTCAGCGAAGAGAAGGAGCGGTACTCTTCTAAATAGATCTCCTCTACGAGATATATCACTGGCGGTTCAAACAAATTGATTAGGCGAGGACTAAGGGTGAGCCAATGCCTCGAATGATCGGAACTTTATCAGTGAACATGGGAAGTTCACGAGACAAAGCTGAACCAAGTTCATATATCGATCCTATCAGGCAAGGGTTGACTCTCGAGAATGGGTCTTCAGACACAATGGGGCTCCAAAACTACCACCACTATAACTTTATTGGAAGTCAGAAAAGTCTCTTATCTGATCGAATCCAAAAAGAAAAAAAAAAAATGCCGATGAAAGAGAAAGAGAACGGACACTGTTTCTTTATGAGGCAGCTCGTTCACGCCACATCATGAAACCACTGAGAAAAGGAGTCAAGGTTTCCAGCCCTAAGAAAGGGCAGAGATTCATCTAATACTGTCACGAACACGTCAGGTCGGATAAGATATCGAGGAATGTATACAATTGGTGTTTTCTGATGGCCCATGCTTTATGAGGAGAAGATTGACGATGCACTGGGGGCAAACATCTCGAAAGGAGCGGCATTTGCAAGGGAGGAATGGCTATCGATGTTAGCGAATCTTATATCCTTACTGGTATGAGCTCGCAAACGTTGTAAGCAATAAACACAGAGCATTGTGGTTCCTGGGATCCACCGCCTGGTTTTGAGAATTCTCCAACTCCATCATAAGGTAAGCTAGACGTCTATGTCTGGCGAGAGCGACGATCGATGTCATTGTTTGGGGATAGCTCGACAAGAAACAGCAGCGATGGAGATGCAGGAGCCCGATCCTTATACTACGGGCCGCTCTTGCCCAGAGCAGGCCCGGGGTAAGCATGGGGAGGGACAATTGCAATTCGAAGTTGGCATTATGTCTATAACGTTCAAAGCGACGATCATATTATTTTGACTTTTCACAACGCGCAATCCTCATTGCTTGTCACATTATACAACCACAATTCTGAAGTCTCTTAACAGTTTTAAAGCCTTTTGCGTCCATCCTTTGGGAAATCAGCACAGTGTGAACTGCTCTGGTATCCGATGTTTTCTGACCCTCAAGCGAGGAGGAAGAGCTTCCTAAGTGGCTACTGTCAAGAGGACATATAACCCAACAAGATCTTCACATCCTCGGGTCAGTGACCAGGAAGCAGGCTGGCAGATATTTCTTCTACGTGAAGCCTACAAAAACCCACTTTTGTGTCAAGAAGGCTGGAAGATCGGACAACCCCGAGTTTCTTTGATTGCGCAAGAGGAAATACAATATCATTGTCGCGAGGATTCATGATTAAACTGCGACCGTTCTGATTCTTTCAGGATGCTCACATCCTGTTCTGTACTACGGAGCAACATTCACGAAGGCTCTCTATTGCAATCTGGAAAGGGTTTACTGGCTCATCAAATTCCTCGTCGTATGCAACTAAAATTATATATGCGGGATGATGGATGTATATTATAGAGCACGTATGCGAGCTCTTTTTCAATCATGCTCCTTTTCTATTTGAGTAATTATTATAGCCTTTTAAGGTGCTCTAACTCTTTCTACTGCCTCTGGCTCTCTCTGTAGATTCTACAATTTCTATCCCCTCAGCAGTTAAGATGAGGTGGAGCTGCAGCTATAGAGGTTATCTAGAGCTTTAACTAAACTTCGGGTGTGCTGACCTCTATGTTTAACTATTGGCTTAACTGGAGTCTTTACCTAACTTACTTTCTAATGGGGCCTGTTAGGCACTGCAACCTCCGGAGGCCACTAAAGTGCCTGGTTCTTCCACGTGACTGTCCAGCCCTAACTATCTGGTAGTTGGACAGTTGATTGCAGCGAAATATATCTCAAGATTGCTATCAAAATCACATCTTAATAAATCACGTCTATCAGTGACCAACAGGAGACATGAAAACCTCTTCTTCGGCATTCGGCATTCTGAACTCCTAGTGCGAAATTCTGGGAGACGGACAGCGAACCCCGACGCTTCTCACATCTATACAAAAGTCGCAGCATCCTGTTTCACGCCATCGGCTCCGGACGCCGTTTGTTCAAGCAGTCGTCTTTATGGATATAGACATCCAAAGCAAATACGAGGATGGCGCCGGATCGAATTCCAGCGGCCACCCAGCCGTACGGACGGGCATGTACCTACCCCGCGCCCCGTCATGCCCGCATATTGCTGAGATAGGCCTGTCTGAACTGTTCGAGATCCAAGTGCAAGTGTGTCGCAAGGCCTGGCACCCAGGGCTGCGAGAGATGCCATCGCCTGAACAAGCCCTGCCTGCCAGGCAGCGCGACTCGGGCACTCAACGCCCAGAGGAACAACCCCATCTCTCGCATCGCCCAGCTTGAAGGGAAGCTCGATGGCCTCGTCTCCCTACTGGGGGCTAGTCGGGTGTTGAATGCTTCTCTTCCTGATGCTGATTCTCCCTCCTCCAATTCCAGCTCACCCCTCTCTTCTGCTGCCTTTGAGGCCTCGCCAGAGGAGTGTCTTGCTAATTTCCGCAACCACATGCTCAAATACTTTGCCTTTCTGCATCTTCCTGACGATACACAATGGCTGCGCAGAGAACGGCCCTTTTTGTTCCTCTGCATCATGGCTGCGTCTTCCCAGTCGACGCAGACGAAACTCGCACTGGGAGAGAGGATCAAGAAGACATTGACGCAGCGCATCTTCCTAGATAACGATCCTGGCGCTATCAATATTGATCTGCTTCTCGGCCTCTTGACATTTCTTGCTTGGGGCCACGACCATTTGCTTCACGGCACCGCAGCGAGACTGTCGCGTTTCACCCAGCTGGCTATGACGTTGGTATTCGACCTCCGTCTCAACAAGCCATTACCGGATGACTCGAATATGCTCCCCGTCGGTGGGGACTGCACAACCCCAAGAGCTCCGGCGCGGTCTCTAGAAGCGAGACGGGCTGTTCTGGGGTGTTTCGTCATGAGCTCTATGTTCGTACCCCCTCATCCATGCACCGTGCATGGATCTAAAAAATGCAAATGTCTGACTTTTTCCTCAGTGTTTCTTCGTACTTCTCGCAGATAGACGCAATGCAATGGACGCCGTATATGGAGGAATGCCTCGGGGTGTTGAGCCAGAACGAGGAATCCCCGTATGACGAGATGTTTGCGCATCAAGTCCGGCTGCAGCGCATCGCAGGGGAAGTTGAGAGCGCCAGACGCACGACAGCAGTACCACCGGCCTTCTATCTGGCGGCTCTTCGACTGAAGGTGGATGAGGTAAAGGCACGAATCTCACCACAGTTGCAGCAAGACGGTGAGTTCGAGCAGTCCCGGTTTTTCTCTGATGTGGGAGACGAAAAGAAGTTCATTGGCTGACCCCTAAGAACCAAGTAGAAGTACTTCTTGCTTCTGTGTACTACACGGAATTAAGCATTTTCGGTCTCGTACTCTCCAAACAAAATACTCCAGGCTTTCAGAGGCTTGAGTGTTTATATGCATGTCTAAACACGGTCAAGTCGGCATTAGACAGTTTCTTCAAAATTCCCCTTGCCGAATATCCTGGAATCTCCTTTCCCTTTTTCGCGCAGCTCGCCCGCTACATTGTAGTCCTGTACAAACTCTCAACGCTAAACGATCCCACCTGGGACACAGGCTTGGTGCAGTCGACCGTGGACGTGCTGCAAGTGATGGATCAACTGATCAGCAATATTCAGCACGCCAAGACCACGGTTGGCGAGAAGTCTGCGGATGGGCTCCTGGACAGGTCGAGCAGGATATTCATGTCGGTTCGATCGTGGTGCGCAGCGAAGCTCGCCGAGGATGCAGGAGGCGGAGAATCTGGCAATGCCAGTTCCCAGGCTGCCGGGGAGAGTTTCATGCAGCTCGAGAGCCTGTTTCCAGAAGACGACTGGCTGAGGGACAACTTTACATATGGATTCTTGGAAGGAAACGATAGTTTCTGACTGCCTGTACAAATAAATAACAGCGCTTCTTCCGTCCGTGAGGATCCATGATCACCTGGCTGTATGAATGGATTCCTCGCTACCAGTCATTGAATACTACATCGCTCGCAAGTCCGTTAGAATGCAGTTACACCGAAACGACCAACGTAGCGGAGTTGTCATCTCCTGTGGTATTTTACCCTCTAAGTAGGCGTCCAATTGCCAAGGACAAATACCTCCCGTTGACTTGGATCGGTGTTCGGGGCCTGAGCCGAGTAAGGCACGAGCCCAGTTGCTTGTGGCAAAGGGATCTATATGTCCGGCCTCTGTCGAGTCGTGTGAGAACAAGGTATGATATTTAAAATGAACCGGCCATTCTCTCTCTGTTTGTGACATTACTGCCAGTCGAGCTTCTCTCTTAGCATGCCTCCAGGGAAATATCTAGGCACCATGGCGACTGACATACGAGAGCTCCCTCTCTCTGAGACGATTCCTCCTGCAACGGACAACTCGCTAGCGTTTCAACAAGAAAACAAGGAGCAATCGCACGGCAGGGATGAACATGATGACCCAGAACAGAAGGATGAGGAATATATTACGGGGTTCAAGTTGATAGCCATCTTGACTTCAGGGACCCTCGTCCAGTTTGTCATGATGCTAGACCAGTCCATCATTGCCACGGTATGACCAGAATGGGACTGTTGCGGGTTACTGGGGCTCAATGAAACTCGCAGGCCGTTCCGTGGATCACGGACGAGTTCAACTCACTTCTGGACGTGGGCTGGTACGGGAATGCCTACCAACTCGCCAGGTAAGTTCAGCGTCCCTAATCCCGTCTGCCAGTCTGAAACGGCAAGTTAACGGAGTTCTGACAGTGCCGCTTTCCAACCCTTGACGGGGAAGCTCTGCACGTATCTTCGGATCAAGGTGAGCTTCTTTATTGTTCTACACGGTTGTGGTCCCGTTTGTTTGGTCTGTCCTCTACTAACAGTGGACTTTCTTTACATTTTTCTTCATTTTCGAGCTGGGGTCATTGCTTTGTGCCGTTGCTCATTCTTCGAAAATGCCGATCGTAGCGCGCTTAAATGGCGGCTTGACTATGATCTCGGCCTGCCTCCAAAGCATAAGTTTGTTGTCTACACCCATATAAAATCAACATAGCTCTGCTATTTGCAAACACCACGCCCCAGCATGGCTGGTGACCATGAACTCAACTTTCTTCTGACAAGCCATAGCAGGAGTAGAGATGATCATGGCTTGGATGTTGAAAAGCAAGCACCACATCAGGAATCATCTCCATCACCAGAGTACTATCCGCATGATGCAGCCGAACCGCATGTCGTCGCCGACAAACTCGCGCGCAAGCTCACTGCGCGCCAGGTGCATATGATCGCCATCGGTGGTACTATCGGCACAGGACTGTTTCTAGGCACCGGAAAGTCTCTGGCAACGGGAGGACCGGCATCGATGCTGATCGCGTACGCGATTGTCGGCGGGATTGTCTTCGTGACGATGCTCAGTCTGGCGGAAATGTCAGCGTTTATACCTATTGCTGGGTCATTTTGTACTTATGCTGGGTGAGTTGATTCATTCTGTCTTGCTGTCTCTTGTCTCGTGAAGAAAAAAGTGTCTTGTCTACTTTTATTCAATCCCGATATTTTGATATCTAGTGTGGAATGCCTGACCGCAACTTTCCCATGATTTCCTTTATGTACGAGTCTTCTGTTTTGGGTGCGACTACATGCTCCTAGGTTCACAATGAAGAGTTCAGAGCGCGATGTATGATATACTAAAGTACTGCAGTCGCTTTGTCGACGACGCTTTCGGATTTGCTCTGACATGGAATTACTGGTTCAATGATGTGGTTTTGACAGCATCCGATATTATTGCTCTTCAGCTCCTGCTTCAATACTGGACAGATAATTTTCCAGGTTGAGCAACAATTAGCCTGATCTTTCTGTTCATCATAATCATGTTGAATGTTGTCAATGTGAGGGCTTATGGAGAGGTAAGTCTGTGATAATGTCTAATATTGTGCAGTATCAAATGCTTATATTCCCTCACAATAAGATGGAGTATTGGCTCAGTCTGCTCAAAGTCGTGACTATTGTGGTAGGTCCATTTTTTTCCCCCCCCATCTGGCCATTTGTTTACACTAATCAATTATCTAGATATTCATCATCCTAGGCATCGCCGTCAACTGCGGCGGAAACACGGAACATAAATATCTCGGCGCCAAATATTGGTATGTGGGAGACGCTCCCTTCGTCGGGGGTATTGGTGGATTCGCCTCTGTCTTCGTGACGGCTTCATTCGCATAGTAACGCATACCCTTCTTGACCAGGCTTCATGCCCTACTTTGACATTCATACTAAATTATTTTCCAGTGGCGGAACCGAATCTATAGCCATCACAGCGGGAGAGACCAAAAATCCAGCAAAGACTATGCCCCCGCGTGGTCCGCAATGTCTTCTGGCGGATTCTGATTTTCTATATCCTCTCCATTCTCATGGTGGGATTGAACGTCCCTTATACGTATCCCGGCCTGGCCTCCAAGAACACCCGGACTAGTCCCTTCACGCTCGTCTTCCAGCAGGCCGGAAGCGCCGTCGCGGGTAGTTTTATCAATGCGGTGATCATGACGAGCGTCATCTCAGCAAGCAACCATGCCTTATTCGCCGGGTCTCGACTGCTGTATACTTTGGCGGTGAATGGACATGCTCCAAGGGTGTTTGGCACCTTGAATCGGTGGAAGGTCCCGTGGGTTGCCGTCTTAGCGACCTCTATTATCAGTAGATTATGTTTTGGAGCGAGCTATATCGGCGCGGGACAGTTGTGGACTTGGTTGCAGAAGTGAGTTTTTTTTTCTTCTTGACATTTCTCTATTTACTCAAGCATAAGAAATAATAGACCCTATTCCATTGATCGAAGCTAACAATATATCCCACACAGCATCGTCGGCGTCTCCAACCAACTCTCCTGGATCGCCATCGGCATCGCCTCTCTACGCTTCCGCGCCGCTGTCTCCCGTCAAAACCTGACTCACCTCCTCCCATACAAGAATCCCACTTACCCCATCGGACTGATCCTATCCAATCACTGCCATCTGATGTCACTGTTCTTGTTGTCATCTTCTGGTTTGGTTTTCCTGTGGAAAATGTCCACTTTTCATCTTTGTGCTATAGTGCATCAAACAGTAATCTTTGTAACATGCTGTCCAATGCATAATCTTGTGTTGTGAGTGTCCTTGATATTCTATGCACATGCATTCTGGCTTATCACAATAAGCTGATGTTTTTTTCTGTGAAGAATTTCTCTAAGTTTCAGTTTGTTGAGCCTTCTACTCATAGCTGCACTCTTCTTTTAAGTTTAGCAAAGTGGGATCTGTCATTTGCATCTCAGCCTCAGTTATCTCATTGTCTGGTTTTCTGTTGGTTTCAAGTGACTACTCACTGCCTTCTGGCTTCTTGGGTGATTCATTGGCCTTGTGCCATTCTTCTGGTTCTGGTTCAGTTGAGTTCTTTTGTAGAACTGCCATAACTGTCTTCTCAATTTCATTGTCTGATAGCATTATTCATCATTTCATAAGTTGCTTTACTATCTCAGATGTTTTCTAAGTCTTTCATAGATGCTTGTTGATTTCATTCTATACTTCTTGTACTGTCTTTGGCAATTTGAATGCTTGTTTAGCTTGTTCAGTCTCTAGAGAAACTATATTCTCATCACTGTTATTCTAAGTCATTTCTTCATATTGCATTTATCTCTGACTCTTAGAAACTTCATTATAGTTGATTTCTAACATTTCTTTGTTTGTTGCCTTTAACTCTTATCTCAGTTTCTTTGGTTTCTTGCAGTCTTTTGTATAATGTTTTTCTTGATTGCAGTTGTAGCATTTAAATTTCTTTTATTTTTAGTTCTGATTGACTTTGTCATTTCATTGTGGTGCTGTAGTGTCTAGCTCCATTGGCCTTGGTTCATAGAGATTTTTTTCTCTAATTGATTGTTTTTTGTTCAATTTATACTAGTCTATTTCTTTATATTTAGTGTTTCTTCATTGCTTAGCATATTTCTGTGCTTGCTTTTGTTTAAACATTTTGTTATTGATTCTAATTAATAACTTAATTAAGCTGTCAATATCTCTCAATTTGTTGATTTATACTAATTCATCTTATACTTTTTTCTTAAGTTCTTGCTTATAGACTGCTATCTGTATTGATGATTTTCATCTTAGATGATACATAATTTGTCTGAACTGTGTTGCATATTCTGTAGCTGATTAAGTTTAATGCAGATGTTTAAGCTTCTGCTTCATTATTTTAGTTTTATTCACAATGCTGAATGCCTTGTTTAGTTTAATCTAAAAGTTTGCATAGTTTCTGTAAATTTGCTTGGTAATTTTATTTTAATTATTTTTATTTAAGTTTGCATTTCTGTCAATCACCATTGAATTAATTCATTCAAACACTGGTTTTCTCATATAAAATATTGTTAAAAGTATCTTATTGTTGTCATTAATAATGTTCATCATCTGAAAGTACAAATTTAATTGAATAATGAATGCTTGCAGCTTATCTTATTCACTATAATAATTTTCAGATTTTAGTGGCTTAACTTCATGTTGAGATCTTTCTCCTATAGCTTACATGGTCACAATAGTCTTTTACAGCTATTTAATTATTTCTATAAGTTCTTAAGTTATAGAAGTCTGGTTTGCATTGTTAATTGTTGTTGTTTATTTAATATATGTTGCTTAACTATTGCTCAACATGTTTAAATCTTAAATATTTAAGTCTTCAGTAACAGAGTCAAAGACACTTAACATATTACTATCTCAGAATTCTTTCTAGCTATTCTATTGTACTATTGGTTAGAGAAGACTTAATGAAACATTTATCTGGTTTCTTCTCAATAATTTAAGTCTATTTAAATTTTCTATAAGCAGTTAATGTGGCCTGCTTACCACAGTTCTTTAAGTAAAGCTTCATATATTATATAACTTAGTGTTACAAACCTACCATGAAGAGGCATGACTGTGACACTCTGATAAAATGAGACTCTACAGCACAGCACTAAAGTAAGGCAGATGTGAGAGATGATTATGAAATCATATGACAATTCAATATATCAATTATGCCAAGACACAAAGAAATAGAAATGGTATACAATATAGAAATAAATGGTATACAGATTGGTATATGAAATAATATATGAATTGATATATGAAATGATATATGAAGAACTAAATATATAAAAAAGCTCATTTTCACTCAGCAGATGTATTTAGTTTTTCACACTCAATATTATATTGTTTATCTACTATTTACTACAGGTCAGTAAAAACAGTACTGAAAAAATTATAATTCAACTAAGCTCTATTTCTGACTTAGCTATTATTATTCAGTGAGACTCACTAAGCTACCCAACACATGAAGCCTTACCCAACAGATTGTGGTAAGCAGACCACATTGATTGCTTAAGGACAAAATTTAAATAGATTTAAATCATCAAGAAGAAACATAGATAAGTGTTTTATTAAGCTTTTTTTAACAAACAGTATGATAGAATAGCTAAAAAGAATTCTAAAATAATAACACATTGAGTGCTCTTAACTCTGTTATTAAAGGCTCAAGTATTATAATCAAGAACAGTAAGTTGTCATGTCAGTCTTCAAGACAGTAAAAAAACAACCAGCTGTGAGACTAGCAACTTCAGCACAGCCACCACCAATGACAACATCTGAAAACAATGATAAATTGAACAATTTGAAATTAATGAAAGAGATTAAACAGTTGTGCACAATAATATAAAAGAACAACATAAAAGATATCAAAGAAAGACTTGAACAGTTTTAAAAAATAATTTAAAAACTTAATAAATCACAACACACACAACAGATTACTATAACTCAACTTAAACCATCAAAATCTGAACTATTTGATAGGCAATTTCACTGTTTACAAGCATTCCTCACTCAGCTTGAATTGTATTTTAAAATAATGAGAATCACCAGAGATTATGACAAGATCATGTTAGTAATATTCTACATGAGAGAATTAGCATTTAATTAAATCAACCTCATTGTGAAGAACAGAAAAGAAAACTGAGATAATAAAGAAAACTAAGACAAGATTATCAAGTGAGTATTTAGTAAATATATAAGTTTCACCACAGAATTGAATAAAGTCTTTAAAGTGATTAATCAAACCAAAGTTATAAAACAGAAACTGTGATAACTCTGACAGACTGAATCAGCCAGATAATACACAACACAGTACTGACAAATCATGTCTTATTTGCAATAAAAAAACAAAGTGCAAATTGTGACTTATAAACAAAAACTAAAAGAAGAAGTTTAAAACAAATTAACCAAAGAAGAATTACTCACCAACATTAATAAATTAATTGAATAATTCATACAAATTGATGATAAAATTTATAAGAGAAAGTTAGTCAAGCAACAAGCAAAACAGTGGAGAAATAATGAACAGCTTATATGACACTCATAGCATATCAATCAAGAACAATGGCATAAGAAATTTAAAATAAACTCTTACAGACTGCAACTGATGAAATTGAACACAACACAACAGAAAGATAAGATTAAGACCAAGCTAAAGAACAAGCAAAAGAAAGAGATTATATGCTATAACTGCCAGAAGAAAGAGCATATAGCTAAACACTGCAGATCACCTAAAAGAAAGACACAACAGCTTAACACAATAAGCAACAAAATTAGTGATAATAACTTTTCAGAGATTAACTTTAGTGATGAACTCAAAAGCCAAAAATGAGCACAATATGAAGAGTTACAGCATTTAGAATATAAAGAAAAAAACTGAGAATCAATCAAAACACTCAAAAAGATAACAAAATCACATAAGATCATAACACAAATTGAAGACAAAATGAATGAAGTATTTCAGAAGACATTTAAAAAACTTAGCCACAATAACAGCATCAAAAAACAATAAATTGTAAGACACATGAGAACTAAAACAGACTTCACAGTTAAGACCATCATCAACACAGTGAAGATGGTAGTGATAGAACCAGATGAAGACATGAGCAACACTTTAAAAAATATTGAAATAATCACAAATTAGATCATGAGTATTAAACAATACAAAAAAAAAAGAAACAACAACACTGAATGAAGAAAATAATAAAGCAAGACAACTTAAACAATAAAATCATCAGACAATATGCACAAGGACAAAGCATGCAACAAATTTACAATGAACTAATGAGAAACAATGAGGATTTCATCACTGAAGAATGACACAAAGCCAGTGAAACATCTGAGAAATCAGAAAGTGAGAGAAGGTTACTTAAGACTGACAGAAAATTAGGTAATGAGACAACTAAAGCCAAGACACAAGTGATAAATTCCACTTTGCTAAATTCAGATAAAAATAATTATGAACAAGAGACTCATTAAACTGAGACTCAAAAGAATTCCTCACAAAGAGAAACATCAGCTTACTGTGATAAGCTAGAATGTACATGCATAGAATATTAGAAACATTTACAACACCAGAACATGCATTGAACAGCATGTTATAACAACTATTGCATAAGACACTATGATGTGAAGGTCAGCAGTGTATATTTTTCATAAAAAAATTGAATTAGAAAACAATAATAAAAGTGACAACATCAGATGACAGCAATAGCTAAAGGCCAACACATTAAGATACAGGCTAAAATTATAAGCTAGCCAGCTAAAGTGCTAGTTAACTCAGAAGCCACAGAAAACTTTATAAATTCAGAATTCATGAAAAAGCTACAGATCTTAGAAAAAGCTAAACAATAGTTAATACTAATTTCAGAAC
Source organism: Paecilomyces fulvus (assembly GCA_029606305.1). Taxonomy (NCBI): domain Eukaryota; kingdom Fungi; phylum Ascomycota; class Eurotiomycetes; order Eurotiales; family Thermoascaceae; genus Paecilomyces; species Paecilomyces fulvus. Next base: position 123,207 of record JAPVCG010000060.1, read on the forward strand.
TCAATGAAGAGAATTTAAAACAGTTTCTAACCACAGAGATAGAATTAATATCAATCTTAGTTCAGAACCATTTGAAGTTACTCAACTTTAATGTAACCAAAGTTGGAAGATACAATGTAGTACTCAGAATACCATAGCTAAAATAACATAATTCAGAGATTGACTAAACACACAACAAGATATAGTTCATACAATGTACATGTGAAATAAAGTCAAAACAAGACCATTCACAGGCCTCAGAAAGTTGAATAAAAAGCAAAATAAAGTCAGTCACAAAAAAAACTGAGTTGAGAGAAACAACTGATGACTTTAAAATGAAGAGATAGACAAAGCCTGAAAAGTCTACAGACAGTAAATTAATAAGTGAGATTACATGAAGAGACATGCAAACTTAAGAGAGGCAGCATAGTTAGACACTATACAGCACTGCAGTAAGCAAAAGAGAAGTGCAAGAAGTGACAAAATTAATGATTCTGAAGAAGTATAAGTGATTTAAGAATCTCTTTGATTTTAATATCAATGAAAGATTGCTAAACTATAAACTATTTGATTATAAAATATCTTTAATGAAAAAGAAGAAATTGACATGCAAACTGATTTACTTAATGTCAGAAAGAAAAGCAAAAGTTGTAAAAAAATACATTGATGACAAATTAAGACAAGATTACATTAAACCAGTGACATCATTAGCAAAATACTCAATGTTATTTGTGCCAAAGAAAAACAGTGACTTATAATTCTGTATTGATTACAGACAGCTAAATGAGATTATAATCAAAGACAAATATCTGTTATCATTAATCACAAAAATACAAAATGTAGTATGAGAAGCAAAATAGTTTACAAAATTTGATGTTGTAAATGCATATAACTGAATATAAATCAAACCTGAAGACAAATGAAAAATGGCATTTAGAACCAAGTTTAAACACTATCAGTACAAGATCATGTCTTTTAAATTGATGAATACACTGGCAATATTTCAGAGATTTATTAATTCAGTACTAGATGAGTATTGATTTGACTTTGTTATAGCTTATTTAAATGACATTTTAATATTCTTCAAAAGCTTTGAAGATCATGTCAAACACATTAAAATAGTATTATAAAGACTACAACTAGCAAAGCTACAACTCAAGCTAAAAAAGTGTAAATTCCATGTTCAAGAGATGGATTTTCTAGAACATTAAATTATTCAAGATAGAATACAAACAAATCAACTAAAGATTCAAACAATCAGAGATTAGCCAGTATCAATAAATTTACAAGAATTATAAGCATTTATTGGAATAGTAAACTACTACAGATAATACATTAAATGATACACAAATATCATAAAACTACTATTTAACCTTTTGAAGAAGAAGAAAAAGTTTTAATGAATAAAAACAGAACAGAAAGCATTCAAAGAAATAAAGACAAAAATAATAATGACATCAGTAATCAAACAGCATAATTTAGTGAAGAAAATAATTATTAAGACTAATGCATTAGACTACACAATTAAAGCAGTAATGTCACAGCCAGATGACAACAGAAGACTACACTCAGTAGTATATTACTTAAGAAAAATGATATCAGCAAAGCTCAATTATAAAATTCACAATAAAGAATTGTTAACCATAATGACAGCATTTCAGCAGTGAAGAGTATATTTTAAAAAAGTCAAATATACAATTAGAGTAATCATGAATTACAAGAATCTTATTTACTTCACAATAACTAAAGTGTTAACATAAAGACAAGCAAAATAGACAGAAATATTGACAAATTACAACTTCAAAATTGAACATTGCAGTGGAGAGCAAAATAAATAAGTAGACACACTCAGCAGATAATCAAATCACAAGAAAGAAATTCTTAAATCAGAATCAGTGCTATTGAAGTTTTAAAAGAATGAAATAATAATATACAACAAACAGATAATGACATTAGCAGTGACAATGACTATTGAGAGTTAAGATGAGGAACTAATATAAATTATCAGATGAGAAATTACAAAAGATGAGAATCTCAAAATGATTAAAGAAAAGACTGACAAGATAACAAAAGATAACAAATTAATTTACTACAACAGATTAATATACATACTGTTTACAGCAAAAGAAGAAGTGATCAAAAGATATCATAAGCCACTGATAAAAGAACATTTTGAAATTGAAAAGACAGAAGAATTAATATTAAGAAACTTTTATTTTCCAAACATGCAATAGATAATATATCAATACTTGAAGAAATGTAACACTTGTCAGAGAAACAAGACAATAAAATATTTATTATACAGAGAATTACAATTACTTATGATACTCACTTGACCTTGGGAATGAATTATCATGGACTTTATCACACAACTACCAGAGTCAAAGAAGAATAAAGTTATATATGACACTATTCTCACAGTGGTGGATAGATTGATGAAATATATATACATTATACTAACAAGAACAAACACAATAGCTTTAAACACAGCATATTTGCTACTTCAATATATGTTTAGCAAACATGACACATCAATAAGAATTACAACAGACAAAGATTCACAGTTCACATCAAAATTATGAAAGACATTGATGGATATAACTAACATTAAGCATAGACTTAGTACAGTTTATTATCCACAAACAGATGGACAAACAGAAAAAATAAATCAAACAATTGAGCAGTACTTACAGAACTACACAAATTACAATTAAAGTAATTGAGTTAAACTGCTATCTATAGCACAATTTGTATACAACAATTTAATTAATGTAACAACCAAAGAAACATTGTTTTTTATCAATTTTGAATATAATTCTGAATTTGACAGCAAACCAAAGAAAACATGAGAAATAAACCATAAAGCAGAAAAGAAAGTGACACAGCTATAAACATTGCACAAGCAACTACAGAAAGATATTGAATTTGTGAACTTTAGAATGGCAGTTTACTATGATAAAACCCACCAGAAGGAATCTAATCTAAAAAGAGAAGAAAAAATATACTTGCTATGCAGAAACATTAAGACAAAATGATTAAGCAGCAAACTTAACAGCAAGAAAATTAAACCATTCATTATCAAAGAGAAAATTAAACCAGTGAACTACAAATTAAAACTATCAGACAGCATAAAAATACACCTGATTTTTCATATTTCATTATTGAAATCAGCACCACAAAATGCTTAGACACAAAACAAAGAAATTGAAATTACAGAAGAAGAATATGAAGTCAAAAGAATTTTAAATGAGAGAAAAGTCAACAGACAAACACAATACCTAGTGAAGTGAAAGAAATACAATACCTTGAAAAACACTTAGAAACTCATTAAAAATTTAACAAATTGCCAACATCTGATGAAGAAATATTGAGACCAGCAGAAGTTCAGAAACCAAAACTCAGGTCACAAAAAAATTGACTTATTAATGAATTATCAAAAGTAGCTAATAGCTCTTGACACTGATGATCATTTTTATTGGCTATACAATGCAATTTGGCTGCATTCTCAGGGGAATTCAGCTCTTCAAGAATTTCAAGAACATAAGCATTATGATTGAACATTTTAGAACTACACTTTTTCAAAAACTTTTGATGCTTGTGAAGATGAGAATGATAAGCAAGAACTGAGACCAGTTGAGACTGTACACAGCTCATTTTAGATTAAAGATGTTTTAATTTCTTATCAGCATCTTAAAGTTTATATTGAATTTTATCTTCAGCAAATTGAAGATCACACTATTCTTTATTGCTATGAAAACACTTTTTACATTTTTAACCACATTTAGTACACACAGCACAGTTTTTGTGATAACCATTCATTTTGCAAGAAATACCATAAGAGAAACAATGTTAACAAGAAAACTTAATAACAAAACTGTTCTTTTCAATCTTCTCAGAGCAATGATAGTTTTCACAATACTGATCATAAAAAAAGTCAGTTTTCAACACACACTTACATTGAGGAGGCATAATGAGAAAAGAAAAACATCACTTATAAAAAAGAGTCAGAGTCACAATAATAATGAGAGCAAACATTTTACTTATGAGTCTTCAGAGATGAAGACCTTAAAGAGAGAGAGTGATATTACAAACCTACTATGAAGAGGCATGACTGTGACACTCTAATAAGATGAGACTCTACAGCACAGCACTAAAGCAAGACAAACATAAAAGACAATTATGAGATTATGTAACAATTTAATATATCAACCACACTAAGACATGAAAAAACAGAAATGATATATGACATAGAAATAAATGGTATACAGATTGGTATATGAAATAATATATGAATTGGTATATAAAATAATATATGAAGAACTGAATATATAAGAAAGCTTATTCTCATTTAGCAAATGTATTTAGTTCTTCACACTCAATATTATATTGTTTATCTATTATCTACTATGAGTCAGTAAAAACAGTACTGAAAAAATTACAATTTAATTAGACTCTACTTTTAACTTAGCTATTGTTATTTAGTGAGACCCACTGAGCTACTCAACACATAAAGCTTTATCTGATGAACTATGATAAGCAAACTGCATTGACTACTTAAGGACAAGATCTAAGTAGGTTTAGATCATTAAGAAGAAACACAGATGAGTGTTTTGTTAAGCTTTCTCTAACAAACAGTATAATAGAATAGCTAGAAAAGATTCTGAGGTGGTAACACTTAATAAGTCTCAACTGAATAACAATAGCTAAATCAAAAGTAGAGCTTAGTCAGATTATAATTCTTTTAGTATTATTTTTATTAACCTGTAGTAGATAGTAGATAAAACAAATATAACATTAAGTGTAAAGAACTAAATACAATTGCAGAGTGGAAATAAGTGTTTTTATATAACTCATGATTTAGTTTTTCTTCTGTGATCTCTTTTAGTCCCATATAAACTTCTCTTTTATAGTTCTTACTAAATTATAATTCTCTAGTCTCTTGCAAATTATCTCTTCATAGTCCTTCATGAACTATTTTTTATTATGTGATTTTGGACTTTTTTCTCATCATGTGATTAATTACTCTCTGTTGTCATTCTGTGAGGTTTCATCTGTTCTTTTCATGTATTTCTGCTGCTTGTCTGATTGGTCTATAATAATTTCAATAAATGCTTATAGCTTTTGTAGATTTTTTAATATTGATCAATTTCTAATTGCTTAAACTTTGTTTTTATTTGTTTATATTTCTTTTTAAGTAATTTGGTGCTTTAGAAAATCTGTTTTCTAAACATGAAGTTTATATTTCTTTAGCTTCAATTATAGCTTTGCAATTTGTAACTTGTGCAATACTAGCTTGACATGCCTTATATGATCTTTATAACTTTTGAAAAATACTAAGATATTATTCAAATAAACTATAACAAAGTCATATAAGTATTCATTTAGCACTAAGTTGATAAATTTTTAGAATATTATCAGTGTGTTTGTCAATCTAAAAGACATAATTTTGTATTTGTAATGTCTGAATTTTATTTTAAATACTATCTTTTATTTTTTACTTGGCTTAATCTGTAGTCTATTATATGTGTCTGTAATGTCAAATTTTATAAATCATTTAGCTTCTTTAACTGCTACTTGAATTTTTGTGATCAATGGTAATAAATATCTATTCTTGATTGTGATTAAATTTAATTGTCAATAATTTACACACAATTATAAGCTTTCATTCTTCTTTAGTACAAAAAAAACAGAGTATCTTGCTGATGATATTAATAACTATATATAACTCTTCTGTAGGTTTTTTTCAATGTAATCTTTTAGCACTTTTGACTCTCTTTCTGATAGCTGATAGATTGGTTTGTAAATTGATTTTTTCTTTTTCATAAAAGGTATTTTATAATTAAATGATTTACATTCTAACAATCTTTTATTGATATTAAAATTAAAAAGATTCTGAAATTACTTATATTCTTTTGGTATTCATAGTTTATGTTGTTGCTCTGTGCTGTTTAGTTTATATGTTTAACTATGCTACTTTTTCTAAGTGTGCATGTCTTTGAGTATAGTCTCACTTTTTGACTTACTGTTTATAAAATCTTTGAAATTTATTGATTTTTCTGAATTTAAGATTTTAGTTGTTTTTTTTCACTCAGTCTTTGTGACTAACTTTACTTTCTTTTCTCTAGAAGTGATTTTTTGGCTTTTGTGCATATATACATTTAGTAAATTATATTTTATTTTGTGTTTAATCAATCTCTGAATTGTGGTGTTATAATTATAATATCTTTAGCACTATGTTGTAATTTTTAATCTTTGTGACATCAAAGTTAATTATTTCAAAATGATTTTGTACAAACATAAATAAATATTTTATCTTTATACTCAAGAGATCTTTTAAGTCTTCTCTGTTGAGCTCTGAAATTGATATTAGCTTATGTTTTATACTTTTTAAAATTTATAGTTTTTTTATGTAATTTGAATTTATAAAGTTTTCAATGGCTTCTAAGTTAACTAGCACTTTAGCTGATTGTTTTATAATTTGAATCTGAAGCTTAATATGCTTTTCATAGATTATTGCTATTAATTAATTTTTTCTGTTTTTTTTTGAGTTCTGATAGAAAATATTCTTTTATTTTTCCACTGTAATGTGTGAGGCAATTGTCATTATAGCATGCTGTTTAATGCATTGCTTTGTGTTTTAAATGTTTTTGAAACTTTACACAGATGCATTTTAATTTATTGCAATAATAGTTTTTTTTTTTTT
>JAPVCG010000060.1:129956-153861 GCA_029606305.1 Paecilomyces fulvus
TACTTGTGTTTTAGCATTAGTTGCTTCATTGTTTAGTTTTCTTTAAGTTCTAGACAACTCTTCAGATATTTCTAATATTTCAGTAAATAATTTGTTTATGTTATGTCATTCTGATGTATTTTGTTTTTTCTCTAAAATTGCTCTAACTGTGTTTTCAATATTTTTATTGAATAATGTTGTAAATCTTTTTATGATATTTTGCACTATATTACTTGTGTTAATTTCTCTTTAATTTTGTCATATTGCTTGTTTTTAATGTTTATTAATAACTCTTTTGATATTTTTAAGCATATTGAAATTTAATTCTCTTTGAAGTTTTAGCTCTGCTGATGATAGTTAGTCTTTTTATTAAGTTTATTTTTTGGCTTTCTGATATGTTGTTATATATGTCATTTTCATTGGTAGTTTATAGCTTTTATTGTTGCTTTCTTGACTGTTTGCACTTTTTAAACATATGTTTCTCTCTTTGGCAATTATAGCATATAATTTGTTGCTTAAATTGTTCTCTTCTTAGCTTAATGTATTTTTAATATATTGTAGTGTTTAGTTTTATAAATCTTGATTTATAGAAATCTGATTTTTTCTCTTTAACTGATTGTTTTTTGTTTAATTAATATTTATCATATTTACTAAATTCTGTAAATCTTTATTGTTTTACTTGCTTTTGTGATGCTTGTTATTTATATATTTTATTATTCACTTATACAGCTAGTTCAATCATATTTGATAGCTTGTTTAATTAGTCTTTTTATGCCAATTTGTCTTATATGTTTTCTTTTAGCTTTTGCTTAAATAATGTAATTTGAGCTAACTCACTTCAATTCAAGTGTGCTATAATTTGCTAAAACTTGAATATATATTCTATAGCTAATTTAGTTTAGCTGTTATGGACCAACCATGAAGAGGCACAATTATGACACTTTGATAAAATAAGACATTACAGTATAGCACTGAAATAGAACAAACTTGAGAAACAACTATCTAATCACATAACAATTTGATATACTAACCATGCCAAGACATAGAGAAACAGAGATGGTATATAATATAGAAATGAATGATATATAAATTGATATATGAAATGATATACAGAGAACTAAATATATAAGAGAGCTCATTTTCACTCAGCAGATGTATTTAGTTCTTTACACTCAATATTTTTATTATATTGTTTTATCTATTATCTACTACAGGTCAGTAAAAATAGTACTGAAAGAATTATAATCTAACTAAGCTTTACTTTCATTGAGTTATATAACATACAAAGCTTTACTTAAAGAACTGTAGTAAGCAGGCTGCATTGACTGCTTAAAAACAAAATCTAAATAGATTTAGATCATTAAGAAGAAATCAAGTTAAGTGTTTCATTAAGTCTTCTCTAACTAATAGTGCAATAAAATAGCTAGAAAGAATTCTAAAGTGATAACATATTAAGTGCCCTTGACCTTATTACCAAAGGCTTAAGTATTATAATTAAAAAACAGCAATTATCATGTCAGCATTTAAGAATATAGAAAAACAATTAGCTGCAGAACTAGTGACTTCAGCACAATCACCACTAGTGACAACATCTAAAGACAATGATGAACTAGACAATTCAGAATTGATGAAAGAAATTAAATGATTGCATACAATGATATAGAAAAATAATACAAAAAATATTGAGAGAAAATTTGAATAGCTTCAAGAAATGATTTAACAACTTAATAAATCATAATACACATAGCAAATTATCACAACTTAATTTAAGCCATTAAAACTTAAATTATTTAATAAGCAATCTCACCATTTACAGGCATTTCTCACTCAACTTAAATTGTATTTCAAAATAACAAAAATCACCAAAGATTACAACAAAATTATGCTAATAATATTTTACATGAGAGAATTAGCATTTAATTAAATCAATCTTATTGTGAGAAACAGAAAAGAAAACTGAGACAATAAAAAAAACCAAGATGAGATCACTAAGTAAATATTCAGTGAATATATAGGCTTTGCCACAGAGTTAAAAAAAAATCTTTAAAGTGATTAATCAGATTAAAGTTATAAAACAAAAACTATAACAACTTCAACAAACTGAATCAGCTAGATAATATATAACACAGTATTAACAAATCATATCTCACTTACAATGAAAAAATAAAGTGCAGATTGTGACTTATAAACAAAAACTAAAAGAGAAAGTTCAGAATAAATTAGCCAGAGAAAAATTATTCACCAACATTGATGAATTAATTGAATGATTTATACAAATTAACAATAGAATTTATGAGAGAAAATTAGCCAAGCAACAAGCAAAACAATGAAGAAATAGTGAATAGCTTATATGGCATCTATAGTACATCAATCAAAAACAACAGCATAAAGAATTTAAAGTGAACTTTTATGAACTATGATTAATGAAATTAGACACAACACAACAAAAAGACAAAGTGTTACCACCTCAGAATCTTTTCTAGCTATTCTATTGTACTGTTTATTAGAGAAGGCTTAATGAAACACTCATCTATGTTTCTTCTTAATGATCTAAATCTACTTAGGTCTTGTTCTTAGGCAGTTGATGTAGCCTGTTTACCACAGTCTGTTGAATAAAGCTTCATGTATTGAGTAGCTCAGTGAGTCTCACTAAATAACAATAGCTAAGTTAAAAGTAGAGCCTGGTCAGATCATAATTTTTTCAATACTGTTTTTACTGATTTGTAATAGATAGTAAATAAATGATATAATATTGAGTGTGAAGAACTAAATATATCTATAAAGTAAAAATGAGCATTTTTATATATTTCATGATTTAGTTCTTTTTCTGTGGTTTTTAGTAGTTCTATATAAACTTTTTTTTAGTAGTTTCTGCTGAACTATAATTCTCTAGTTTCTAGTGGACTACTTCCTCATAGTCCTTCATGAACTATTTCTTGTCATGTGATTTTGGACTTTCTTTTTGTCACATAATTAATCACTTTTTGTTGTCATTTTGCAGAGTTTCATTTGTTCTTCTCACATATTTCTGCTGCTCATCTGGTTGGTTTGTAACATTACTCTCTCTTTTTAAAGTCTTTGTCTCTGAAGACATACAGACATAAATAAAGTGCTTGCTCACATTATTATTAGAACTCTGACTCTCTTCTGTAAGTGATTCTGCTGTGCTTCATTCTGAATGTACTGTGATGTTTTCTCACAAGCTTTTTTACATTCTCCACAATTGTCATAAGAAGTATATAATTTTTGCTGACCAAATAAATAGTGACAGCTTCATCATTTCTTTTTCTTGTGATTATTGTTTTCTTTTCTCTGTTCTGTGCATGGTGTCTAATTTCTGGTCTTTCTTTTGCTTCTCTTGTTTGTGTCATAATTTCCACTATTTGAGTCTTATCATAAATGATCATTAGTGGGACTCACTCTGTAAAGAAGAAGTTTAAGTTGCTTTCATCTTAATCATTAGAGATTTTAATATTCATCTGCTTTAAAAATGCACTAATCAATTGCATGCTGAAATGAGTGTCATTTAAAAATATATCTCTGAAAAGTTATCTAAGCATAGAGTGCTCTGTGAACATCAGCAAGAGCTTCACAATCAAAGTGCTTTTCTTCTCTGTTGTGATTTTGAGATTGTGTTCTAATCTAATTCTGTCTCTTTGACTGTAGCTGTGAATGGTTTTTTTCTTAATTTAAATTTTGACTTCTGAACTTCTGTTAGTTTTAATATTTCTTCATCAGGTGTTGGCAATTTGTCAAATTTTTAATAAGTTTCTAAGTGTTCTCTGAGGTATTATACCTCTTCCACTTCACTAGGTATTGTGTTTGCCTGTTAACTTTTCTCTTGTTTAGAATTCTTTTAACTTTGTATTCTTCTTCTGTGATTTCAATTTCTTTGTTTCATGTTTGAATGTTCTGTGATGCTGGTTCCAATAATGAAATATAAAAAATTGAATGTATCTTTATGCTGTCTAGTAGTTTTAATTTGTAGTTCATTGATTTAATTCTTTTCTTGATAATAAATAATTCAATTTTCTTGCTGTTAAGTTTGCTGCTTGATTATTTTGTCTTAATGTTTCTGTGTAGCAAGTATACTTTTTTCTCTCTTTTTAGGTTAGATTCTCTCTGATGAGTTTTATTGTAGTAAATTGCCATTCTGAAGTTTGCAAATTCAATATTTTTTCATAGTTGTTTGTGCAATGTTTGTAGCTGTGTCACTTTCTTTTCTGCTTTGTGGTTCATTTTCTGTGTTTTCTTTGGTTTGCTGCCAAATTTGAGATTATACTTAAAATTAGTATAAAATGATGTTTCTTTAATTGTTGTATTAATTGAATTGTTGTATGCAAATTGTGCTATAGATAGCAGTTCAACTCAATTGCTCTGGTTGTAATTTGTGTAGTTTCATAAATACTGCTTAATTATCTAATTCATTTTTTCTGTTTGTCTATCTGTTTATGAATAATAAACTGTGCTGAGTCTATGCTCAATGCTAGTTATGTTCATCAACATCTTTCATAGCTTTGATGTGAATTGTGCATCTTTGTCTGTTGTAATTCTTGTTGATGTGCTATATTTGCTAAACACATATTGAAGTAGCAGATATGCTATATCTGAAGCTATTGCATTTGTTCTTGTTGATATGATGTATGTATATTTTGTCAATCTATTCACCACTGTGAGAATAGTGTTGTATATAACTTTGTTCTTCTTTGACTTTGGTAGTTGCATAATAAAATCCATGGTAATCCATTCCCAAGGTCAAGTGGGTATTACAAATGATTGTAATTTTTCATATGGTAAATGTCTCACTATCTTGTTTCTTTGACAAGTGTCACATTTCTTTAAGTATTGATATATTGTCTATTGCATGTTTGGAAAATAAAAGTTTTTTAATATTAATTCTTCTGTCTTTTCAGTTTCAAAATGTTCTTTTATTAGTGGCTCATGATATCTCTTAATCACTTTTTCTTTAGCTGTAAATGATATATATATCAATCTGTTGTAGTAAATTAATCTGTTATTTTCTGTTATCTTGTTGGTCTTTTTTTTAATTATTTTGAGATTTTCATCTTTTATAATTTTTTATCTGATAATCTGTATTAGTTTCTCATCTTGACTTTCAATAGTTATTGTTACTGTTAATATTGCTGTTTGTTTGTTGTATGTTATTATTTCATTCTTCTGGAATTTCAATAATGCTGGTTCTGGTTCAAGAACTTTTTTCTTATAGTTTGATTGTTTGCTGAATGCATTTATTTACTTATTTTGCTTTTCACTGCAATGTTCAATCTTGAAGTTATAATTTATCAATATTTCTGCTTATCTTGTTTGTCTTTGTGTTAACACTTTAGTTGTTGTGAAGTAAGTAAAATTTTTGTGATCAGTAATCACTCTAATTGTGTGTTTAGCTTCTTTAAGATATACTTTTCACTGCCAAAATGCTGTCATTATGACCAACAATTTCTTGTTGTGAATCTCATAATTAAGTTTTGTTAATATTATTTTTCTTAAGTAATATGCCACTAAATATAGCTTTTTATTGTCATCTGACTATAACATCACTGCTTTAATTGCATAGTCTGATGTGTTAGTCTCAATGATTATTTTCTTCACTGAATTGTGCTATTTGATCACTAGTGTTATTGTCATTTTCATCTTCATTTCTTTGAATGCTTTCTGTTCTGTTTCTGTTCATTGGAACTTTTTCTTTTTCTTCAAAAGATTAAATAGTAGTTTCATGATATTTGCATATTGTTTAATGTATTGTCTGTAATAGTTCACTATTTCAATGAATGCTTGTAACTCTTGTAAATTTGTTAATATTAGCCAATCTCTGATTGTCTAAATCTTTAGTTAATTTGTCTGTATTCTTTCTTGAGTAATTCAATGTTTTAGGAAGTTCATTTTCTGAACATAAAATTCACATTTCTTTAGCTTAAGTTGTAGCTTTGCTAATTGTAGTTTTTATAGTATCATTCTGATGTGTCTGACATAATTTTCAAGGCTCTTGGAGAATATTAAAATGTCATTCAAATAAGCTATAATGAAGTCAAATTAATATTCATCTAGTACTGAATTAATAAATCTCTGAAACATTGCTGATGCATTCATTAATTCAAAAGACATAATCTTGTACTGATAATGTCTAAACTTGGTTCTAAATACTGTTTTTCATTCATCTCCAGGTTTAATTTATATTTAATTGTATGCATCTGCAACATTGAATTTCATAAACCATTTCACTTCTTGTACTGTGTCTTGTATTTTGGTGATCAATGATAACAGATATTTGTCTTTGATTGTAATTTTATTTAACTGTCTGTAATTGATACAGAATTGTAAGTTACTGTCTTTTTTTAATACAAATAATACTGAATATTCTGCTGATGATGTTGCTGGTTTAATATAATCTTATCTCAATTTGTTGTCAATGTATTCTTTTGCAACTTTTGTTTCTCTTTCTGACATTGGGTAAATTGATTTACATGTTAGTTTCTTCTCTTTTATTAGAGATATCTCATGGTCAAATGATTTATAGTCTGGCAATTCTTCATTGATACTAAAATTAAAGAGATTTTTAAATTGCTTATACTTCTTTGAAATTGTTAGTTTTGTTGCTTTTTGTGCTTCTTTTTTGCTTACTGTGATGTTGTATAGTGCCTGACTATGCTGTCTCTCTTAAGTTTGCATGTTTCTTTGTGTAGTTTCACTTATCAACTTGCTGTTTGTAGGCTTTTCAGGCTCTGTTTGTCTCTTTGTTCTAGAGCCATTAGTTATTTTTCTCAACTCAGTTTCTTTTGTGGCTAATTTTATCTTATTTCTTATCTGACTCTCTGAGACCTGCAAGTGGTCTTGTTTTGGCCTTATTCCACATGTATATTGTGTGAATTATATCTTATTGTGTGTTTAGTCAATCTCTAAATTATGTTATTTTAGCTATGATATTTCAAGTATCACATTATACTCTTCAACTTTAGTCACATCAAAATTAAGTAACTTCAAATGATTCTGAACTGAGACTGATATTAATTCTGTCTTTGTGATTAGAAACTGTCTTAAATTCTCTTTATTGAATCTTGAAATCAATACTGACTGTTGTTTAACTCTTTCTAAAATCTGTAACTTCTTTATAAATTCTAGATTTATAAAGTTTCTTGTGGCTTCTGAGTCAACTAGCACTCTAGCTGGCTAGCTCATAATCTTAATCTGTATTTTAACATGTTGGCCTCTGGCTATTGCTGCCATCTGATATTATCACTTTTATTATTGTCTTTTAATTCAATTTTCCTGTGGAAAATATACACTGCTGATCTTTGTGCCATAGTGTCTTATGCAATAGTTGTTATAACATGCTGTTCAATGCATGTTCTGGTGCTGTAAATGTCTCTAATACTCTATGCATATACATTCTGGCTTATCATAGTAAACTAATGTTTCTCTCTGTGGAGAATTCTCTTGGGTCTCAGTCTAATGAGTCTTTTGCTCATAACTGTTCTTATTTGAATTTAGCAAAATGAAATCTATTACTCATGTCTCAGTTTTAGTTGTTTTATTATCTGGTTTTTTGTTAGTCTCAAGCAATTTTTTCTTATTTTCTGATTTCTTGAGTGTTTCACTGGCTTTGTGCTATTCTTCAGTGATGGAATCTTCATTGTTCTTCATGAGTTCTTTGTAAATTTGTTACATGTTTTGTTCTTATGTGTATTGTCTGATGATTTTGTTATTTGAGTTATTTTGCTCTGCTATTTTTTTCATTCAATATTGTTATTTCTTTTTTCTTTTGTATTGTTTGATATTCATAATTTGATTTGCAATCATTTTGATGTCTTCTAAAGCATTGCTTGTGTCTTTATTTAATTCTATCACTGTCATTTTCACTGTGTTGATGATAGTCTCAACTGTGAAGTCTGTTTTAGTTCTCATATATCTTACAACTCATTGTTTTTTGATGCTATTATTGTAGCTAAGTTCTTCAAATGTCTTTTAAAATACTTTATTCATTTCATTTTCAATTTGTGTTGTGATTTTGTGTGGTTTTATTGTTTCTTTAGATGTCTCAATTAGTTCTCAGTTTTTTTCTTTATATTCTGAATGCTGTAACTTTTTATATTGTGCTCATTTTTGGCTTTCAAGTTCATCACTAAAGTTGATCTCTGAAAAGTCATTGTCACTGATTTTGTTACTTGTTGTGTTAAGTTATTGTGTCTCTTTTTTAAGTGATTTGCAGTGTTTGACTATATGCTCTTTCTTCTGGCAGTTATAGCATATGATCTTTTTTTTTACTTGCTTTCTGGCTTGATTTTGGCCTTGTCTTTCTGTTGTGTTGTGTTTAATTCCATTAGTTATGGTCTGTAAGAGTTCACTCTAGATTTTTTATATTATTGTTCTTGATTAGTGTGTTGTAGTTGCTATGTAAGCTGTTCATCATTTCTTCATTGTTTTGCTTGTTGCTTGATTAACTTTCTTTTATAAATCTTGTTGTTGATTTATATAAATTATTTAATTAATTTGTTGATGTTAGTGAGCAATTCTTCTTTGGCTAATTTGTCCTGGACTTTTTCTCTTAGTTTTTGTTTATAAGTCACAATCTGCACTTTGTTTTTTCATTGCAAGTAAGACATAATCTGTTAATACTGTATTGTGTATTGTTTAGCTAATTCAGTTTGTTAAAATTATCACAGTTTCTATTCTATAACTTTGATTTGATTGATCACTTTAAAGATCTTATTTAATTTTGTGGTGAAATCTATGTATCTGCTGAATACTTACTTGATGATTTCATTTTAATTTTTTTTGTTGTTTTAGTTTTCTTTTCTGTTCTTCACAATAAGATTAATTTAATTAAATGCTGATTCTTTCATGTAGAATATTACTAGCATAATTTTGTTATAATCTCTGATGATCTCTGTCATTTTGAAATACAATTTAAGCTGAATGAGAAATGCCTGTAAACAGTGAGATTGTCCATTAAAGAGTTTGAATTTCAGTAGTTTGAGTTGAATTATAATGGTCTGTTATGTGTGTTGTGGTTTATCAAGTTTTTAAATTATTTCTTAAAGCTATTTAAGTCTTTCTTTGATATTTTTTATATTGTTCTTCTATATTATTATGCACAATCATCTGATTTTTTCCATCAATTCTGAATTGTCTAGTTTGTCATCATCTTCAGATGTTGTCACTGGTGATAACTGTGCTAAGATTGCTGATTTCACAGCTAGTTACTTTTCTGCTGTTTTGAATGCTGACATAATGACTTGCTGTTCTTGATTATAATACTTGAGCCTTTAATAACAAAGTCAAAGACACTTAATGTGTTACCATCTCAGAATTCTTTCTAGCTATTTTATTGTACTGTTTATTAGAGAAAGCTCAATAAAACACTTATTTGTGTTTCTTCTTGATGATCTAAATCTACTTAGATCTTGTTTTTAAGCAGTTAATATGACCTGCTTACCACAGTCTGTTGAATAAGACTTTGTGTGTTAAGTAGCTTAGTGAGTCTTACTGAATAATAATAGCTAAGTCAGAAGTAGAGTTTAATCAAATCATAATTCTTTTAGTACTATTTTTACTGACCTGTAGTAGATAGTAGATAAATAATATAATATTGAGTGTAAAGAACTAAATACATCTGTAGAATGGGAATAAGCATTCTTATATATCTCATGATTTAGTTTTTCTTCTGTGGTTCTTAGTAGTCTTATATAAACTTCTTTTTGGTAGTTTCTGCTAAACTACAATTCTCTAGTCTCTAGTGGACTACTTTCTCATAGTCCTTCATGGACTATTTCTTGTTATGTGATTTTAGACTTTTTTCTTGTCATGTGACTAATTACTTTTTATTATCATTTTGCAGAGTTTCATCTGTTTTTCTTATGTATTTTCACTGCTCATCTGGTTGGTCCATAACACAAAGCTAAGTCTAAGCTAGAAAACAAGCAAAAGAGAGAAATTATATACTATAACTGCCAAAAGAAGAGGCATATAGTTAGAAACTACAAATCATCTAAAAAAGAGACACAATAGTTTAATATAATAAGCAACAAAATCAGTGATAATAACTTTTCAGAGATCAACTTTAGTGATAAACTTGAAAGCCAAAGATGAGCATAATATGAAGAGTTATAGCATTTAGAACATAAAGAAAGAAACTGAGAACTAATTGAAACACTCAAAAAAACAATAAGACCACACAAGATCATAACATAACTTAAAGATAAAATAAATAAAGTATTTTAAAAGATACTTGAAGAATTCAGTTACAATAACAGTATCCAAAAGCAATGAGTTGTGAGACACATGAGAATTGAGACAAACTTTACAGTTGAAATCATTATTGATGTAGTAAAAATGACAATGATAAAACTAAATAAAGACACAAATGACACTTTAAAAAATGTTGAAATAATCATAAATCAGATTATAAATATTAAATAATACAGAAAAAAAAAACAACAATGTCAAATAAAGAAAACAGCAGAGCAAAATAACTCAGATAATGAAATTATCAGATGATATACACAAGAACAAAGCATGCAACAAATTTATAAAAAATTAATAAAGAACAATGAGGATTCCACCACTGAGAAATAGCATGAAGCCAGTGAAATACTTAAAAAATCAGAAAGTAAGAAAAAGTCACTTAAGATTAATAAAAAACCAGGCAATGAGGCAACTGAGGCTGAGACACAAGTGATAAATCTCACTTTGCTAAACTTAGAAGAGAGTAGTTGTGAGCAAAAAGCTCATTGAATTAAGATTTAAAAGAATTTCTCACAGAAAGAAATATTAGCTTATTGTAATAAGTCAGAATGTATATATATAAAGTATTAGAAATATTCACAACACCAAAGCATGCATTAGACAGCATGTTATAAAGACTACTGTTTAATACACTATAGCTCAAAGATTAACAATGCATATTTTTCACAAAAAAACTAAATTAAAAAACAACAATAAGAGTAATAACATCAAATGGCAATGACAGCCAAAGGCTGACACATCAAAATACAAGCTAGAATTATAAGCTAGCCAGCTAAAATGCTAGTTGACTCAGAAGCCATAGAAAACTTTATGAATTCAAAATTTATAAGAAAGTTACAGATTTTAGAAAAAGTCAAATAATAATCAGTACTGATTTTAAAACTTAATGAAAAAAATTTGAGACAGTTTCTAACCACAAAGATAAAATTAATATTAGTTTCAGTTTAAAACCATTTGAAGTTACTCAACTTTAATGTGTTTAAAGTTGAAGAGTATAATGTAATATTTGAAGTATCATAGTTAAAGCAACATAATTCAGAGATTGACTGAACACACAATAAAATATAGTTTACAAGATATACATATAAAATAAGATTAAAACAAAACTACTCACAGGCCTCAGAGAATTGAGTAAGTGAGAAAAAGTTAGCCACAAAAAAAACTGAGTTAAGAAGAATAATTAGTGGCTCTAAAACAAAATAATAAAAAGATCTTAAAAAGCTTACAAATAGCAAGTCAACAGATAAAATTATGTAAAGAGACATGCAAACTCAAGAGAGGCAGCATAGTTAAACACTATACAGCACTGCAGTAAGCAAAAAAAAAAAACACAAAAAGCAACAGAACTAGTAATTTCAAAAAAGTATGAGTAATTTAAGAATCTTTTTAATTTTAGTATTAATGAAGAATTGCTAGACTACAAACCATTTAATTATAAGATATCTTTAATAGAAGAAAAAAAACCAATATGCAAACTGATTTATCTAATGTCAGAAAAAGAAGCAAAAGTTGCAAAAGAATACATTAAAGACAAATTGAGATAAAATTATATTAAATTAGCAACATTATCAACAGAATACTCAGTGTTATTTGTGTCAAAAAAGAACATTGACTTATAATTCTGTATTGATTACAAATAATTAAATGAGATTACAATCAAAGACAAATACTTATTATCATTGATCACTAAAATATGAAATGCAGTACAAGAAGTGAAATAATTTATGAAATTTGATATTGCAAATGCATATAATCAGATATAAATTAAACTCAGAGACAAATGAAAAATGGCATTTAAAATTAAGTTTAGACATTATCAGTATAAAATCATGCCATTTAAATTAATGAACACACTGGTGACATTTTAAAGATTTATCAATTCAGTACTAAGTGAGTATTAATTTGACTTTGTTATAGCTTATTTAAATGACATTTTAATATTCTCCAAAAGCTTTGAAAATCATGTCAAACACATCAGAATGATACTATAAAAACTACAATTAGCAAAGCTATAACTCAAGTTGAAGAAATGTGAATTTTATGTTTAGAAAATAAATTTTTTAAAACATCAAATTACTCAAGAAAACATAAAAACAAATTAACTAAAGATTTAGATAATCAAAGATTAGCTAGTACTGATGAATTTATAAAAATTACAAGCATTTATTGAAATGGTGAACTACTACAGATAATATATTAAACAATACATAAATATTATAAAACCACTATTCAATTTCTTAAAAAAAGAGAAAGAGTTTTAATGAACAGAAACACAACAGAAAGCATTTAAAGAAATCAAGATGAAAATGACAACAACATTAGTAATTAAACAGCACAACTTAATGAAGAAAATAATTATTAAAACCAACACATTAAACTATGCAATTGAAGCAATTATGTCACAGCCAGATGACAATAAGAAGCTACACTCAGTGGCATATTACTTAAAAAAGATGATATTAGCAAAACTCAATTATAAAATCCACAACAAGAAATTATTGGCTATAATAATAGCATTTTAACAGTGGAGAGTATATTTTAAAGAAGTTAAGCATACAATTAGAGTGATTATAAATCACAAGAATTTTATTTATTTTACAACAACTAAAATGTTGATAAGAAGACAAGCAAAATAAGCAAAGATATTAACAAATTACAACTTCACAATTAAGCATTGCAGTAAAAAACAAAACAAGTGAGTAAATACACTCAGCAAACAATCAAATTATAAAAAAAAAGTTCTTGAACCAGAATCAGTACTATTGAGATTTCAGAAAAATAAAATAATAACATACAACAATCAGACAGCAACACTAGCAACAACAATGACTATTGAAAGTTAAAATGAGAAACTGATATGAATTATCAAATGAGAAATTGCAAAAGATAAAAATCTCAAAATAATCAAAGAAAAGACTGACAGAATAACAGAAAAAAATGAACTAATATATTACAACAAATTGATATACATATCATTCACAGCAAGAGAAAAAATAATCAAAAGATATTACAAGCCACTAACAAAAGAACACTTTAAAACTGAAAAAACATAAGAATTGATATTGAGAAACTTTTATTTTTCAAACATGCAATGAACAATATATTAATACTTGAAGAAATGTAACACTTGTCAAAGAAACAAAGCAGTGAGATATTTACCATACAAAGAATTACAATCATTTGCAATACTCACTTACTTATAAAAATGAATTACCATGGATTTTATTACACAACTACTAGAATCAAAGAAAAATAAAGTCACACATGACACTATTCTCACAGTGATGGATAGATTGACAAAATATACATATGCAATACCAACAAAAACAAATACAACAGCTATTGATACAACATATTTACTACTTTAATATATGTTTAGCAAACACAGCACACCAAAAAAAATTACAACAGATAAAGATTCACAGTTTACATTGAAATTATAAAAGACATTGATAAATATAACTAGTATTGAGCATAGACTCAGCATAGTTTATTATTCACAAACAGATGAACAGATTAAAAAAATGAATCAAATAATTGAGCAATATCTATAAAATTACATAAACTATGACTAGAGCAATTGAGTTAAACTGCTACTTATGGCATAATTTGCATACAACAATTTGATTAATACAACAACTAAAAAAACATTATTTTATATTAATTTTGAGTATAATCCTGAATTTGGCAGTGAACTAAAGAAGACATAAAAAATGAATCATAAAGTGGAAAAGAAAGTAACACAGCTACACACATTACACAAGCAACTACAGAAAGATATTGAATTCACAAACCTCAGAATGGCAGTTTATTACAACAAAACTCATCAGAGAGAATTTAACCTAAAAAAAAAAGAGAAAGTATATTTGCTATGCAAAAACATTAAAACAAAATAATCAAGCAGCAAATTGAATAGTAAGAAAATTGAATCATTCATTATTGAAGAAAAAATCAGACCAGTGAACTATAAATTGAAACTCTCAAATAGTATAAGAATACATTTGATTTTTCATATCTTATTATTGAAATTAGCACCACAAAACACTCAGACACAAAATGAAAAAATTGAAACCACAGAAGAAAAATACAAAGTTGAGAAAATTTTAGAGAAAAAAAAAGTCAATAAACAAACACAATATCTAGTGAAGTGAAAGAAATATAATATCTCAAAGAACACTTGAGAATCTATTAAGAATTTGATGAATTGTCAACATCTGATAAAGAAATATTAAGACTAGCAAAAGTTCAAAAACTAAAACTCAAATTACAAAAAAGTTAACTTATTAATAAATTATTAAAAGTAGCTGATAACTTTTAACACTGATAATCATTTTCATTGGCCATACAACACAACTTAGCTGCATTCTCAGAGAAATTTAACTCTTCAAGAATTTCAAGAATGTAAGCATTATGATTAAACATTTTAAAACTACACTCTTTCAGAAACTTTTGATGCTTGTGAAGATAAGAATGATAAGTAAAAACTAAAATCAGTTAAAATTGCACACAGCTCATTTCAGATTGAAGATGCTTTAATTTCTCATTAGCATTTTGAAGTTTATATTGAATTTTATCTTTAGCAGATTGAAAATCACATTATTCTTTATCACTATAAAAGTGCTTTTCACATTTTTAACTATGTTTAGTACACATAGCACAGTTTTTGCAACAATCATTCATTTTGCAAGAAATACTACAAGAGAAATAATATTTATAAGAAAACTTAACAACAAAACTATTCTTTTTAATCTTCTCAAAGCAATGATAGTTTTCACAATACTGATCACAAAAAGAGTCAGTTTTTGACATACAGTTACATTAAAAAAGCATAATAAGAAAAAAAAAAAACATCACTTACAAAAAAAAGTCAAAGTCATAATGATGATAAAAGTAAGCACTTTACTTATAAGTCTTTAAAGATAAAGATCTTGAAAAGAAAAAGTGATATTATAAACCAACTATGAAAAAGCACAATTATAACACTCTGATAAAATAAAACATTACAGCATAGCACTAAAGCAGAGCAAACTTAAAAAATAGTCATCTGATCATGTGACAATTCAATATATCAACTATGTCAAGACACAGAGAAACAGAGATAGTATATAATATAGAAATGAATGATATATAAATTGATATATGAAATAATATACAAAGAACTAAATATATAAAAGAGCTTATTCTTACTCAGCAGATGTATTTAGTTTTTCACACTCAATATTTTTATTATATCATTTTATCTACTATTTACTACAGGTCAGTAAGAATAATACTAAAAGAATTACAATTTGACTAAGCTCTACTTCTGACTTAGCTATTATTATTTAGTTAGACCTACTAAGTTATACAACATACAAAGCTTTACTTAAAGAACTGTGGTAAGTAGGCTGCATTGACTATCTAAGGACAAGACTTAAGTAGATTTAGATTATCAAAAAGAAACTAAGTTAAGTGTTTCATTAAGTCTTTTTTAACTAATAGTGCAATAGAATAGTTAGAAAGAATTCTAAGGTGGTAACATTAGCACAGATATTTAAGCTTCTGCTTTATAGTTTTGGTTTTGTTAATAAATTCAAAGATTCTTTTAAATTGTGCTGTAAATGTGACATAGCTTGTGAATATCTTTTTAATGATGTTATTTTAATCTTCAGCATTATTGCTTTTATAGTTTTAAATAATTAGTTTAACTTACTTAAATGCTAGTTTTCTCATGAATAATACTGCAACCATAATTTGGTTTTTCATTTCAGTAATGTTTGACATATTTAAGTAAATGCCTAGCTGTATAAAGAAGCTTTGAAGCTTTATTCAAGTTTTATCAAAGTAATCTAGTTTCAGTGATTTAATTCACAGTTTACTAGTTTTTAAATTTAGTATCTATTCTTGAAGCTAAGTTATTATTTTTTTAAAGTTCTTTTGTTGTAAAAATACTTTTGCAAAAGTTTAAAGATGTTAATTAACTAATAGTTAATATTGTAAAGTTCATTTAATACTTAATTCTTTAGTAACCAAAGTCAAAAGTACTTAATGTGTTATACTTTAGTATCTGCTAGGCAAATATTCACTAGTTAGTTAAAAAAAATCAAAAAATTAAGCTTATCTGATTTTATTATTTGATAATTTAATATATTAATTCTTTTAGAATTTAGTCACACTGGCTAAGCATAGTGTGTCAGCTTAGATTTTTAATATAAATCTGTTGAGTCTAACAAAAATATTATAAATTCATTTAGTCAGAAATAAAGTTTGCTTAGACTGTAATTTTTGCAGTTACTGTTTTTACTGACCTATAGTAAATAGTGTAGTAACAATAATAAAATTGAGTATAAAGAACTAAATACATCTGTAAAGTGTGAATGAGCATTTTTATATATTCAGTTCTTTTATATATCTCTGTAAGTATGTTCTGTCTTTTGTTATATTTGTTTATATCTTTGTAGTATAATTGGTATAATTAGTATATTCTCTATACTTTTAGTTTTTTTATATTTTTTGTCAATTATATGATTTTGTGTCTGTTTTGTCATTATGCTGTGCTGTAATGTTTCATTTTTTTTTTTCTGTCCAACATTGGTTCTTTCATTAGTTGGTTTATAACAGCAATATGAACTTAGTAAAAGAATTTAAAGTTTTCATTTATAAAACTAATTATGTTATTAATTTTATCTTTTTTAATGTTTTCTTCATCTGCACTGAGATCAGATGAAATATATCATTCAGCTTAAATTATAAGATTTAAGTTATTACTTTTTTTAAATAAAACTACACTTTCACAAAATAATTTTGCTATTAAGTTTTAAACAAAAATTTTTTAAAGCTTGCAAATCTCATCAAGCTCAAAGCTATGAGTTTTTTAAATTTGTAAACATTCATCACTATTACACAAATGAATAATTCTATTAGCAGGTTAAAAACAGTCTTTAAGAAAACAATTAAAATTATTAGCTATTTTGACACAGAGAATGAATAAGCTGCTTTCTGATGATTTATTAAATATTATATAAATTATTAAATCTGAGTGCAAATAAAATGCATTTATAACAACACAAACTTAAAGAAAGTTGACACTCTGTGCTGACAGTTTTTAATTATTGTGTGTTAAATTAAACACACATACTAAAGATTTTTTATTAATAAAATTAAAATTAATTAAAAACTGTACAATGTTATAATTTGACACAAGCTGACTCTCAACTTAAAAGCTTTATTTCTTGTAGTCAGTGATTACTTAGTTGAGAATACACTGAAAAAAGCTAAAACACTTTGTATAGTAATTCTGAATTGCTTTTTTTTAAAAAACAATTTTAATTATAGTTTAATGAAGATCTAAATAAACACAAAGCATTTGTTCTAAGATCTTATAGTCATTATAAAGAAAATGAAAACTAACATCATTAATGTAGTTAATATTTTATTAAACATTAATTATGTCACAGTATACATGCTTTGTGTGTGCTAAAAGCACATTTACACAGCTGTTTATATCATCTACAGCAAATGTTTGTTGCTTAGCTACTTCTCTGCTTTCTAAAAACTGATGAAAATAATAATATTACTTAAAACCAGTAACTGTAACAAAATTTTAATTCACTTATAGCATTTAATCATTTTTTTATTTTACATTTTTAAAAGACTAAAGTGTATCATCACCAAACAGCTAGTTTAAATAGTATTCATGCATTGTGTTCTAAGTCTTCAGCATAAAAGCACTTTGTCAAAATGTTTTATTATAGATTTAATGGCTTTTTTCACATATAATGTGAAAGATGCTCTCTCATAAAGCAAAAAATCATTATAATTATAATAAATATTCAAAATGCTTTTAATGCTTTTCTCAAATGTAGACTACTTAAATAAATGGTTAAGCAAAGCTAGTTTTGTGTGCTGGTCTGGCTGATTAACAGCTTTTTTTAAAAATAATAAGTAAAAGTTCATTTGGAAAAAATCATTACACAAAATCATTTTGTGTTTTATAAAATTTCTCAGAGCTTTTTACTATTATCAATTTTATACATGCTGTATTTCACAGAGCTGCTTCTTCAAAATCTCTCTCTGCACTTTGAATATATTAATAACATTTATCTATATTAAGCCACAAACTCTTTTGATTGCAACATTAAGCTACTCACTTAAAACATTTAGTTTATTTTAAATTAAAATACTGAGAATAAAATGATCTTCACATTTGAGAAGCTAGAGATAATTTACATCACTTGCAAATGAGAGAATTATTTTCTCTTAATTATGATAAATAATTTTCTCATCATTCATCTCATCACAATGGCTGAGAGAGTGAGTTAGTAGTTTGTGCTTCACTAATTAAATATCTGTTTTGACTGAAAGCTTATCTAAAAGCCACATATTGCCATTTGAGTAGCAAAGATTAAAGTGATCACATAGCACATTTGAAGTTCAATAAAAATAATTAATAATTTTCTCATTTTTGCTCTATGCAAGATAGTGATTATTTATGTAGTTTTTATTCTTCTATACAGCATCAAGATTTAATATAAAAGCCACATTAAAACTGTTAGACATTTGACTTAGAGCACAATCAGCACACAAATAAATTAACATGTAAAACTCATTGACAAAATTATTACACTTATAGTGTGCAGAATGTTTTTTGTCTGACACATCATACTCATAGTCACTTTGTACTGTGATGTAAAACTGTCATCAGTCACAGCAGCTCTCAAAAAAGCCAAGCTTTACTTTGCAATGCAGCTTCAAACAATTAATTAAAGTCATTTGCTTATTAAATATATTATATCACTTATAATCACTTGAAGCTGAGGCATAAACACTTAACAGTAGGCCAAAACCAAAGTTCAGTGTTTGAGAACTTTTCTCTCAAAAATCTCAAGACTAGTTTTTGTCTTATCTCATTACTTTTTAGATTGCTGTATAAATTTCATCAGCAACATTAACAAGATTATAGCTGCAAAAGTCTTTTAAGTTTAATGAAGAAATTTTTCACTTTTTAATATTACAGTTTTCTTAAATGACTTAGAACTTCATTATGAAAGCTTAAGACATGTGAGCTACAAATACATTATATATTAAAATTGCACTTTGATGACTGCTGACTTCAAAGCTCTACATTAACTCTTGCATATCTTCAATGTAAAAGCCACTGAAGTTTGAAAAAATTTTGAGTATATTTTCTCTCTTTAGCAAACTTAGTCTCAGACTCAAATCTGGCTTTGTGTTGACAGCATCTTTATAATATGATGCTTTTAAGACAATGTTTTTCTCTTATTACAATAAGTTTATTTTAAGTATTACAAAGCTTTTCAGCAAGCCAATATTTTCATCAAGTGATTTTCTGACCATATAAGAATTGATAACAATAAAATTATTAAAACATTTGCACAAAAAAGCATTCTGCATGACAGCTTAACATTTAGCCCTCAAACAGTCTTTATCATCAATGAAATTCAGTCTCTTTTCTGTGTGAAGAGAGAGAAAGCCCACAGAGAATAATGGCTTAATATCTCAGACAAGCTTTTCATCTGATACAAGATTTGAAAAGATAGTTACACAATCAAAGCTCTTTTAAAACTCAATTTGTCACACTTAATTCTTCACTAATGGCTCATTCTTTGATTGTCTCATAAAGACTTTAACTGATATCATCACTAGTTTCATCATGCAAATGTCAAGCTCATTTGCTTCTGTGAAAGAAACAAAAGCCTGAAGCATTTAGTTCTTTGCTCAAAGGCTCAATGCTTTTTCAAAAACTGGCTGGCTAGGTCTTCAGCATTGCTGATAAATCAACAAAAGGCCATGACATACTTCAAAAGTCTTATTTCAAAGCAATTCACAGAGTTTTTGAGAGTCTCAAAGTTCTATTTCAAACACTGCACTCAATAAGATATTAGAAAAACTTTCTTTCTCTTCACCTCATCTTTTCTTTGAGCTTCTCTTTTCTCTTCTGCTCTAATCATTTATCTTTTTGCCTTCTTCACTTACTTTTCTCACTTTTCATCTACCTCTTCTGTATATCTCTTATGTCTCTTTCCTCTTTTGCTACAGCCCCAGACCTCACTCTGTGATGTGGATTCATCCACTCTGACTTCTTAGCCTCTATGGCTCTGATATCACTGTATCTTAGTGCTGAGAGCTCTTTCTCTTTCTGAAACCTACTGCATTCATTCTACATGTCAGAGAAGAATGGGCAGCAAACTGGCAAGTATGCCATCTCTTTGTGATCAAGTTGCCTTCTATGATCACACTTTTTGTACATAATTCTATAGCTTGGCATGTCCCCATACCCCATGGGAGGTTGTGGAGAGTGGGCCTTGCCTGCCCCCCACCAGACATTAAATAATACAACAACAACAACCTAAGAATATGGTTATGCTCTGTTCCATATACAAGGTGAGAGAAAGAGCCTAACTAGTAGTTTCTCCGAAGCTGATTTCTCTCTCCCCTTCAGTAGGTCTTATTCATTACTACAGCTACAAAGAATGAGAAATCCCCCCAAAAAAAAAAAAAGATTAATCCAAATTCCTCTCAAGGGAAACAACAAAAGTAAATTCGCTCTAGAAGACATCTATTCATCTCAAGTGCAATAACTAAGCACCACCAATCAACTTAACCCCTTCTTTGATTGGACCGCGAAGGAAGCAATAAGGAGACAAGAATTAGAAGTCCTCTACTTAGCTGCAAAAGACCTATCAAGCAGAAAGAACAGAACACAAACACCAACCAGTTGAACTCCCCGGTACAACGAAAGAAACTTCTCTCATCACATGTCCCCCCCAGACAGACGTCGATGCCAAACCAAATCCAATGCAACCTATACTATACTCTACTCCTCGGCCAAAGCCACCAAACATGTGACGAAGTTGCACTGTGTGGCATTGCATTGTATCTGTAGTGCTGGATCACATACCCTATCGGTACATGTAGGTCATAGTTACATACATGCATGGGAGCACAGCATGTACATGTATGTACAAATCGGAGTACATAGGATTTATACTTAGTAAAGATTACTTTGTGCAGGGTTCTCTGTGCTGTATGTGATTATGCATTGAATGAATGCAGGTCTGGTCTGGTCTGGTCTGGTCTGACCTAGTCTATAGACATCTTGATCCGTGATCCCGGTCACGCATGGCGATCTAGGGTCCAATTATCCTTGCAGTGATGGTAAATACGATCACTCGGCGCTCATTGCTTTTGGCGATTCTCAAATCGGAGGGGCTTTTCTGGTGCTCTGACCCTCTAAGGTCGTTTTAGGGCCTGGCGGAAGTTGCCGGTGATCGACGAATCTATCTCGAATTAAGTATCATGTCCGATCGGAGGAAAGACGAGAAAAGGGAAAAGGATAGAAAAAGCAAAGAACAAAAAAAGAAAAAGAAAAAAGAAAAATAAGCTTGATCCAGGGTAAAATTACGGTTTGACCTGCCTTAGTCTCATCTATGTACTTTCGGATCTAGATCGCAGATCACCCCCCGGATTGCCAGTTGAGATCGCGATTTCTGGAACGTTTCTCTGATTCGATTTCTCAGGTACGTCTCTCGGCTGCTTTTCCTCCCCCGCAGCTTGTTTGTTTTCCGAGGCAACATGATGGAGTATGATGCATGTTTGTCAGACTTGTTGGAGATCTTTGAATGGGGAGGGAATCCTTTACTGGTTTTGGTACTTCAGGCCGTCTGTGTGTAACGAAAACACATCAGCCGGCCGTTCGGCGAAGTGCTAAATCGAGATCTGCCTGCATACGAGTGATCTCATGCCGGTGAATGGAGGTTGAGTATGTAGCACTACTACTGTGCGATGCTCAACATTGCGTCTCGTGTGCTGTATCTATTAATATTGAGCTTCCCCGGCAGTCTCACATACGAATGTACCGCGATGAAGAGCACACGTGTACTAGCATCACAGCAGCACACTATGAATGTGATAGCACTACGGAGTAGGTACTGTGTACTCCGTATTGGCCAAGCAGCTTGATCGTCTAGATTAGGATGGGAGGGCACGGAGCCATGCTCCGCGGTTAATTATGATGGAAAACAGGTCTCACAGTCGGAAAGTCTAGTCTGCCACGAGAATCGCGTGGTTTGACGTAACTGGGGCCTTTTTCACCGCGGGAATTTTGCTGGACGTGGAGTTGAAGCGGATCGACGGGCCATGACCGCCGCAGATACTCGATGATTGGAAGCATCCATGCATGCCATGTTATTGCATCTGAAGATCCCATGAAGATCAAAGGCTCCTGCTATTGACCCCCTCGTGAGCCATGTCTCTAACTGCGCGCTAGTGGCGCGATAATCTGAATCAGGGGGTTGAATAGCGGGCGATCATAATGAAACAAACGCCTCGGGAGATCGACCTCATAACATGTGTATCCCCGGTACCTTTTACGTCAATCACCATGTCAGTGCGAGCTCTATGGCTGATACTTTTGCTGCAGATTTTCGCACAACAGAGCCATGTGAGACTCGGACCATGAGCACCAAAGACTGGCGTCCTAATCAGTAGCACATGTTACAACGCTCATGCTTCATATGCGAACTCAATAGTGACCCGTAAGCACGGTGATATTCCCGATGTGGTTGGAGCAAAGCCACAAGTTAGCTCGTGCTCCCTCTACACGGCCCCTAGAGCAGAGCCTTGTGTACCTGCTGTCATGGGACGGGGTCAAGTTACTGCTGCTTTTTCCAGCCCCGTACATGGCACGCGAGCTATCAGATCGCACCAGGAAACTAGCGCATGTAACGGTGACATAATAGGTACAGAAACAGAATCTCTCGATCGCTTCTTGTCCAGGATGTCTGTAACCGTTCGATACGATGTTGTGTTACGGTCATCTGCCAGGTACCGGGCCAAGATCGACAGGTGCTTCTTCGAACTTCGAATGATGGTCTCGCCCTTATCCGAAGGCATCCTTATTCAGCTTAAGAATTAAGTCGTATCGATCACCTCATGACTAGTCGAAGCTTGCGAACGATGTACGCCGCAGCCCTAAAATCAACACTGACTTGCTTTTCATGAACTCTATACGACATTAGGTAGGTTTCTTGCTACTCACTCAGCCGTCGTGAAATCGTCCTATGACAACCGCGAAGGTCGCTCTTGAGGACAACTGACAGATAATCGGCACATGGCTGTGCAAAGTAGGAACCAATGTGGAGACACTAGACGTGGTCGGACCCGATAATTTGGTCGTATATGCTGTGCTACCGGCACTATTTCCGGACTTCATTCGGCCCCTTGACTGCATGCATAGCAAGGCAGATCTAGGTATATGCTTCTGGATAGCCATCCTCGGAAACTTACAATCCTTGTTGAACTTCTGAGCTCGTGACAACTTTCTTGAAGCTCCTCCGTACCAATCTCTCAGACACCACCGAGAGAACGATATGTGCCATCGTAGCAAGTAACGAAGAACGCGGCCCCTATTATCGTCGGAGAGCAACCCTGCAGGTTGTGCATGGGTCTTCTTTGAGTACAATGTCAGGGTGGAAGCGTGGTATATCTCGGATGACGTTTCCGGACGAAGTTCAGAACATAGACAAGAACAAGCTCGAGTGCGTTCGAGCGAGGTACCTCATAGCAGAGCGTCCATCCAACAGACCAATAAAGAACCTAAGAGTCGATGCGTGTAATATACATATCGTTCCTTTTTTTTTTTTTTTTTTTTTTTTTTTTTTTTTTT
>JAPVCG010000060.1:153980-167476 GCA_029606305.1 Paecilomyces fulvus
GATTCTCAACACCACAATCCATGAAACCATGCAAGGAAATTCGGACGCCCAGGCGAACTCGCTGGACGTAAACGAGTGGACGGCACCGCATTAGCGATGCCCTAACAGACAAAAATATGTATTATATACTAGAGATCCTTTGTGACCAACCCAAGAGCTTGTTCCCGAAAAGGGGTATCATGACTGAAACAGAACTGAAATCAACAGGCACCACCCAACAAAGGAAATAGCGAGCAATGATTAGGAATGAGTCCTTGTAGATCCAGCTACCAGCGAGTCGGTTGTAATGAGAGAAATTATTCCGGGAGTCCTTCAGGTCGTAATGGCATGCGGGAAACACTTCAGTCATTCACTATGTCGTCCAGCGTCATCCTTCTGCGTTTTGCAGGTCGGTCACGGTCAGCACTATCACTGCTTGCGCTTCTTCTTCTCAGCTCTTCAGGATCTGTCCTCTGTGTCATCTGCAACGGGTACGGTTGGGCAGCCGCAGCGGGAACGGCGGATTGCCGGGGGGCATGCTCATGGTGACTCGGCCCAGCGATAGGCCGGAAAGATTGAGGGTGTCTGACAACCGGATCTATTACCTCAAGGGATCGCGACTGAACGTGGCGTTCCTGCTGTTGTTCCGGCCATTGCCTAGGCGACCAAGGCGTAGGATAGGAGTGACTTCTTTGAGGATCCGGTGCGAGCGGCCCAGGACGTCTGTCCGAGGAAGGGAAAATGGGAGGTAAACGAAGACCGGGCTCAGCGTATGGCCCACGAAAGTCCGTGAAACTGGGAGCTTCATTCATGAGCGGTCGTGGAGGTGTTCGTGCGCGCTCAAGGAACGGTGAAATGGGAGGATAGGGCTGTGGATATTGCCGTGGAGACGACGCTGGCAACAGTGGATGGCTGAACGAAGAGGGAAGCACTTGCCCTCCTGCCCTTCCAGGGCTACGTCCACCGCTCAATGCTGGAGTCGCTGGTCCCCCGGACTGGATAAAAGGGGATTGTACAGCTATCGAATGCTGGGACGATCCAGCAGATACTGGTCTCGGATTGAGACCTTGCGGTAATGATGGCGATGCCATGATCGTCTGAGGTGAAGGATATATCGAAGGCGTCCATCTCTGTGCTGGAATGCTGGCTGCCCCTAGTCCACGGCCTGCCATCCGACTCCCTAGATTTCCAGCTTGAGGAAGTTGTAGATCGGTGATGGGGCGTATCTCGCGAGAAGATGTCCTGCTGTGGAAATGCGATCGACTCGAGGGAGAAAACTGTGGTGCATCCTTCGATGCCGAAGGATCCTCTGATGAAGTCGTATATGGTCGGAGAGGAGTCTCCTCTGCTTTCAAAGGTGGTCTGCCTCTCTTTTTATGGGTGACATCAACACAGGTGTCCTGGTTTCAAACGTCAACAAGTGAGATCCATAACGGACAGCAAACTAGCTGTACAGCAATAGAAGAAGAATAGGATACTTACGGCCTTACCTGCTACAACACATCGGCGGCATGGGCGTGCTGAGTCGCAGCCCAAATGTTTCCGCTTGCAATTCACACAGGCGGAAGCTACATGAGCCTTTGTGCGCCTCGTGGTCCTCGGAGGAAGAGGCCTGGTCTTGGCCGCTGAAGCAAGACCTGCTGGCCCTGTCGGAAGGTACGCTGTCTCGGTTGAAGCTGAAAGCTCTCCACCAAATACTGGTGCTCGCGATGCAAGTAGCGGTTCCTGAATCATATCCCGTCTCTCTGTAAACCCTCCTCCCTGTTCGTACGCGGACTGTGGATGCCGCCCCTCTGGCTCCCCGATGACAGGAGTGCTAGGCGCTGGAATCGAACTGGAGACTCCATTCGTAGTTGCTATGTCGGACTCTGGCTGTTTCTGATCTCGACTCCCTCCGGGTAATTCGGACGGATTCTCTGCAAGAGGAGAGCCAGACATAGGAGGAGAAGGGTAAGGAGTCCGAATGGACCCGCAGGCGTTGTTTGACCAACTCAGGTTCAAGGACAACCGCCCCGGGTCAACGTCTAAGCTACTTTCTCGGAATTTTCTCCCGGGAAAGGACAAATGGGGGAGAATTAGAGATTGCATGAGGCAAGTTCCGAGCTGTTGCTTCCGGAGCTGATGTTAGATGTGTTCAAGACAATAGCAGTGCTTTTCTTCAGAGAGGTGGCACGGTGGACAGCATTGCCGGTGACGTGCAGGCACTTAAACGTAGGGCTGCTGTATATGAATCGCGGCCACCAGATGATTGACCGTGCTGTGTCGATCTCAACTATCGGACTATTAGGCACTTGACGAGTAAAAGCTTCTGGACGTCAGTCTAGTTAAGCGCATTGGCTCGGGAAGAGGATCACGATTGAAGCACATCGATCAGCAGCCGGACTGAGATAGTCAAGACGCCTTTTGCTCGACGGCGTGATGTCCTCCTCCACCTGGGACCAGGGCAAGAAGACTAAGGAAGTGGGAGGATAGTGCAGAGATCTCCAGCATTAGAGAATACCGCTTCATACCTTTTTGGGGAAATGACGTTTTTTGCAATCGCCATAGACGATGCCTCGACGAGGTAAATCGCAACGAATGACACGTCGAACGGTTCCGTCAAAGGAGTCCGAGAACCGGGGTACGACGATACTCTACTTCCGAATCGATAGAAAAGGGATAAAGCAAAAAATGCAAAGAATCACAACAAAGAAAACCTGCTAGTTCCCCAGAGGGATCTGGATCTAGGCGTCGAGCAGGTCAACAGGACGGTGTGAGAAGGGTCCCGCTGGCTTCAAGGCCTTGAACATTACTATTTGCCTTGGGAGAACGAGAGATATTACCCTGGTCTCCGCCTGCAGGTCATGACAAGGCTCGGGACCTTCAGCGGAACTATTCCTTAGTGTCCAGGGCCCGATGAGGGGTGGAATGGTATAGTGGCCAGTGCTGAGTGGGCTATGGAAGATCGACGCTGGCTTCCGTGATCTCAATAGTCGTGGCAGATCTAATACTAATTGTTCCGGTATTGAATTGAATTTAACTTCGTTATGACCCCGAAGACTGGGTGGCTTAATAGAACTCAACCCACGACGGCTCCATAGAAGCTGTTCAGAGGCGCCGGTTCTTGCTTTTCCCTTCCGGAAGTCCCACTGGGACCGGCGCGGTGGCTTGCATTAGACGGACGATTAGGAATGGGTGCCGCTGTCAGTGACACCGACGAGAATGGGTTACCAGATTCTGGGAGGGGGAGGGGAGGTTGGACACCGAAAGGTGTGATGTTGCCTGTGGAGTTGTTGATTCGGGGACAGCAGAACGCTGAGTCGACACCAATCAGCGAAACTGCAACAGAAAAAGGCAGAGACGAACGACGAGATCGACGTCGGTGCCCGTCTGGTGTGTCCAATATCAATAGTTCACCTCGGCAAGGATGAGTAGCATGCATTCCGTCCCAGTTTGACATGCGCTACGGTCCGCTGACCGGAAGAAAGGGTACAGGGTCTTGTCAACGTGCCAGCAGTGAGGCACTCTTGAAGGAATTCTGTGCGGAGAGTGGTTTCTCGAGGGTATGTGGAGCTTCAGACATCAGTCCTGGGGTTCGAGGAGGTCTATTCATTGTCCTCTGTACTCTTCCCGATCCGTCATCCCTGAGAGGTGCCTATAGAGTATGCAGCGACAACGAAGAACAAATAAAAAGCGTTGACGAGGAGTTTTCGACTCTCCACATCTTGAAGCTCAAGACCTCTTGCCAGTAACGGACACTTGGCCAAGGACCAAGTCCACTTCACGTGGGTTGAAATTGACTTTCACTTGACGTAGGTAGGGATAGCTCTAGTTGTTGTCCATCAAAGTGAGCTTGCAGACTTCAATCCATCTATCATTATTATCCCATCATCTATTATCTCGCCGTAGTTACGGGGAAATCAGCCGGAAAAGCGTTCTGTCAAAGCTCCGTTGGAATCACCTCGAGCTTGTCAAACGATCTCCCCCTCTAGTTGCGCTGGGCGCAAGGTTCGTCAGCAAGGCGCGTGGACCAACTGTCAATAATGACAGTCCGCTCCAGTTCAACTGGCCAGATGAACAATAGCTATTTTCCCGCAGTGGATCAGTAGTCTGGGTCTTCAAGTCATCAGGCCCCGCCGGTAAATGCTTAGCGGGTATAGCTGAAGAGCTCCCTGGCCCACTGACCGCAGATGACGAGAGATACCGAGTCTGCCAGGCACCAAGCTCAGATACTTAACTAGCAAAGTTCGTTCTAGGAAGGGATCCACCGCTCTCCGATGCAGTTGTACATGGATATCTACTACTCCGTATATGCTAACGGCGAGCAGACTTAGGTCCAGGATGCCGAAGAGCACAAAAATGTTCGGGCTGATAGAGTGGTAGATAGAAGGAAGGGATGAGGTGTCTGTTAAAATGACCCGTTCCCAACAACGGTCAATTATTACCAACGAGTAGATCCAGTGCCCCGAATCAAGGTCAATATGTGCTCAAAAGCCGGTTAGTGCTCTGCCTGTTCTCGGGCCGGTGAGAGTCTATTGCCCGGGGAAGATAATGGTATGATGTTGTCTGGGTTTATCTAGAAACCATCCAACGTCTCAATCAATCAGTGACCAGAAGCTTGTGCGGTGCATGCCCCCACTGTCTCGTTTTTTCTACCCGCCCGTCTGGAATGCGCCGTTTGTTCTCGGAGGACATTGAAAGGGGTTCGCAAAGGCACCCTGCATCGGCCGCACGGTCCATCTTTCTGGTCATAGCACCCCCAGTGATATGACTTTCGACAGCATAGCTGGCGTGCCGAACATTTCTCGTATCGTTCTCGAACCATGTTCTGAACCGTTGTAGAGAGCATCGGCCTCTGTACGCGGAAGAAAGGGGGAGACATGCTCGATGGATGACGCCCGGGGCAAGTTCCAGAGAGCGACTGGTAGCAGTTCGTGCAGCTTAGTTAATAGTGGATGTGCCAGCACGCTCTGTGGACGGGCGGAAGTCGCAAAAGATCAATAGTTCGACAGCCACGGATCTCAAATGGGTAACGTTGATTGCTAGTGCGATTCCGACATGCAAGCTCGAAGCGTTTGCCGTCCAGTGCGTTGGCCATGACAGGAGACTATCCGCAGTGTCCTGCAGAGTCCAGAGTATGCTTTGCCCATCATAAGGTATTCTTACGTCGAAAGGTGCACCTTGAGGGCCGATCGATCATCGGATCATCGGAATTATTCACCAGCCAGGTTGTAGAAAATCTCCTCTGCTAGCGATCATTTCCTTGACGGGATGTCCAGAGCTCTGAGAAGTGGCCACTTGTTCTGGTTAGCTCCTGGATACCGCTAGCACTGATGATCGCTTGGGACGATGGGTCTGGGAACCAATGGTGGGGATCATGGTAGGGAGTGCCAGGAACCAGTAGTTCCTAGACCTAGGTCAGAATAACTTCAAGGTCCTTCCATGTTAGATATTCTGTGCGGCTCTGTTGGCACAAGGGAGAGACAGCTTGATCGATGATATCCAGGCAAACAAACAACCCTTTTTAGTTTTAATCAGAATAGTGCAGGGAGCCCAGGAGCACTAGTGATCTGCGTCAAGGCCACGCGGGAAATTCGAAATCTCCTGTGGATCTATCTTCCAATGATGTTGATGGGGCTCACCCGATTTTTGGGTATTTTCTCGAAACGGACACGGATGTCTGCCGATTAACTATGTCAAGAGACGGTCAATCGGCGGATTCACATAGATCAGACATTATTTATTGTCCATCCCACTACCAGTCTCCCGGCCCGGTAGACTTGAGTGTAGATTGGTCTTTCACCAAGGACGGACTGCTTCCTATCGTACTATAGTGCTGTCCCCGGCGCTCACTATCGGGTAGATTCACGTTGCATGTAGATCTATCCCATGGTGATAGAGTTAATAGAGGATCTTAAGAGCATGGATCTTTTTAAGGCTGGAAATGCTTAAGTTAGTGCCTGCTGCTGGGTGTGTGCCGATAGGATGTTATTGGTGACCCTGATTCTGGAAAGTTGAAGTCCAAAGGACATCGGTCGCACCTGTATTGATAAACACCAAAGCCCGATTTGTTTATTCGGAGCGAGTACGTGAACCATTCTCTTCAGATGCCTTGCGAAATGAAAGAATTTCATATTTAATTCCTTTCCTTTCCAACTTGGCAAAATGCCACCAGTGATCACTCATGGGTTCCGGTCTTCGCAGCTGTGCAGGGAACAGGGATGTTCAAATGAAGGAATAATATGATCGATCTTAAGAGCCTTAGTTAAGGCCCCGAGCTTTGGATCCGGCGCACTACGACAGGGTCCTGTTGCATGAAGTGGGTTTTTTTTTTCTTCTGTAAGTCGAGGTCCACCGGTTCGTTAGGTAGATGCCTTCAGCAGAAAAGGGAATATCCATGCAACATCCGCCATGCCATCGAACTAAGCTGCTGTCGCTGCGCTGGTTGGATATGATTAATTTTGCTATCGATGTGACCTCTGCTCCAGGAGCTGTCCAGTGATATGACAGAGATCGTTGACGAACTCAGAAACATCTGTTCATTCGGGGAGAAAGCGATCCTATCGCATGTCTTGGATGGACGAATTGCAGGGATCCAGAACTCCCCATCCTGCCCGCGTTCCAACGGCGGCTTTCTGGTGTCTAAGTCACTCTCCGATAGGATGGAAGATATATTTTTCTTCTGCCGTTTTAATCCAGGTTGTAGCTGTGCTCCAGGTGGCAAACAGGAACTATACGGTGTAGTAGTCCAATATTGCGGTTACGACGGTTAGCTTCTCCAAGCGCACGATGCAAGAGAAACTCGCTGCTTATCCTGGATCCCAGCCTCGGAAGCCCGCTGAGCTAGACTAGGAGATCCCTGGAAGGGCCCATTGTCAACGAGATCGCTCGAGTTGCTGAGTTAAAGGAGTCAAGAAGCGGTGTCTCGTTGGTTCACTACGGTCGGATCGGACTCGACTAGGAAGAATAATCAGGGCGCTTCCTGGCTGTCAATCCTCCGCGTCGAGTGGGACTCTGACCAGGCGAACTGCAGGACAATCCCTGTGCCGGGGATCATCGACAGCTTAACTAAACGGTCGGCGATCATGAAGCATGTAAGACGCGGTGAATCGATAGTCCTGGACTGGAGCACGTGCGGCCCCTTTATGGTCATGGAATTCGTCGACTTCAGATCGATCACCTCTTGAATCCAGGGCTGCCATGATGGAATGTTGTATGTCAAGCGGAAGTGGACAACAGAACGTGAGAGATTCAGGGTAGTAGATGTGACATCGCATCCATCCTGGGTCTGACTATTGAACGCTATTGCGACTCTATCGATCGCCAGGCTCTCATCGTCCCACTTGGAGAGAGGAAAGGAAGAACGGAATGAAAAATAGCTCAAGACCCTGAAAATTGAGAACTTTTTGGAAACGTTCGACAGAGCATCATTTTGCAGGTGCACAGACGGACGAGCACATTGTCTGCGATCGTCTGGCACAGGTGGAGTCGATGATCTACGCGCTTTGACCGGGAGGAAGTTAACTAGGTTAACAAGTGAGAGAGACTGGTTAAGATAGATAGATAGAATTCTCTCCCACGGGACGGACCGCGGAGAGGGGCTGGATGCTGGGTAATAAATAATAATAATAATAATAATGGGCAATAATGATGGTGGATAGTCTCCATATTCCAATAGTCGTCACTACCTATTAATTCTCCCCAGCCTTCATTGTGTGACTGGCACAAATGATGGGAATTGGCCCTATCCAATCTTTTATCATTCTGAATAATAAGAACTCGATAAAAAAATCTCCATTTCACCCTGTTGGTCCAAAAAAAATACTTCACCCCCCCTTGTCCACATGCAGGGAAATAAATCCAATAGTGAGGCTGGGATTGTCTAAACTCACATCCAGCCCTTTTCATTCATCGATCACAAGCCACAAGCACAAACAGGGTAAATGCAGAAAGTGGAAAATGAAAGGGAAAGTTTATCGCTCAAACCCCGGCGTCGATCATTCTCATTTAGTCTTTCGTATCGGTATGTATGTTCCTACATGTACATGTACATTCCAGGTATGTAGCCTCATATGGTTCTTGACACTGATAGGCTAGGTTTGGTATATTTCAAATTTGATGATGCAGAACGCTTGAATAGGAGAGGAGAATAGTATGGTTTTTTATTGTTGGAGCTTGAGACCTCTTGTTCTGTGTATGGTGTACATGTGTGTACATCCCTTTCTACATCATACATCATTGTACATGTGATGTAGGCCCAAACGTACCTAGTGAAGTGATGTGATGAGGCTAACATGTCTCCTGCATGTCTTCTTTCTTCCTGGTCAGTCTAGACATCTTGGTTACCGCTAGAAGATGCGTGTATGATGATGATGTACATGGATATGGGGAAAAAGCCTTGAGAGGTCATTTGCCCTCCATTCGTTCTCTCCTCCACCGTTCCTATGATAGGTCATCTTTCCCAACAGGCAAAGGAAACACGACATGTGATCATGAAACTCTATCTCATTATCTACCACTAGGAGGGTCACCTTGGAAACGGAGTGGACCCTCTGGAGATCGTAGAGTACGGAGTTACAGAATAGTTGAAGGACCGCACTAGTACAAGTAGGTTCATACATCAAAAACCACAATGCTATCAGATACAAATCAAACTCCTGAAGCATGTGCCCAAAGTATACGAAATGGTAACCTGTTTATCGCCGAGTAGTTTGAGTATTGGGGAATCGGGAGCGTATAGCAAATATGGGTATGGTCTGGAGATGGACAAAGTAGAGTCAAAATTTACGTTTTAGATAGTATATGACTTTTTTCTGATTTGAATGCTTCAAAATGCGGTTCCATGCCAAAGTGCATATCGAGTATATGTATATGCACAGTATACTATATGAAATGATACCATAGTAGGATGAAACAAGGGTATCGGAGCAATACAAAAACCTATCAAGATAATCGCAATCCGTATCCGTGATATCTAGAACTTTTCCAGCCGATTGCGAGAAACACTAGAACTTCTTCTTCTTGGACGGACGAGCATTCTTCTCCCGTCTCTTCTCCTTCAGCTTTCTTGCCTTTCTGATATCTTCGTTGTTGCGCAACTCGTTCTTCGCTCGAGATGCAGCTCCACCAGAACCGGTGTTCTGCTTCTCCTTTGCTGCATCCAGCTTCTTCTTTTTCTTCTCATAGTCACCGCGGAGAGGATCGGCCGGTTTAGGAGCCTGCTCCTTGCGGTGTCTATATCTCTTTCCAGCAGCATTTAGATCAGCACCTATTCCGGGAGCTTCGGTTTCACCCACTCGAGGCAGACGGCCAATTCGTTTGCCTTTCTTCCAAGCGTCAAACCGTCCGCTTCGGAAGCTGGCGGCGATCTTGGTTCCGCTCTCACCACGGACGAGACGAGTACCCTTCGAACCGTCCTCATCATTGCGACGGGAGACGTACTTCTTATGTCGCTTGTCCCAGCGCATGAGGGAACGAGGTTCAGCGAACCCAGTAGCTCCTTCATCACCGGTAAGGTCCATGGTTGCGTTGCGAGAAGCCTGGACAAAGTTGGAGTTCGTTCCGGAGTGGACACCGTAGGCCCGGTCTTCAGCGAGTGAATGATTGGCGGGGGTATATGACATAAAGTACTCTGGGTTCTGGAATGAAGCCGCAGAGGTCTTCGATTTCGATTTATCCTTCCCGGAAGTATTGTAGGAAGAGAATGTGACCTCGAGCTCGGAATCAGATGCCAGGGACATGTTATCCGGGACTTGTCCGGTAGCTTCGTCATCCTCATCAGAAAAGCCGTCGCGGTCGCCATCATTCTCAGTCGAATCCGTCTTCTTCTGCTGTTGGCTAGACGAACCATCCAAGAACTCGGAACGGCCCTCAGAGCGGTTCCGTTTCTTCTTGTCAAGCGTTGTCCGGATCCTCTTGATCATATCAATAGATTCGTCGTCTGCCTTCTTTCCGGCCCGTCTGTTGCCAATCTCGAAGATGGTCTCCTGTGGTCGGTAGCCGCCGAGTCTGGCAAGCATCTTCTCTCGCTCGAGCTCCATCTGGCTTGCCTCATCGTTGAACAACGGATGAAGAGCCATCCAGTTGTCGGAACCTACTACCTCCTTAGCTCTCTTCGCACTCTCAGCGGAGGCCGAGTTTCTGGTGCGCATGTAGAGTTTCTCTCCCTTTGCAGCAACACTACGTTGGGATTCAATATCCACGTTTTCATCGACCAATTTTGTAACCCATTCACAGCTTCGCGCCAGGGAATCTCTGGCAAGACTGCCAACGACAACATCTTCCGCATAGTTGACCTGGTCACCGTATTGGCGACCCAACACGAGTCTCCTTCCAAGGAACAACTGGAGGTCAAGGAGATATGGGGCGTCAGAGTCCCGGACAAGACTGTAACTCCATCCCTTTTGACCGGCTCGAGCAGTTCGACCAACACGATGAACGAAGATCTTCGGTTGCGATGGGAAATCGTAGTTGATGACATTCGCAAGAATAGGAATATCGATACCTCTAGCAGCAACATCGGTGACGACCAGAATATTCGTGATGCCACTGCGGAAGTTCTGCACCTGAATCTTACGAGCAGTCTGATCCAAAGAACCATACGCGTAAGAAACAGCAAACCCTGTCTCACGGAGTAGAGAAGTGAGGTAATCGACGTGATGCTTGGTAGCCGCAAAGATGATGGTAGAGTGCTTTGTAGGTGATTCATTAGGCTTGACTACCTTTTCCAGCTCACCCCGTTTTCTTTTCTTGGGGTTCTTCTTCGCATCGGCAGCCTCTTCTTTCAGCCGCTGCGCAGCTTCTGGAGGGCCGGTTGGGATCTTGATGACTTCTTGAAGAATATGGATTAGAGCACCTTCCTTCTCTGCCGACTTGACGGTGAAGAATGCATTCTGCAGGTCTGGAGAGATCTTGCTCTCAGCATCAAGACGGATAAGTGTGGGTTCCTGCAAACCAGCGCGAGCGAATTCCACCAGCGACTTCGGAAGGGTAGCAGAGAATAGCAGCGTTTGACGAGTAGGCGGCAACCCGTGTAAGATCTCCGTCAATTGAGCGGCGAAACCCATCTCGAACAGTCGATCCGCTTCGTCGAAGACAACGTAGCGGATACTCGACAGGTCCAAATTCATCTCCACTTTCAAATGCAGGAAACGACCAGGTGTCGCAATGACAATATCTGGATTTCCAGCCATGAATCCGAATTGTTCCTCGAGGCTGTCTCCACCGACCAGAAGCACCGACTTGAGATCTGTACCGCGTCCAAGTTCCTTGACGACCTTCAAGGTCTGCAGTGCTAGTTCTCTGGAGGGCGACAGAACCAACGCTCTGGCACCAATCTTGGTGCTGTGACTCTTCAACTTCTCGATCATGGGAATCACGAATGCAGCCGTTTTACCGGAACCCGTTCTTGCCATTCCAACCACATCTTGGTCATCCAATATCACCGGGATTGTCTTGCGCTGAATTGGGGTCGGCACAGAGAATCCTTTGCGTGTAATAGCCTTCAAGAGATTGGCATTTAAACCCATGGCCTGGAAACCACCTCCCTTCTTCACCGTTCTGCCTTTGAGGTTCGAAGCTTTCCGGTTCGCAGATGCCTGCTGCGCAGCGATAAAGGCCTCGTCATCTTCATCATCGTCGTCAATACCGGCTCCGCTCAGAAGGTCAAGGTTCTGTATTGGCTTGGGCTTCTTCCGCTTGTTCTCCTCCAGGCTTGTTTCCCAGTCCAGATCGTCTCCCTGGAAAAGGGCCTTAGAGATGTCGAATTCATTCTCCGACATGGCCGGAGATGCTGCGCGGTGAGGCATCGTGACTGTGGTTTCGTCACAGCAATTGATCGTATTTTTGTCCGCGGGCGGAAAATTGGTGGAGGATTCAAGCAGTTATCCTACACCATTCCGCTCGAGTATAGAAGGTCGCAATCGAATTCAAGGAAGATGAATCTTGCTCAGGAGACCTTCAGAAAGAATGACGTCTCCTTTGAACTCCAAAAATCTGGTCTTAGCAGTGCTGAGACCGTGCTTGGTGTTATCTCATATCCTCGATCTCAAATTCGAAAAGTCAAAAAAAAGTTCCAAAGGCGGTAAGAGGTTCGACTACCTAAAACAGTTAGACACAACGTGATTCTCTAGTTAAAGTTGGAGAGCAAACACAGCAAATTCACGGGACCCCGCGACGCGCCGCGTCCGACACGAACTCGCCAGAAATGGTCATATGGAAAAGGCAGCTTCAATTAACAAGTCAACCAGACAGAGCAAATATTCCCTTGGGCGGCCTCCGTTGATTCTTCACATAATTCAAAATGGGTGAGTACCTTGTCCTCACTTCATCTCTAAATATGCCATCACTAACCAACACTCCTCTCCAGACGGCGGATACGGGAATCAATACAACTCATACGGGGGGCAAGGCGGGGGCTTCATGCCTGGAGAAATGAACAGTCCCGCTGGAGGCAGGGTAAGTCATCCATTCATTTCATTGTTCCCCCGTGGAGAATCTTGAAGCTACGAAGAAAGAAAAACTAACATAAATCCCCACCAGAGTGATGCCAACAATCCAACACTCCGTCCCGTCACAGTCAAACAAGCCCTCGATGCCACACAACCATACCCCGAAGCGAACTTCCACATCGACGGCGCCGACGCCGCGAGCATCTTCTTCGTCGGACAGGTCCGTAATATCAGCGCGCAGAGCGTCAACATCACGTACAAGATCGACGACGGCACAGGCGAAATCGAAGTCAAACAATGGCCCGACTCTGCCTCTAGTGGAATAGACGAGATGGACACGGATGAGAACAAGTCAAAGACGAAAGTCGAACAGAATGGCTACGCGAAGGTGTTTGGCA
This sequence comes from Paecilomyces fulvus, assembly GCA_029606305.1. Taxonomy (NCBI): domain Eukaryota; kingdom Fungi; phylum Ascomycota; class Eurotiomycetes; order Eurotiales; family Thermoascaceae; genus Paecilomyces; species Paecilomyces fulvus. The sequence goes on from JAPVCG010000060.1 coordinate 166,786, forward strand.
AACTGAAGGCGTTTGGAAACAAGCGATACGTGAACGCGCATTGTGTGAGGCCCTTGACGGATATTAATGAGTTGCATTATCATTTGTTGGAGGCGACGGCAGTGCATCTGTTCTTTACGCGAGGTCCACCAGGAGGCGCATCGAATGCTCCTGGAGGAGCAGCTGAGGGGGGGATGGCTGGTGGTGATGACCATAGCGGCAATGGACGGGCACTACCTCCCATGTCGCCTGTCGCACGGAGAATCTATAACCTGTTGAAGAGCGAGCCGCAGAGCAACGAGGGTCTACACGTGCAGCACATTGCTGCGAAGCTGAACCTCCCCGTCACGGAGGTGACGAAAGCAGGAGACGAGCTGCTCAGCTCGGGTGTCATATTCTCGACTTTCGATGAGATGACGTGGGCCATCCTGGAGTACTAGCGGTCCTCCGTGATGATCATATCGGCTCGCACATTATTTTTAATAGGAGGAAAGATACAAAAAAAAAGATATCCGGGAAATGTTTTATTTTATTAGATCTGTACAGTACTTGGCGTTGACATCTCGCATGCTGATTATGAATTCATTTACATAATGAAACTCAAGGCCTTTTCTATAACCTAGGAGAAAAAAGCTGTAGCCTGTTAGTAATTAACTGTAATACACGCCTCGAGCTGGAAAAAAAAAAAAAAAAAAAAAAAAAAAAAAAAAAA
>JAPVCG010000060.1:169963-227906 GCA_029606305.1 Paecilomyces fulvus
CTAACAAGTCAGACTGAGGAAGGGAAGATATTGAGAAGCAGGCGCCCTCTTGATGACATGCGGAGATTAGCAGCTGCGATGAGTTAAAATCAGCATGACTCCTCCCGTATCCACCTGAGTCAAAAGATAACACGCGAGGACTGGCTTCGTTTTTATGGACGACTTTATCTGGAGCTTAAGCTATCAGAGAGGCAAAAGTAATGTAAGTTAATTTGCTGCTCCGATTTTAGCCAGAAAGGACCCCACGCCCCAGACCCTCATTTCGGAAGGTCCTGCCGAGGATAGAAGTAAAAGTGGAGACCATGTTGGAGACATTGAGATGAAATTTTCTCCAAGCAATTCAATCTATGTGAAAAAGAATCATCAAGCACATAGTATTTCTCCAGGGGATGAAGACGTCGACTTTCAACCTTGGTACACAGCACGTACGCCTGACATCACGCAAACTACCTGGTCCAGGTACCGCTAGTAGTCCAACCAGTCGGGGAAATAGATAGTGTGACACGACAGTTATCATGATGCAAGTTGTAACTCTCCATTAGAAAAAAAAGTATTTCAATATAAAGAGCCGATGGTAGAGGGTTACATTCTTAAAAAGTATTAACTATTAACTATTGGAGTCGTGCTCTACCCAGACATTCTCTTTATTACATCACGTGCAAAAACCTTTGGCTCATCAAGTCATGTGCCTGTTCGCAGGGCACGTGAGTTCCCATTTCCAAGAACAGTCTAGACTAACTTCAAGTGATGCAGGGAGAATAGAGCGTAAAATCGCTCCATCCTGAGGTTATCAAATAAACACTAGCCTTGTCAATTAAAATCAGCTAAAGAAAGCTATGAATAAGAATCGAAGAACTTTTCATTTTCTTTGAGAAACGCCTTCATTCCACTCTTTTGCGGTGTCTGCCTCTTGGAGGGCATAATGTCGCAATTTGCTGGAGACGATGAAGCATCTCTTCGACACCGGTACAATCCGGTGGTGAACCCTCTGCACGCGAATCCTGTGCTAGTTGAGCAGTAAGCTGGTCTGCCCTCTGTCTTCTTCTTTTTTCATGCCCATTGCTATCGTGTATCTCGAAATGCGTCTACCATTGTCCCATGTCATGGCTCCAGTTTATCGATTCATTACTGGAAACCTGGAATTTGCAGTTATACTTTTGAGTGTATCCCGAAGTGATCTGCAGCCAGAATGGTCTGTTTCATATCTTTTCCTAGGAATCATTAATAGATTCTGCGTTAGATCACTCGCCCCCATTTGATGGACCCGGCGGCCGCTGTCTTGCGATATCGATCGCCGGATAATCCACCAACCTACAATATTTTTCTTCTTCTAGATCGCAAGATCCCTTTCCAATGATATTATCACTTCATTTCTCGTTTGAAAACACTAGGAACTAACTGATGGGGCGCCTACCCTATAGCCGTCCCCAGACTGCAGGACCAGTAGTCCTATCTCGTCCACTTTTTGGTGCTCTCCTATTCGAGAACACTGCCTCAGACGCTCGCGATCACTGTGCCAACGAACGTACCTTCCTCTCTTGGCTGCGTCTGTCTATCTATCTTTCTGTCGTCTCTTCTGCTGTCCTGATCTCATTTCATCTGACTCATCGGCCATCGAAGCTGGAGCGCGCGATCGCTCTTCCCATAGGTATTGTCTTCTGGGTTCTGAGCCTGGCATGCCTGGCGAGCGGGTTCTCGATCTATGTGAGAACAGTAACCAAGTACAGCCATAAGGCTGCCCTTGTGCAAACTGGGTGGAAGACTCAGGTCGTGTTCACCGTCATAGCGGCGGTCATCATAGGATGTTGCATACTATTCCTAAGTACCAACGTCCGGAAATAATGCCCCCTTTTCACCTCTTTTTGGCCTCCATCATAAATTTCAGGAAGCATTTGCCGCCAGTAAACCATCCCCCGTCCTCGCCTATGTTCTGTTACCTCGGGCACTTAAAAGTCATCCACTACTACTAAGACGATACCTAGAAAATTTGGCACTGCAAATATCGAAGGGTATCCATGACCTGCTTTGCTTAGGTGCAAACTATGTCTAATGATGATATTGTACGTCGAAATTTTTCGTGACGTTGATGCCATCTAGAGCTTGCGCATGGTCCCGAAGGCGATGCTCCTCAGAGTCCCCTGACTCTTCGTCGATGCTCCTCACGGTTGCGCTCGTGAAGTGATCCTTTGAACGGGAACGGGAATGGCCAGCTGTAATATCTGTTTTCATAGGGTCATGGCCCACCTGATTAAGGGGGTAAACACCACCATGCTCATCAAGACGCTCAAAGGCCTGAGGATCAGAGACCCCGTAGGTTCTCCGACTCGATGAAGGGAACAAATTTGGGAATATACGGGACAGGACCGGCTTCAGAACGGGCATGTTGGCACATATGATAGCGAGCTGCGGCTCCAGGACCGTCCAGAGAACACCCATTTGCACGGAATATGTGATATCGTCGAAGTCAATTGCCATCAAGGATGCCAGGCGAACAATGCTGATAATGGAGACCCTGCATCACATCGACAATCAGTATGAAACGGTGGTTTGGACTACAAAATAGCGTTGGAGGATCGAGACTCACAAAAGACCCATACAGAAAACCAGACAGAGTGCTATCTTCTTGGTCACACTGAGTTTCAGTTTCCAGATATGCGGAATCGGCAACGCCATCACCATCAAATCTGTGACCAGATTCAAGGTGCCTGCAACGACATATGTTGCGTTTCTTTCACCGCAGACACCGTCGATCGAGGTGTCCCAGTTGTAGGCCAGTGGCCGGCAAAGCAACATGGTCTCGAGGATGACACTGACAGCCCACATCCACACAATTGTCATCACCACTGCAACGCTTATCCGGAAGGAGCGCTTGGTCCCAAAGATGCGGAGGAAGAAAAGCATGATCGAACTTTTAACGAGTGACATGACGATCCCGTACAACGCCTCGAGTGGTAGGATGGTCTTGGGGTCACGAATGAGCTTTCAACACGTACTAGAATACAAGACCTAGAGAGATCATTACCTTCAGCGTCACCACAATAGATGAAGGATCGATATCACTAGCATGTCTGCCACAACCACCGAGAATAGACACTGTCCAGAATTGTCAGCCATCTCTACAAGAAACAAATTGTGTCAATGGTGGTTGGTAACGGACGGATATATTGAATCGCGATGAAAATATAACTTATAGCCTGTCACACAAGGTTAGCCACTGAACTCGATCTGTCGATAATCGTTCATAATTCCTTACCAAAGCACCGAGGATCATAAATTCTGGGGCACCCGGCTTCACATTTCTCATTCGCAATGCGATAAACCTGCAGATGGTTGTGATTGTTGCCACGGCGCCGAATACGGTGACAGCGATCACTGGATTCCTCGCCAGCGGAACGCTCAGGTCGTATGTTTTCATCGTTATTGGTCCGAGAGCGCCCGTCCTGAAGTGGAATCTGGTCGAAAGAGAAATAAGAATTAAAAAAAAAGAAGGGTATAGGTATAAAAGATTATATTCTAACTACCCAATGGGCAGATTAACTGAAACGAATGGCCGAGTCCGCATACGGGCCGGTTGTTCTCACAAGGTTTAAAGGAGAGTCTTAATGACCAGGTAATAAACCCCGACCATTATGCGGATGGAGAACCCGGGCTCCTCAGGCAGGTCCAAACTTAACTCTTTAAAGGGGACCAGGAACCGTCTTTAGTAAGTTATTCCTTGGCCGTTAGATTCTTCCACCCGTTCGGCGATCAACCCCATAGCGGGATGCACTCCTCTAGGGTCCATGAAACGGCGGCTCGAGCTTACAATGAGAGTTCGCCAGGATTTTTTCAAGACATATGCATCATCGATTGATATGAGTTTATCAGTGATCCAGGGAAACTTTATTCTTTTTGGATTCTGTGGACACGAGAGCACAACATAGACATAGTAAGATCCTAGACGGGACCTATGCACCGGTGCCCTGCTTTCCACCCTTCTATCCCATCTTGGACTTATATATTCTGCATAGATTGGTGTCGAAATGTGATTTTCTTTTTTGTGGGCATTGAAGGGTTCGTCTAGTCTTTAGGTCCCAAGGGAAAGGGAACGGGCCAGAACTGTTTTGACCACTACGTACTCCGTACTTCATGATCGGGTGCCTCGTGGCTTTCAAGCTTAGTTTACAGAACCACACTGTTGGAAGCTTGCTCGCGCCGTCACTCGTAAATCATGTCTAATTTTGGGTTAGGCTCGGAATTTGGGATAGATAAGCAGAAAATTGCTTCCAGACCCTGACGAAGTTCCACCGGCACTAATATGATAGCCCATTAGGCAGCGAACTGTCCGGGGATATCTGGGTAACAACCCCTTTTTGTTATGTAATGTAATAATTCCACCAAGGCCTCGACTGCCTCGACTCTGACTGCAGAATCGCTAGAGATCATTCTACTATCACGCACCAGAATCCGAATTTCGTCCCAAGATTTAAGAGAAGAGACTTCCAGTGGTTCTGCTGGGGCGGGACGGCTCGATATTAGCTTATTTTTAAGCTTTAACGACGGAGAGAAAACGTTTTCCGTCCCGTCTCTGAGAGTCTGAGGGCAAATTCGGTCTCGATTCAGGGGTCCGTGCCCATAAACGTGTCAAAGCGAGGTCATTTAGTTAGTTAGTTAATAATAGATCTGATATAACTACTCCATACATTTCAACCGTGGACCTTAGCTGCAGCCACACTGAAAGACCATTCGCATTGTGAAACGTCTCGAGCGACTGACTCCCCTTTCGACACATGGCAGCGGGAAGTATCCGTGGTAAAAAGTCGTCTTTTATCCACCGAGTTAACTAAACTTTGACCTCTTAACACTTCAGGGGCGGGATGAGGATGGAGGGGGAAGTTCGGAACATGTCATCCACAGCGGTTTCCCACGGGTTCCCACGGGTTCCCACGGGTTCATATGTGGGTTTGTCCGATGTGATTCCACGTATTGGATATACTCCGAGAGCCGATCCTCTCCCAGTTTGTCAATTAACTTTCTACAGAACTATAATACAATATAGCTCGCATAAGTGCTGTCTCACCTTTCGATCCATTGGCTTGCTCGTGCTCATCAAGCCCACCGAAGGAATTAGCCACTTTCTAGCAGCAGCACCTGCCACATATATTCGCACGAAGTGACTTGGACCTCCATTGTTATCTGGTGGAATGACCAACTCTATCTTGCCCTGATGGTCATGACTCAGGACTAGTTCAGGGGCTCGAGGAATATGAATCAGATACTACTCCCCGCGGACCTTTAGTATTTCCCCCCAAAGTACGTAGTTTCAAGAGGATAGAACTTCAGCTTCTTTCCCCCCACCGTTTTGTGTCAGACGTAGATTCCTCTTTTATCTGTTCATAGGGATTTATATCCAACAAACATGGCTCTAGATACTTCCTCTGTGGATGGCTTGGACTCCCAATCTTTCGACTTTGTCGTGGTCGGCGGTGGTACTGCTGGACTCGTGATTGCCAACCGCCTCACTGAGGATCCTAATGTCAAGGTTCTCGTCCTTGAAGCCGGTAGCAACCGTGTTGATGATCCTCGAATTGCCGTGCCAGGCCTGGCTGCTAGCACCTACTTCGACCCGGATTTCGACTGGTGCATCACCAGCGTTCCACAGGTAAATAATGGCCCTCTCCATTAAATGTTCTTGCTGTTCTGAGTGCCGTGTCATTAAAGGAAGGTCTCAATGGACGCCAAGTAGCCCAACCCAAGGGCCGTACCCTGGGAGGTTCATCGGCCATCAATCTGGGTATGGTCATTTACCCTAGCAAAAAAGATCTAGATGCGTGGGAAGAGCTAGGAAACCGAGGATGGAACTGGGACTCCCTCTCTCAATACATCCGGAAGTCTGAGACCTTTACGCCTCCTACTCCTGCGGTTCGGGAACAACTCTCTCTGGACTACATCGACGAAACGATTCAGGGACAAAGCGGCCCTCTCCAGGTCTCGTTCGGTGAAGGCCCCTTCCCGGCATTCACGGCTGCTTGGCCAAAGGTGTTCGAGAATCTCAACTATAAGCTCACCGGTGATCCCATCTCGGGAGTGGCCAAAGGAGCGTTCTGCAATCCAGCAAGCATCAATCCGAAGGACAGGTCGCGAAGCCACGCGGGCGTCACATACTATAACGCAGAGGTCGCGAAACGACCCAACCTTCGTGTGGTCACAGATGCTACAGTGGAGAAGATTATACTGAAGAAAGAGGCTGATGGGACAGTCACAGCGACTGGCGTGCAATTCACCCCCAAGGACGGAGTCCGAAGGACTGTTTCCGCTGCTGCCGAGGTTGTCCTTTCGGCCGGAACGGTCAAGAGTCCTCAGCTACTAGAGCTATCCGGAATTGGAGGGGCTGAACTTCTGAAGAAGCACGATATTGAAGTCTTAGTGGATAACCCGAACGTGGGAGAGAATCTACAAGAACATGGTTTCGTTCCTTTCAGCTGGGAGGTCGCGGATGGGCAGCTATCTGGAGAGGCTCTTCGCCTCCCAGAAGTGGCACAGGCTGCCATGGCGGCCTGGAAGGAGCACTCTGGAGCTGGCCCTCTAGGCGTTTGTCCCCTTGCATCAGCATATATGACGTTGCCCGAGCTCCAAAATGGGGAGCTGCAGGGATTGATCAAGAAATACCTGGAGGACTATAAGTACCCCAGCTTCCCTGGTCGGGAGGCCCAGTACCGCATCCTGAGGGAGATTCTCGAGGACGAAAATGAACCTTCGGCACAGTATACTTTGGCGCCCTTCCAACTCACTCCTGAGAAGGGACCGAGCCCGAAGGGAATTTTCGGATTGACCGAGCCGGAGAGCTTCGTCAGTATCGTCTCCGTGCTCAACCGTCCCTTCTCCCGCGGACATGTCCACTTGACTTCCAACGACCCTTATGCCCCTCCCGTGTTTGATCCGAAGTTCTTCTCCCATCCTCTGGATCTCGAAATTCACGCCAGACACACCAAATGGCTCGAGACGCTGGCGTCGACCGAACCACTGGCCTCTCTCATCAAGAAGGGCGGCCGACGTCTCCACAGCGACAAGCCCGTGATTGATCTTGATACTGCGCGAGAGTTGACCAGAGACCGCATCGTTCCCCATTACCACGTTAGCGGAACAACAGCAATGTTGCCTCGCGAGCAGGGCGGTGTCGTGGATGACCGCTTGAACGTCTATGGCACGAAGAACTTGCGCGTCATCGATGCTGGTATCATCCCGCTTATTCCTCGAGGTAATATTCAGGCGATTGTTTACGCCATTGCCGAGAAGGGAGCGGATATCATCAAGGAAGATCTGCAGAAAAAGGCTGCAGCATGATTTGGTTCTAGGCTTGATGTCAGATGAAAAGTATACCAGCAGCAACTAGACGTTGCAATGTGTAACTTGACCATGCTGACTGTCAGAAGATACCCATCCATCTCGAATTGTATATTCTTTATGTAGATAGACATCAGTCTAAAAATCTAATCCGTCTTAGAGGTCACAATCAGACTGGCCCACTTCCCTAATTCCTTCCCGGCCTAGCCGTACGACTTTAATCTAGCCTGTCTAACAAATAGTAACTACCGCTTTATGCATAAACAGAATTTCTAAGTGGCTCTCTACACCAGCGGTCTTATTGCTGTTCTCAGCCTGGTTCAGATCAAACGAGCGGGGTATATCGAGGGGCAATTATAGTGTCCTCCTGCAGGTTTAAGACACTATTGTTTCTAAAACATAATAGCGTGGAGCTAACTTAAAGCTTCGGATTCAGGGACACTCCCACTCAGGTTAGTTACCTGGCGTTGTTAATGCATTTTCCAATATAATCATCTGATCATATGCCCCTTCCTCTAGTTAAAGCGCAGATTACCTAGCTCTTTGGCTCAGTTTCATCTCACTAGTTTATAAAGAATTGAGCTCCGATTTGGGAAAGCTCTGTATGCAGTAGAGCTGCTCTGCTATCTATTTAGTAACTACATAGTCTTCAACGGATTTTAGACGATGACGGACGGACATTTCGCTTAACTTCCACCACCATGGTGGCAAAGATGTTTACTCTATGATTAGTGTGTTGTTCAAGGTGGGATTAGAGTTTCAGAAGAAATGGGTGAGGGTCTGTCTGTAAAGGATTTCGGTCGTTTGAACCTTTCAAAAAGAAAAGCTAAAATAGGTGAACTTGACCTGCATACACCTATGCAAAGTGAGCCGAGGTAGCAGATTTAGCTGTAATGCCCTGCATTGGTTAACTAGAGAGAGTAGTATTAGAAACAGGGAGTATTGAAGATGTGGTTCGATGCGCTCGTTCATGTTTTTAACAGGTTTACATTGATCAGATTTTAGTCATTAGATTTGATATATTCTAGTATTGTGGTCGCCTAATTAACTATCTCTCTTGCTCCACCACGGTCTTGTCGATAATCCTGGCCTTGTTCTTTGCTGAGCATGCCGGTAGTGATTTCTTATCGTGTCTTTCTTCATGGTTAGTATATCCTGCCCTCTGGACTATTAGACGGGATCTAGGTGAATTGGATTTCATGCCTTGAGGCAAACTCAGTATATACTGTACATACAAGTAAATCTTTGGTCTGTATCTTCAACAAGGTGATTGTCATGGACTTATTGAATATCATCTGACTTCACTACACCTGATAAAATCCTACCTGCTACAGAGAAGGCAAGTCGCAGAACCCTTCATCCATCCAAAAGATCTGATCAGTGGGTTTTTATAACACACATCTTTGTTGATCTGGGGAATATGAAAGAAGGTGATTTCCACAAGTTGTCAGTCACACATCATGGAGGAGCACTTTGCCAATCATTGTTTTTGTTGAAATTGGCAACCAAGCCTTCCATATTTGCAATTAACGCCTGGCAGTTACAGCGAGGATGCCAGATATTTCTCCATATAGCACCAGAGAGATAGTCATCATAGCTGTCAGTCAACTGCAGAGAGAGAGCATACAATGTCAAGCCACGTATAGCACTCTTGTTGGGGGCATCACTAAACTAAATTAGTACAGTAAGGTCTTTAGTGGAGAGGATACCTAGATTACACAAACCTGAGCATGAGGTGGAGAGAATAACTCTCTGCACAACATCCAAAGGGGTGGCCAGTCTTTCCATTCTTGCAAATCAACAGTGACCAGGCTTGCAACCAATTACTCAACTTGAAGCACTCTGCCAAAATTACTGAGAATCTTTCCTGGTTAAGCACTGCTAACCATGACCCAGTGCTAGTCTTCTCCACACTATATCCAGACAAGCTTGCACTAAGATAGTAACATTCATCCCCTGCAGTACTCCAAGTGCATTGGAGTACTACAGAACAACATACCTGACAAAGCAGGTGGCACCATTTTCCATACATAGCTATCAAGGGTAAAAAGAAATTACATTTGGAAGCATTAGCTGGTGCTGGTCCTAGCAGGCTTAACAGTAAACCTAACATATCAGCCAACGACCAGAAACTAACCCCCCTGAACACGAATTGGTTATCATCCTTTGCGAGGCTCTTCTGGAGAACCGGACCATGGGTTTGAAGAAGATTTCAGAGTCTCGTGAATCAAACAAAGCATTTCAATGGGCCTCATGCCAAAAGTCCTCGAGTTAGAATGCAGGGTCTCAGGTGTCATGTTGCCAAAGTGTATAATAGCTTTGTCCCACTCATTCCATGGTACCAATGTATCGTCGATGTATTGGTTCTTATGTCGCTGGCTGGATCGTCTCTTGGGTGCTTTTGGAGCATCATTGTTGTCATCATTGTCCTCTTCTTCCTCGGTCTCTTCATCCGATGACTCGTCATAGAACCACTGTGCCCGCAGATCGATCCTCTCACCACCCTGGTTTATCCAGCAATGCAATCATGGAGTCTCTAGACATATATAACGACTATAAAGAAAAATACCCTGCCTTCGTATAAATATATGTTGTGGCAAAGATACATCTGATTAAGACAATCTCTTAATCTGTCTGTACATTCACAGTGCTCCCAGCAGATTAAATTCTTTCTTTGGAAATTTCTTATTATGAGTGCTTTCAAAAACTTAGCTGCTCGGTCCTTGCGGGATGATCTGTATGGAGCCTGTTTGAGTCCTTCCACATTGGATTTGTTGTGAAACTGTATGGGCATTGAGATGCCATCATTGGACATTCCTAATCCTTCACGGAACAGGATTGAATGCTTCTCCAATATCCGGCGTACCTCGCGCTGATATTCCACGCCCCATGCCAATGAAATATCTGCGTCTCTTATAGTGCATGAAAGTCGACGAGCGTCTATGACTCTCCAGCAAATTTCAATCTCGATGTTAATCTAGTAAGCGCATACTTGACGGCGGCGACCTCGTGTAACCCATCCCCTGGATGCAACGTTCGTTTCCTAGAGCGCATAGTATTGACAGTATAAGCTCCGGACTGGAGACAGACTGTGCTACCCATGGATTTGGAAGTTGTTGAGAATGATGTCGGATGCGAATACCTCAATCAAAATCTGCTCTCTTGTCCCCGTGAAACTCAGCCAGACATCGGACCATCCACCCTCAATGACCACTGGTGGTCCTACCTCCACCAACTCCACCGCCTAAATTGTGATTGTTTGTCGTAAAGTCTATAACCATAGTAGGGAGCTAGCTCTTGTCGGTTCTTGCCAATAACTAGGATGATTTTTAAGCAAATGTCAAAGACAATTGAAGAGAGGCCCAGAGAGCTCAGTGACATGGTCAAAGGACCGAAGTATATATTATAACTCGCAACTCCAGACCCAGCGCTTGATTTGAAACTACTGGATGAAATCGATGAGTCCTGAATCTTTGCACTTTCCATCTCATCTCTTACTTCCTAAACTCAGAAACAAGACAGAGAGAAATGAATAGTACGAGTCGGTCCAATATCTCAAAATATTTAAAAACTGAGTACCAAATGGACTAATATAGGTTGGCAGTTTCAAATGAAAGGGAGAAATAAATCTCCCTATCTGCGTACAGCCTTCGGCACGAATAAGTAAAATAATCTAAGGAGGAGAAAGCAAAGAAACGAAATTTCGGTCCAGAGACTAGTTACAGAACAGAGTACCCATGAGTAAACTAGATAAATATCGGACGCAAGAAACATCTTCAATGTATACATATACGCATTTTATTGTATAAATCACTAGATCAAGGGGAATGCACTATACATGTAGCTAGCTACCAGGTTTCGTAGAGTTGTGGGGTATAGATTGGACAAGTACTATAGAACGAAGGTGGTATAAGGAACATCGACCTGGGGAAGGAGAAATACAGGAACAGAGGGGTAGAACCCCCTCCCCCGATTGAATTCGCATGGGATTTCAGAGACAGTGAAGGTCCGTGATCGGATAGCCATCTGTTGTTGCTAGTGGAGTGAAATGGCTGGGAATGGAGGGGTGAATTGTCCCAATGATAGGGCACTGCGAGATTCACGACTGTCTGGCTGGGATTGTGATTCTACTTGCAGTGAATTTTGCATTGTGGGTAAGGAACGCAATGCATACTGTCAGGGTAATAGGTAGCTTGAACAAGTATGCGAAATATCTATGATATCTGACTGTAGTTGCCCGCTTTCTCTCGAATGTGCAAATATTAACAATATGCTCTTGTGCCTAGATGGCACTACTCGTGAAATAATAAACAAATAACTCCCTGGGAATCTATGCGGTTACATGCGTCGAATCTGCGTCTCGCCCTTGAATTTGTCCAGCGCCGACGTGCCGAGATGGCTCCACCACTCGAACAGCATGGAGTTGCAGATGAGCTTAAACCACGGCGTAAACTTCAGGTCGGGCTGTTCGAACATCTGCTTGAGCTCGTCGGCGGAGACGTACTTGGTGTCGCGGACTTCGTTAGGGTTGACATCGAGATCGACGTCCGCTTGGATGAAAAGGATGTAGTCGACTGCGTGAGAGTCAGTACTGGACGAAACAGGATGCATGGTAGAAATGAGAACGTACTCTCGTGCTCTCCCCACTTTCCATCGCTGGGAGCCTTGTAGTGTATCCGGGTCAAGAACTCAAACTTCTCCAGCGGAACCTGTTCAGCCTTGATGCCCAGCTCTTGGTCCAGCTTACGCTGAGCCGCTCTCTTAACACCCATAATGGCCGCCTCCAACTCTGCACCAGTCTCTCCAGGAACACCCAACGGGTGGGAACAGCAGGTGTTGGTCCACATGTCGGGGAAAGTGATCTTCTCGGTGGCGCGCTGCTGGAGCAGCAGACGCTTCTGAGAGTCGAAGAGGAAAACAGAGAACGCGCGGTGCAATAAACCTCGGTCGATATTCGTCATGAGATGACCTATGCAGAAACATCAGTTAGCCTTTTTGGACATTCCAGTATCACCTCGTTTCAGCGGTGAAGCGATAGTCTTTCCTACAAGACACGGGAGGATAAAGGACAACTCACATGTCTTCTTGCTTGCACTGCCAATTGGTTTGTCATTCTCATCAAGCACAATGCACACCTCGTCCATCAGACGGATCTGTTCCTCATCGTACCCCTCCAAATCCCCATCGCGTGCCGAGGATCCTGCCGCCGTCGGGAGCACAGAACGGGCCAGGGAGGTATCGACGTCGGGGAAAAGCCTGAGGACATTCTCCGCCGTGATCGTCTCTGTGGTTGTCATTGTCGTGCTCATCTTGATCGCAAGAGCTGCGTGGAGAAGTGGGAATCGCAAAGAGAGGCGAATAATAATCGTAAGAACATTGATTCGGCCCCCTATTGATGGGCCTCTTGCTCGCCCACACGGGCTGGCGGTGAAGAGCGGCAGAAAATGACACTTCCCCACAGAGCCAAATGAAGAAGTACAGAGTAACTCGAGTACTACGCGACAGTTGAATCTGCCACCACTTTGTCAAGAGTACTTTTATCTTCCCTGATGACGGCGGTATCAAGAACAGTGTCACAAATACAAGCTAGAGGTGAAGCATCAGGCACATATGCAGAGTTAAAGAACGGCCAAAGCTGGCTAAATGTCACTCAGTACTACTTACCTTCTGCCCTCGAGTTTCGTCCGGATAGCGTTTGAGACTTGAATGAAACGGAGAAAGGGTGACGAGCGGCTGGGTTGTGGAAGAAACAACCTTTGTCTCCCCTGTCTGACCGACATTCTGCAGACAGAGTGTGAAGAAAGTGCCTACTTGGGCGTTCAAAAGTACAGCCGATCATCCGGGAAATGCGAGGTACCGTAGTACATCCTTGTCTCTGCGAAAGGACTGTCCTTTGGCTTTGGTTCCATAGTATGCGTGTAGGGAACGGTACCTACGCAGTAGGCTCCGTTGCGCGATCAGCTGGCCGTGCCACCGCGTTGGGTATATGATCCAAGATGCTCCGTAGTGTGAGGTGCAGTTCTGGTATTGTGTTTAAGCGAGATCGGAGCACTCACCCATTCTGGCATGTGGAGAGCTCTCGGTCTTGGGATGACGGAGAATCAAATGTAGGAACTGACGTTGGAAGCCGTAACATGGCTTCTGCTTTGGCCTTTCACCACATATAGTGATCGAGAGTGTGGATTTGGAATGAAGCACATGTAGTTGCAGTGCTCAATGACAGAAACCCACTAATCAGCAGAGGCAAACAAGGCAATAATAATATGATAGAGTGAATTTCATGCGTCTATAATCGGATCATAATGGTACCAGGGCTGTTGTATCTTCTGGACAGTGTACAGAATTACAGACCGTGTTCTTCATGCAGCATAACTGCCGGCGTGTCACTGCAGAACTCTGCGCTTCACCTCAGCCAGATCAGATTCGACCCGACAGGTTTGGCTGGCCATGCATGCTTGAAGCCTCAAGTCAGTATATCACCATAACTAACGACAGCAAGAGCCAAACTTGCAAGACGAGGCTCTTCAAACTGCCAGAGGCGATGATCGAATTTGCGGTTGATTGATTTCATACTGAGTCCAAATCCTCTTAGACCCATAGCCAATCGACTGTACGTAGATCGGCTGTCTGCAGCCTGAAGGTAGCACGTGACGTCTTTGGCATGTAACAGTCAGCCTGAACTTTTGTCGATAATCTAAGTTTGACGTGTGTTTATTCGAGTTATTCTCCCATAGCATACTCAACGCCGATCGAATAAACTTTGAATCATGGAAAACTTGGGCGCCCCGTAACCTAATACAATAACCTAATACAACTCCGGGCTCTGCTCCTGACCGAATAGCCACTCCGGATGATGGTCACTAGCGAGTACGGACGTATCATTGTAAACTTTTGCTCAGGATACCGAAAAAGGCAGGAGACTGATAGCACCGCAGTAGTAGTTCATCGGAGAGAAAATCGAGGTGGGGCATATATCCAGATAGGCTTGACTACTGCTATGCGCAACGCTGTCACGCCTCATAAAGGAAGCCAAGAAAGCACCACTGGGGTCCAGGTCAGTCCGAGAGGTCTGGCCTCGTCAGGGTCTCAAACATATCCTCAAATAGATATTCGTCTCCACAAGATCAGTTCGCCCTGCATCAGTGGGTCAATAGAGATCATTCTGAATAGCCAGTATCCCGCTGACAGGATGTCGCCGTGGCATGAAACTGCCAAATCCTCTGGGCCGAAGTACAGGGATTTGACGAGTATGGAAACCATAATTTTCCTTTTTTTTTTCGGTCACACCACCGTGCATGGGAAATAGTAATTTAATTATTCAGCCAGTTCGAAGGTGTGAATGAAGCCTAAGAGCCTCGACTCTCCGGAGAAACCCCCTATTGGGAGCGGTTTCATTCCGTTCTTCACGGTCCCGCAGAGATAGACGGGCTAGCTAGGTGCCAGTCCAATTGACGCGAATCGGGCACTCGACCCAATTGTTGGACCTTTCAGTCGACGGTCCAGTGAACAGACGTTGTTTAGAAGGAACACGTTGGTGGCATCCTGGACCTGGGGTGCCGCGACCATTGAGGCGGCTCCTCTCCGGCGCTTGTGAGGTGATGACTTGACTGTTCTGGGTTAAAGATGGGATATCCCCTGGAACTTTAGCGCTTCGCATTGGTTGAGGTGGTAGGTAATAAAAATCTATGTGTAACTACTCTAGTTAGAGTAGACGGTCCAAGGAAGCGTCCCATCAGGAGAGCTCCAGCATTTTGCATGCCCAGCCGAACCGTGCACTTAGAACAGACGGCGTGGGAGACCGTCGCCAGGATAGGAGTTCCGATCTCCGGGACAGGCAAGCCCAGGGCAGCTGGTAATCTTTGCCACTTAGTCCTGCTGCCCACCATGTTCGATGGCACGATCTTCGAGCTTTAAGCGAGATACGTAGTATTAGGCATGACGACCTCGGGAAGATCCCCGAGATGCGGGTAGACTAACTAATGGTCAAGGTGTCCTACGAGGAGATTCAGGCAAGGCGACAGGCCCACCCACTCTGATATTTGAGAGTCTTGCGTCTCCACTAGTCAATCTTCCTTTGTTCTTCAAAACGTTCGGCAGCAAATGATATCCGCCAATTGCTGAGTCGGATCAGTTAAGTAATGTACGCACTGGGTTAGAAGTGGTGACTGAGTCATATAGTTCTTTTCCACATCCACATAAGCGGAGAAACCTGACAGCCTCAACCAGAGACCATAGCTGTTGTGTAGCACCCATTGCGGAGTAAAGATGCGAGACCCTGTATTATGGGGACAAGGGTTATTACCTCTTGCCAGATCCGAGGCAGATCTTCGGCAGGAAACGTCTGACAGAGCCCATGCTAACTGCCTTTCTTCGCAGATAAAGAAGGCCGTCAAGCTGGGAACTCTCGAGCTGGTCCATCCTTTTTCCGGGGAAGATAGAGTCGCAATTTGGAATAAGCACGCATCCGTGGAGATCATCCAGCAGCCGAGACGATAACCAACGACTCGGAAATGAGGAAAGCAACTGGCCGACCCTCTCCCTGTCTGGGTCCCTGTCTTCTTCAGCAAGTAGTATTTCTCAGAGGATGAATGCTGAAAGATTCCAGGCTCCACATAGGAGAGATAGGTAGCTGCAAGGCAATGGAGAATCGAAGATGTCCCCTGTACTCGAACATTGGGCACTCGCATTAAGGAGCCGCTGTTAGGGAGCTAGAAACGTCACCAGCAGACAGGGCGAGAGGTAGTTAGTCATATACCAAAAATTAAGAGGAAACGACTGTGGTACAGGCTTAGCAGGGATCTCACGGGGGAGCTAACTGGGATCAGCGTTTTCCCGAACAGTATAGCGCTGGGGAATGGCGACTTTCTGGGCCACTGCAAAATATTTCTTGATTTCACTATTAGATCGTGAAAGCAGTTCTGAACGCGCGACCTTCTACCTTTTTTTTGATATGAACGGAAAGGGGGCCAGAACAGGAATGTTCAGGAACGCTACCGGACATCCCCGAGTCTTTAACTTTAACTCGTGTCTAGATAATCTCAAAATTGGGAATGATCCCATGAAGCAACGGAGGTTCCAGCCTCCCTGCGTTTGTTCTGCTGTGCTAGGAGATGTTTCGACCAAGGACAAAAAAAAGTCAAACCGAGCTTCAACAGATACAGATGGAAGATGCAAGAGGGATGCAAGAGACAGACCACGTGACATGTGCGACACACTGTAAGGACGAGAACATTGTTGACTCCAACATGGTATCCAAGACAAACCAGAAAGTTCTCCCCTAAAACACAAATGGGAGCCTTGGAAGGAAAATAATATAAAAATTAGATGTGAGATCAGCATTGTCTAGTAGTAAAACAAGAGTCAATGGTTAGAGAAAACGGCCTTTCCTATACATAATCAAACCTATCAAAACCCACTAGCTCTGGATTCAATAGTGCCCCAGTTATGTAGTGATTGTGCAGTAGAAACTCTCGACCTCGGCTGATATTCTCACTTTCGTTTCCCTTGCGATTGGGGATTTCCGAGCGGGAAGTTCACCGGACCTGGTTGTAAAGACCTTCGGACCGTAAGTGACTGTTCCTGTGATCCCGAATGGCACGTAGGCAATTGGCTGTCAAATGAAGTAGACGGTGACGGGCATTGTTCAAAAGGTTCCAGAGGTATAGGACTCTCAACCTGATCCTGTTTCCGTTGCTTTCGCTTGCATCCATCCGCACGGTGTCTATCGTCTCCAAATGTTATTTAAGAACAGCAGACAATAGGAGGCACCAAGGCCAGTTGTGCTTGCCTTGTCATAGTGTCGTGGCGTGTAAATCGCCGACCACATTGGTCGCATCCAAATCTTCGGGTTCCGTGGTGTATCTATTGCGCTGATTAGCGACCGCAGCCTATGAAGAAGTAGTGAGTGCCCTTACGCTTTCAACATGTCTCTTCAGATCCGTTCTTCGGCCAAACGACTTCCCACAGGTTGTACATCCGTGGTCTTTTCTCAGGCTAGGATCGTGCCTTTTCATATGCTCGCGGCAATTTGAGCGTCTGGTGAAGATATAGCCACATACGCTGCATTGCAAACCACGCGCAGAAGTAGAATCGGGGCCCTCACTGGCTCCGCCATTATCTTTTTCCGACTTTAACGACAATTCAACGGACGAACGATCTGCTGAACTACTCCGATCACGTCGAACGGAAAAGCTGAGGTCTGGGGTTTCACTGAAGACCCTTCCACTACCTAATCTCGTTGGGATCTCATAGTAGGATGAACCATCAGCCACAGCCTGAGGAAGCGCGAGTACGGCTTGCGCCCGGCACTCATCCTGCGGGTCTCGAAAAAAAGGAGCCTCCCAGGTCCCATCAAGCTCCTCCTTCACACTGACTGTAGTTCCCGAAGGTGTTGTGGCGCGTGAGCGAGGGGTAACTGGCCACGGGCTGCAGGGTTGATCGTAGAATGTGCTTCTGTTCGAACCGACTTCTGTTTCATGGCCATAACATAGAGATGGGACCATATTATGAGATGAGAAATGTCCGAAATCGTAAGTAGGATTAGATGATATCGAGCGGCCTTCATATGTCTGGTACATGGTTCCTCTTGAAATGCCACCGACGCTCAGAAATGCGCTAGGAAGACCGTGGTTCGGTATAGCGTTCTCCTGCCATTCATTCATAGGGAGATTCATCGGTTCAAGTCTCGTGCAAATTCTCGACTGGGAACGAAGTAACTCTGTTCCACATTGGAGAATCCCTAGGCCTATAACTTGTCCCGTCATAGGTTCCGGTTGAAGTTCTAGATGAGAAGAAGGGGCATACCCCATGGTGCTATCAAGTTCTGTGGAGACCCCGCTCTGTGCCTGTGCAGCTAAGGAAGGTACAGAAAAGGACTGAGGGTTCAGGTTCATAGTCGAAGTAACCACTGACACTGGTTTGAAAGTAACTCGAGGCACTTCCGTTCGCAGCAAACAAAGCTTGTTTTTTGGGCAGGCAAAAAAAGTGACAGATCTCTCGGGTGACGGAATAGGGAAAGAATCCAGATGCTTAGGAAGTATATAAGGGTCACCCCTATGATGATCGAAGATAGAAATGCCCGTGACGCTCCACCGACAAGGAGGCTGAAAAAACCGTCACCACCGTTACTGGTATGACAATGGGAACCGTTATAGCCACCGCATCAACGGCGGTGAGATGCTTTGGAAGAAAAAAAAAAAGAAAGAAAGAAAGAAAGAAAGAATACATGCCTAGAACGCACAAGGCAGAATCGGGGGGAAGCGGGACAATGGGCCCCCCGTTTGGAGACTCTAGCCATCTCTCCAGCACCCACATCATAGACGCGACAATGTCAAGCCGTGCTAGCTTAGCGCCTGAACTGCGCGATCAGGTATCGACGTCGGAGGCTTCTGAGAAGAACAGGGGGGGAATTAAGTGGAGGGCCGGGCCGGTCGTACTGAAGCGATTTCTACGTTTCGGGCCCCAGGGGGACGGTGGTGATACTAACCATGAGAAGGATCAGAGTCCAGCAACCAGGGCAATTCGATCGTCCCATGCGGCACCTGCTAGTTATTCTGGGTAGTCCTGACGGCCCCGTCTCATCTACAAGTGCAGGGGACCGGGCCAGAATACATGCTGCCACACTCGCAGTCGCCGGGCATCGCCGGACCTTGGGGAATATTTTGTGGTAAATGGTGAAAATGGTTTAGCCAGGTCCCGACAGTCTGGTAACCTGGCTTGGCAAAGAAGCAGTGCGTGTCGACCAGTATGATTGGAGAGAGCACAGCCGCATCAGGGCTCGATGGAGAGAGTATTCTGGAGGAACAGGCGCCTTGTCATCTGCAAGATCAATAGACTCTCACATCCTGCAAGCCCTTGATATCCGTACAGGGGCAAATAAGGGATATAGGTACATCAGTAGCTCGTACCAATATTGTCCCTTGAGCTTCGTGTGCCTGAGAACCGCTGCTGCTGGTGCCCGATGCGGTAAATAAAGGGCTAAAATCGTTCTACTGTGGTATTCTGCAGATAGTTGGGTGCATAACACTCATGCAACGAGACAGAAGTGGCCATCATTCTCATTGTTCGTCGTAGTCGTCGTTGAACAAGCAACATCTGAAATAATCGAACCTCAAGCGCCCGGTCCTGCCGCTAGTTAAGGAGTGGAGCCAGTGAGGCTACGCTGCAATCATGGTGCATTCTGTGCGTGTATATACCGGACAGGGCAGTGGCAATCACCCCTGGCGCGCTATTTTCCCCCTCTCAACCCCACGAGCGAGCCACGTTACCCTCTGATCATTATTCTTGTTGCTTCGATCAGTGCGAACGTTGCTGGAGGGCCAGAGTCGTCGCGACTCGTTCGACCTGGCTACGCAGTCTATCCACCTCGTTGATCACCTCGACCAGACCAACACGCCCGGCGGGAACGGGTTCAGACCCGCGCGCTTCGGGGCCGTGGCCCGCAGCGATCCGTTCTTTACCAGAGACCAATGACGGCGCATTGACCGCAGCGGGGTGGAGCGGGGCATGAAGCGTGGAGATTCCAGTCTGGCTGGCCGAGTAAGACCGACTGTTCACCTGCAAAGTCGACATCGGGGGGGAATGGCTGTGGTGACGAGTGCCGTATCGTCGACTAGCTTCGTACGCCAGGATGATGACCACATAAGGAAAATGGGTGATCTTCAGCAGGACGATGCGCACCCGGCGCAAGCTCCCCGCAGACAGGAAAAGTCGTAAAGGGCGCAGAAAGAAGAGAGGGATGAGGTTCTATGACACAATGCTAACATTAGCGAACGAGGATTCGGTTGAGAATACTTGCGCGACGAAACGCAGGACTTACCAATGGGGGTAGGAAATATGTTAGACGCCGGGAATTGCTGCTCTCCAACACATAGATCGATAATCTGAATGGAGAGGGTTAGGAACAGACCCGTAGGCCAATGAACACGCGAGGTTCAACGACACAGGACAACGAGCCTCAGGACAAACAAAAAAAAAACTTACTGGAAGAGGTATTCCTCACGGGCATGTGCCATGACCTGTAAATAGCGTTAGCGTCCTGGAGTTGTGACGTGGATATGGTAGCATAGGCGATACTGACCCCCTCCATGCTCATGGTCATCAAACTGACCAGTGAAGAGATCAGTAGCATATTTGTCATACTGATAAAGACGAGCCTGAGATAGATAGTACATCAGTATTTCATGCCCAACAAAAAACAAGGGATGTTGTTCGCAACAGCGCCCAGCTCTTGACCTAACCACTTCGAGAAGAAGCCCTCCCGTGTACACAATAATGCCCCACGATGTCCAGAAGCCATGGTGGGCAGACTGTCGAGCACTCCAACGTGACTGCAGGTGTATGTGGAAGTCGAACTTACATTAGGCCATAGCCGAAGATCGGGGAAATCTAAAAATTAGCCAAGTCAATCATCTCGACGCGACAGCCAACCATTTCCACAGCCACCCCGGAAATTTCAATTATGCCTGCACTACAGGCACTCGGGCACGCGAACTTACATCGTGTGCGATATCCTGACAGCCAATCGATTCAGCCACTTTGTATGAAGAACTCAACGAACAGGGAACAATAGAAGACGCACGAATCCAAGATTACTCGATCTGCCGCAGCGGTCAGTTTTCTCGTTGCCAGCAGCGGTCAATATTCAGCGTCTTGACCGCCTTACCCGAAGAAAACCTTCACCAGAATCCAAGACATTTCCCTCAAAGTCAGTCGGTCTCGAGCCAGCATCGTGAACGTCGTCAAGAAACCTGCAACCAAATCGGTCAGTGACTGACCTCCAGGAAGGCGGAGCACCATACCCAGGTACAAAACGATCACCACAGGCATGAATTTGAGGAAGGCTTTTGTCTGATGTCGTCACCTAGTGTCAGCTGTTCCTTCATCCGCACACCTTCAGCCTCTGAGCCGCATCAAAATCATACCATCTCTTTGAGGACGGGTATCTAGGCCACGAAGTATTAGCTTTCTCCCCTTGCAAAAGGTCAAAGGGCGCAGTGTTGAGACGCTCGACATACAAGGATACCAAAGTAACCATGCAAGCTCACGAGGGAACAAATTCTGGATAGATCCATGGTCAGTCGCTGGTCACTGAGCCCGGCTGAATATGCTGCGAGCCATGGCGGCACTCACCTTGGCACAAGAAACAGGGCTTCTAGCGATAGGATGTCAAAGGAGATGTCCGTGATTGAGTCACTCTGCTTCACTAGGCCCACCGTCCCTGTATACAGGATATCAGCAAGCATTCTGACATTCGGCATCCCCGGCTGACGGCATCAGGGGAGCCAGATCTCTCTCGCGGCTGAAAAGCAACTGGCGCGAGGCAGACTTCCAACACAAGTGCGATTACTTACGCGTAATGACGAATGCAAGGCCACTCCCGATGATGCCCATGTTCCAGATCCTCCAGGGATTCATCTGGTAAAACGCCATCCCTGCATCTTTGATGCCGCTCAGCTCATCATAGGCGAAGGCTGCAATCCAGATATACATCAAGGCTTCGAGTAGACTGATCTCGTCAGGATCCCGCTCAACCATAACTGCGTAATAAAGGCCTAAGAATGAGAGAAAGAACACTGCCTCGAAAGCTTTTCGATACACCGGAACTCTCAGTCGAGAATAAGGGTCTGTGGTCCTGATTCAATATGAATTCCGTCAGCAATGCCTTGCTATCGGAGACTTACTATTACCAACCTTCGGTTAAAAATCTTCGGTTCCTTTCTTGAATGAACGCTAAGGGTATCCCAGAAGATGATCTCTCCGTTCCATATATCATCGATGATTCTTTGTACCACATTTTGACTGAGAAACTTTTTCGCATGTGCTATCGTTGCAATTTCCATCGCATTCAGTCCAGCAAACAATGAAAACTGCTCGGCCATGAAAGTCTCGTCAGGAGTGCTGGCGCTACCTTGTGTCTCATGCACCCGACAACCTTCTATTTTGCCAGATATGCCCAAGAAACGACTGACGGAGGATGATCGAGTAAGCAATGGAGTTCCCTCGTCGACTAACCCGGGATCATCGTATCCCGTAGACCTTGCAAACCAAGCACGGCCTCTCTCTGCTTCAACCACCGGCAGGGGTGACGAATTTCTCCTCGGGGAAGGAAGTTCCCGTAATAAGAAATCTATTATCTCACGGTGAGAGAGATAGGTCAAGACCTGCCATGCGATATACTCGCATGCGTACCCGCGACTCTCATTAAGACCCCAGTCGTCTTCAGCAACGTTGGAGAATTTGTATCTGCATATCCTATATGAATGAGATTAGGGCTTTCTTTCCATCTTGTGACAGCTCGATACATACATTAGAGCACAGATGATTTTTGGGTTATGCACATTTTCTGACAAAGACATTATCAGCGGCCTCAGCGGATATCCGGCCGCAGATGTTCTCATTTGGTCAAATGTATACGGCACAAGCGGAATGGTATGGATAAGATAGCTAATGGTTCATAGCTGTTAGCAGCCATAGTAAGTCAGACAAAGCTGTGCGGGAGTTACTTTGAGATTTTCTGGACCATATCCATAAGCGGCTCATTGTCATCAATGACAGGCACTTCCGCTTCAAGGTCCTCATTTCCTGCCAGGAAGCTCGACGACATCGAGTCAGACAACCCACCAGCGGCCATTTTTCTGTGTAAATGTGATTTATGTGTGTGTGTTGCATGCGCAGGTGCCAATCAGAGCTAAAAATGTCTCTTCAACTGGAAGCAGTGGATGGAATAATTGATGTTTTATACGCTAAAGAAGTCCCTTGGCCCCTCAAGCCTGCTTTGTGAGGCTAGTAGACGTATGTATCTACGTGGATCAGTCTTGTTTACCTTGCAGAAGTGGTATAGTTTGGCGTACTGGATTCCTTTCCGCAGAAGGATAGTATATCCACAGTGGCGGTATCAAGGAGATTCCAATCGACCAAAAAGACAACTTATCTCAATCCTAGGAGCAGTTTGCAAGAGATAACAACACGACTACCCTCTATCAACCATGGTAATGAGACACGAGAAGTCAGAGGTGGTGAGGAAAGTCACTTGGAGTTTCACCGCCCATGCAGGGACTCTGCTTACATAATCACTGCACCTGTGACGTGCGCGGCTCCACCATCGTCAGCTGACATCCAACCTGGAGCCTCTTGTTGTCTCTCGCTCCTTCGACGATCGACTGAGTGTGGTCTCACTTCTTGCAGTGGATGAACTGTCATTCTGCGGGGCCGAAAAAAAAACATAAACGGCGAATTGCGACGCTAGTCGATGGCATCTTTGTACACATCAGCGTCCCTGCTCGGGTAAAAGCATACTGGCACGATGGGACAAGGTTACTCCCTCACAACCCTGTCCGCAGGGTCGGCGGGGATCGATGTTCCAGAACTCTCCGATCTTGTCTATGAGAAGTCCTTGGGTTCAGCGAGGTTCATGAAGAGTATCCGGGCCAGACAGCAAAATGGCTTGGTCTTTATAAAAGTGATCATGAAACCTTATCCTAGCATGAAGTTGGATCCCTATATCAAGGCTATCATTCGTCCGTCTTCTGCCCGTCCATTCATACAACTACAGTATTCTGATATTCAAGATTAGGCGAACGTAAATTGCTGGCGGATGTGCCAAATGCGCTAGGCTACCAGCGGGTCCTAGAGACGAGTACTTGCGGTTACCTGGGGCGCCAGTACATCCATAGCTCTCTCTATGACCGGATGAGGTATGAAGTTTATAGGTTCTATCTTCTTTCTCTGGCACCCATTCTCTAACATAGAATAGCACACGTCCGTTTCTAGAGGATATTGAAAAGAAATGGATAGCATTTCAGCTTCTGTGTGCGCTACGTGATTGTCACGCGCAGGATGTCTTCCACGGTGATATCAAGACTGAGAATGTCCTGGTCACTTCATGGAACTGGCTCTATCTTTCAGACTTCTCATCGTCGTTCAAACCGACATTCCTTCCCGAGGATAATCCTGCAGATTTCTCCTTCTACTTCGACACTTCGGGACGACGAACATGTTACCTCGCCCCGGAGAGATTCCTTGTTGCCGGTGAGGATCCGGGGAGCAGACGTGTGAACTGGGCCATGGACATATTCAGTGCCGGCTGCGTCATTGCTGAACTTTTTCTCGAAGCTCCAATTTTTACCCTCAGTCAGATGTATAAGTATCGGAAGGGAGAGTATAGTCCCGAACATAATCATCTGATAAAGATCGAGGATACCGATATTAGGGAGCTGATATTGCACATGATCCAGATTGATCCTGAATCGAGGTACTCTGCAGACGAGTATCTGAACTTCTGGAAGCATAAAGCTTTCCCGGAATACTTCTACAGCTTCCTTCACCAATACATGTCCTTAATGACGGACGCTTCATCGGGTCGAGGACATGTCGATGCTGATACGGGAAATATGAACGAAGCCGATGAAAGGATTGAGCGAATATATCTGGACTTCGACAAGATATCCTACTTCCTCGGTTCCACCTCGAAAAGCACGAGAGACGGCTCGAAGCTCACCACTCCTCGGCTCACCAGTCACAGCCTTCCCGTTCAGCTCGATCTCCCTAATTACCAACCTCAGCCTTCGAGTTCGCAGCCACATTCTGGTGACGGGTCTCTGATTTTTCTGAGCCTTGTGGTATCTAATCTGCGGAACACGGTCAAGGCCTCCGCACGGGTCAAGGCTTGTGATATCTTGCTAGCCTTCGCAGAAAGAGTCACAGACGAAGCTAAACTAGATCGGATATTGCCCTATATCATGATCCTTCTCAGTGATAAGTCGGACATAGTAAAAGTCTCTGCGATACGCACCCTGGCACAGCTCTTATCTATGGTACAAATCGTGTCGCCTGTTAACGCTTATCTCTTCCCTGAGTATATCTTCCCCAGGCTGCAGCCATTTATCCCCAGTTCCAGTTCAAATCCCAATCCAACTGTGCGTGCAGCATATGCATCGTGCATCGCATCGCTGGCTCAGTCATCTCTCAGGTTCTTGGACATGATCCAGGCATTACGTTCCGACGCACGGCTCCTCTCCCTGATACCATCTGGCTCTGAAGCTGGCTGGACTGAAGATGTTACTTATCACAATCTCTACGACGTCTCAAGAGTCGACCTCCTAGACTACTTTGAAGTGCACACCAAAGCTCTCTTAACGGACACCGATGTCTCTGTCCGACGGGCGTTCCTTGGTTCTGTCTCCAGCCTTTGTGTCTTCTTCGGGAATTCGAAGACCAACGAGGTTATCCTCAGCCACCTGAACACATATCTGAACGACAAAGATTGGATCTTGAAATGCGCCTTTTTCGAAGCGGTTGTGGGTGTCGCATCATACGTTGGCAGCACAAGTTTAGAGGAATATATCCTGCCTCTAATGGTGCAGTCTATGACAGACATGGAAGAATTCGTTGTGGACAGGGTTCTTCGCTCCCTTGCAGCCATGGCGGAACTTGGGCTCTTTCAGAGGTCAACTACATGGGATCTTCTTCAGATTGCGGTCCGTTTCTTCGTCCATCCTAGTATCTGGATTCGCGAAGCAGCAGTGCACTTCGTCGTGGCTTCATCAAAATTTCTGTCGCTGGCAGACAAATACTGCATCATGACTCCTTTGATCCGACCATATCTTAAAACGAACGTGTCAGAAATCTCAGAGGTTGAAATACTTGACGCCTTAAAACGGCCATTGCCCAAGAGTATCTACGACATGGCATTGATCTGGGCAACGAAGGCCGAGAGGGGCATATTCTGGAAAACAGGAAATCGGGACGGGGCGTTCAGTTTAACCGGCGCTGATGGGCAGGTTCCTAGGGCTCAGAAGGGCTCTCGGTCTTCGTTGAACGGGCACCCGAAGAACGAAGAGGATGAACAGTGGCTGTCGCGCCTAAGAAGTTTGGGGATGACGCAGGATGATGAACACAAGTTGCTAGCTCTCAAGGAATATATCTGGAGGGTCGCCATGAGGCGTACAAAGGATGCAGAAACTGGAGCTCCGTCGTTTCTCGGCAACATCATTCCCCTCACCCAACACGAAGT
Source organism: Paecilomyces fulvus (assembly GCA_029606305.1). Taxonomy (NCBI): domain Eukaryota; kingdom Fungi; phylum Ascomycota; class Eurotiomycetes; order Eurotiales; family Thermoascaceae; genus Paecilomyces; species Paecilomyces fulvus. The sequence continues at coordinate 196,299 of JAPVCG010000060.1, forward strand.
CACGCCGCAAACGGTATTCTTCGACAAGAACCAGAATATCAAACAGCGTCGCGCCTCTTCAGCAAAGTCTGAAACTGTGAATAACGGCGAACAGAAGTCACACACCATCGCCGATGCCCTCCTAGATGCTTCAACGACAATTGAAAGTGGCCCAGCTGCTCGTCGAAAGCATATGCGTTCGAGGAGTCAGCGAGTGAGGGAGAATGGGACCAATACCTCAATCTCACGTCAGAATACTGTGGAAGCTCTCAGAGCTGATTCTCAAGCTGGCTCCCCGATATCGTCATCTCCAGGGGCTATTCCGGAGTCCCAGATTTCGTCCGCTCCCAGTTCTGACATGGAACGGAAGACTCTGAATAACAAGGAAGCAGCTGGTAAGGCTGCCGAGCCGGGAAGTCCACCGACCCCAGCAGACGCGGAGAATCTGAGTGTGCGGAGCTTAAAGACAGACGTTCGACGAAAACCAAGCGCCATAAATCTGCTCAATCGCAGAGATAACTCGAAGGCATACGCAGAAACAAGTACGACATCGGAGAATGCTTTCGGCAAGGTCGATGTGCCATCCCAGAGACAGACACCACCCCAGTCTGCGTTATCGATGGCACGAGAAACAAACGGTCCAGATGCTGCCCCTCAGAAGTACCGAGCCAACCATTCGTACGGCGGTAATGATCCTATGGTTCTACGACTTCTGGATTCTGTCTTTGCAGAAAACTACCCTACTGATCTATTTGATCTTGGTCCATTCGTGAAGGAGGTCGATTCGCGTCGGCCGATCAAGAAGGTTACAGGCCAGGATCTTGATAAACCGTGGAAACCAGAAGGGAATTTGGTTGCAATGTTTGGCGAGCACGCTGGACCTGTCAACAGGATAGCGGTAGCACCGGACCATGCCTTCTTTGTCACAGCTTCTGACGACAGTACTGTAAAAGTATGGGATACGACCCGACTTGAAAAAAATCTGACACCAAGGTCTCGTCAAACTCACCGCCATGCCCCTGGAGCGAAGGTTAAATGCGTGGCGTTTGTGGAAAACACGTATACTTTCGTCAGTGGCGCCACCGACGGCAGCATCCATGCTGTTAAGATCGACTATCACAATGCCAATGAGACCGTAAGGTACGGCAAGCCACAGCTTGTTCGGGAATACCAGCTGCCTACAGCGGCTGATGGCACAGTTGAATATGCTACGTGGATGGAACACTTCCGCTCTGACGCTCAATCCACCCTTCTAATCGCCACAAACACTTGCCGCATTCTGGCGTTGGACATGAAGACCATGTTACCCATGTATTCTCTTCAGAATCCGATCCACCATGGCACTCCTACAACGTTCTGTTGCGATCGGAAGCATACCTGGTTGGTCGTGGGTACAACGCACGGAATTCTCGACCTTTGGGACCTGCGTTTTCGAGTGCGCCTGAAGGCCTGGGGTCTGCCGGGAGGAACGGCTATTCAGAGATTGCAAGTACATCCGACCAAGGGCCGCAGTCGTTGGGTCTGTGTGGCAGGAGGAAGCAGACATGGCAGCGAGATTACGGTATGGGATGTCGAGAAAGTTCAGTGTCGCGAAGTCTACCGAGCTGCCTCTCCGACTCTGGGTGGCACCAACACCGCAGCTCCAAATGGCAACCAACAGAGTCCGCGGAATGCCAATATTCACAACTTCATCAGCACGAGCTGGAAAGATTATGAGGCTTGGCGTGTTGACGAGGATCGGCCTGAGGGTATGCTCAGTCGATTTGCCAGTGCAGCTCCCTCAGCGGCTGGAATCGAACCGGGTCCTTCTCCCGGTCTTGGAGGTCCAGGGTCGTCGCCAACCCATGCAGGTCCGACTAGCATCGACCGCAATGCGATCAGTGCTCTTGCAGTTGGGTTCGATGTGCCAGATGATGGAAAGGGGAGCACAAAATGTGGCTTCATCATTTCGGCTGGCTCTGACCGGAAAATTCGTTTCTGGGACCTTGCGCGACCCGAGCTGTCCAAAGTTGTCAGTGGACTAGATACAACGTCAGACGGCATAACGGCCGGAAAGCCTCGCTATGAGACTGTGCAAGCCAACCCACATCTGGTCGTGACCACGGAGTACCTCCCGAACATCTCACCAACGAATGCACAAGCTGGTACAGCCGGTGCTAAAGGTAGCAAGAAGAGCAGTGGACGGCCGCCGCGAAGCACCGTAATCAGTCTCCAGCAACAACAGCTGCTGAAAAGCCATCTTGATTCTATCCTCGATGTGGCTGTTTTAAGAGTCCCATACGGGATGACAGTCAGCGTTGACCGCGCTGGAATGGTTTATGTATTTCAGTAACTCTAGACCTTGTTGAGAATTCCTAGACTGGAGTCCGATTCACGAGGTTATTTCTTGGCTTGCTTTTCTTTTTCTCATTCTGAAATTATGTCATTGGTGCTATGAAGGCAAATCAGATACCCCTTAGAGTGATATGTATAACAATCCATCAGATAGACTACAGTCTGGATACAAAGATTGACGTATATTCCTGTGCAACAGCTGATTCGCACCTTATTAGAAATTGGCGGTCTATCATGTCCCTTATATTCCTTCTACTAGATAGGTAAAGCTCAAAAATAACAAATAGATAGCGGAGCATTTAAAGAACTCCAATTCGATCAAAATCATTGGTTTTCTCAGAACAAGGAACGCGCGCTGCCGAGAATGAATATTCCGTAACTTAGTACCTATCACATCCCCCGCATTTGCGGTGTAGAATCTCGATATAGATCACCGCGAATCGATCCAGGAACAGAAAAGGTAGAATTGACCCTGCATCTCTACTACATACGGAGTACAATATACAAGTAACGTATTTTCGACCTACATGTGTCTTGCATTTCTTGAATGCCGCATAGGCCTAGACTAGACCTCTGTCTAGCATCGACCCTTATCATAACTAGCATGTCTTGCTTTCCATGTAATGTAATGCAATGCAATGCAATGCAATGCGGGAGTACTAACTTAGTAGTGGGAGTGTACAATCATGATTACATACTCTACACCGCTAGAAGATCTGTCGACTTTATTAATTATTCTATGTCTACTCCATAGTAACTATTACGGAGTAGATGTATGCTATGTATGATGTCGATCGAGAGTAGATTCTAGCTAGTCGCATGGCATGTAGGAACGTGTCGGTTTCGAGTGTATGGAAGGACGTGCGTAATTGATTTTTTAAGATTTTGCAGTATTGTCGTGGTCTATTTTTTATGATATTTAGATTCGAGAGGAGATGTCGCGTATGGGTTGTGATGGGGTTGGGGTCATCTATATATGGTTGGTTTATATATAAGAAATACTAGACGACAGCTTTCGCTGCTGTTACCGGAGCGAAAAATTTCCCTGGCCAATGTTAAAAAGCCTGAAATCCACAACTGGCTTGCACCTCCTGATACTTCTTAAAATAAAATACTATAAAATATCAAAAATGTTACGATGGTTCTAAGCGTGGCGTCGATATAGACTGCCAGGTCTCACGACGCAAGTTACTGTCATCTGATAACTATGGAAGAGATAATGCTTTATAGATATTACATGTGTCATATATGATTACATTATAGTGAGAAGTAGTTAAGAATTGTTATATCAGTCATAGCGATGTATTCATATTCTGTCTTACGTCCTTGAAAAATGGCGGCATATAAAATTCGATCTAAGCAATTGGAAGTCTGAACTAGGGAAAAAAAAAATCTTACCAGATACCTAATAATAATCCGATATCCCATTTTACGATTTATATCCAGATTGAAGCTAAATATCGTGAATGCTGAGGTGGGTTGCTGCTATAAGGTTCAACAAATGGGCTCGATAGGGAAGGTATAATTTGAATAATTTCTGTCTCTCTATTCTTGTCTCCTTGAGGAATTTCTGCAATCTCGATCCGCGTGCCCAATGTGATACGGTGTTTCATGTAGTTTCAGAGTCCATTCAAGGCAGTATGATTGGTACCTCTTTCGCTGGGGCGGTAGATTTTTCACGAACTTAATGGGCCCGAGATGAAGAACGAACCACATCTAAAAGGAAATGGGCAATCATCCCGCTCATGATGAGATCCATTCATGTAGCAGTAGAAACATCTAGATCTCATGTCTTTGTAGAAAAGAGATTCTGGTTTGCGATTTCTGTTAATTCCTAGACGACTCCCCCTTGCAAGGGATATGATTATCCCCCGGGCGTCAAGGGATGAAAGACAAAGGCCTTGTGCGGGAAGAGTGGGCTTTCTGCGGAATGAGTACCGACTGCCAAATGTCAGCGACAGAAGCCCAAGTCCCACAAAAACAAAAACCTCCTACTGTACCCACGGTTCGCGGACGGCTGGATCGACGCTCAGCTCCACCGTTCTCATCTATATCCGTCAGGAGTCCGAGCGGTGAACTTTGAAGCAACTGGGTCCAAAGAAGCTTGGGCTGCAGAAAAGAGCTCGAACTGCTAGGGAAAGGCACAGCAGCATCCAAGAAGGGCTATTTGAGGGGTCAAAATTTGTAAAGAAAGACCGACACAACGAAAGGCCCAGAGGGACGGATCACCGGGTACGCTGGACCGAGAGTTCCGCTCTTTAACTCACTGCATCCGCATTCCCGTGGTACAGTCCGTAATCATGGGCTGCAACGATGGTGAATTAGAGACATCGTCCAGGCAGACGTCTTCTGTCTTCACATTTTTCTTCGCCGTGATAGAATCTATCGGCAGAGACACGAGGAAAGATACTGCGAGATCAATTGCCAAGTCCACAATCTCGTGCTCCCAAAAAGATCTAGAGTGAAAACTTTATCGCAGCTAAACCAGAGTGATTTGCCAAAGCCGACAGGACCGCAGTCGCGTCACGGTTGAAGCGCAGCTGACAGTGGAGGAACATCGTAATAAAAAAGCAGGACTGGAATCTGCAGATCAAATGCATAGATGTCAAGCGCAGTTGGAAAGTGTAAAGGCGTAAAAAAGGCATAGAAAGTGCTGCGCCCTCAATAGCATCTCGAGTGGATATTCAGTACGTCAGTGGAGTTCGTGCTTGCTAGATACCGTGCGGTGCGCTGGCAATTTGCATAATAAACCAGGTACCCCCTTTGATGACTGCTCTGTATAGGATCACGCGACTATCGAAGGGCTTGAGTGCGAATCCATGGATAGAGAATCAGCCCTGTGCGCATATACCGTTCGAATCGGTGACGCCGTTTGCACCGTTTAGCTATTATTCTCCTGAATCACTAGTGCTGAGTAGGGTCTTCATTAGGTCATAGGCTGCGATTTTATAAACCAAAAAGAGATTGTTTATCATCATCACTGGTATGCGAACAATCTTCCGAAGGGACAGTTATCACAGTGACCTAGTCTGCCCCACTTCCGGTCTCAAGAGACCATTGTTAAACTGTGATTTCAGTTATCTCAAGACGCCGTGTTTATCCACGCTTCTTCCGGAGCAAAGGTAGGCGGGTGCAAACCTTGGTCGGTACCTAGTGTGTCAGGGGTAGGAAGTTAGATCTGTGGTACGTGCCCTCGGCAAACCAAAAGAGGAGCCAATGGGCGAATTTGACCTTTTCACCTTCATGAACTCAGCAGTCTGGCGGGACGGTGCAAGAACCGGTTCCAAGATCTAACTCCAAAGTGGGCCAAGCAATTTTGAGGCCAATGAATAGCGTTGTGGATCTGGAGAGCCAAAGGGATGAAACGGGCAGCTGTGAGCAGTCCAAATTTGCGTCTACCCGATGTGATGGCTTGCAAGTCACTCCCAGCAGCATGGGTTCTGTGACATAGCGGAGAGAGATATGCAGGCCAAGGGGCTGGCGCGAAACTCGTATCTGCTGTGACTTTCGATACATCAAAACTGGAGGGCGATTGCTGCATATCTCTTGCCCTTCTCACACAAGAGGGTAGGGAAGGGGGTTAGTTTCGAGCACGACCGTCTGGCAGGCCAAGCAACTCTCGGAGAGACACAGATGGAGATAGCCGGCTAGCCACATATGGGCACCAACATGGAGTGTCGGCTGTAGCAGCCGCTTCCCTTGCAGTCTTTCTCTTCCATACGAGTAAACTGCATGAAAGGATATCCGTGGAGAATCTCAATCGAGAAATGCATAAAGTCATTATTTTAGCGGTGTTTCTACCGTTGGTGATGGGTTGGCTGCCCTTATCCGTGAGACGCGACCCATGTCTCCATAAGTCCTGCGATAATTATAAGTGATGTCCTGCATGTTCTCATGGCCAACACTCCCCGGTCGCAAACAGGGACATAAGACGACTCACTGGGTTTCTGGCGGATGCTCAGGACGTATCGATCCATCCTACAGCGGGCCGCGCGTAACTTGGCTGCCACAGGAGAGGCTGGATAGAAACATGGCAATGTTCTTCGTAGACAATCATGGTTGTAACTGCTGCGCTTCCATTCCATCGTTTATACTGGTCTCCGCTCACAATTTCGCTTAACTCATTTCCACCGTGTTGTGGCACTCTGTTAGCGCTGTAGAACCGTATAAATAATACTCGGACCATCACCGTGCACTGTGCGTAATCATCGTCATCGTAACTTGATTGCTTCATTGGCAGATGTATCTGATAGTTTTCCATCGAGATAGTCAGCAAGCACTACTGCAAGTCTGCGATATAGAAAAGCACGAACAGTGGATGGACCCCTGACCCGTTCGATGAAGCTTCAACTCCAACCACTGCAGAGTCCACCTTCTACCAAACCCTTTTTTGGCCACTATAGCCCCTGCATGCATGATTATTCTTGGCCCTGTTAAGTTATCATCGATCATGGCCTCGTTTCGTATTCTCCCGGGTCTCGTGGAGAAAGCGCCTCGCGTGGGACGCTGGAACGGCCGGCGCTCTGACCGTCCCACGCACAGGTACTTTAGGGCCGCTCTAACGGATAGATGATGCTCTGGAATCCCTGGAAGTGGGAGCTTGTCCGTGGCCTAATCTTTGCTGTCCCTGACTAACTCGACCGCTAGTTAGGAGAGACCGCGCGATCAGGAGGAGAGCTGGTTTGGCGTGGTGGAAGCCCTGCTGCTGCCCGCCGATCGATGCTGGACCCGTGATAATCTCCCCAAGCTCCCTCCCACCTTGACTCTTCTCTTCTCTCTGCCTTTCCCTCATCACCGGTCGTCTTGGTGAGAAGAGGTCCTCTGTGTCCTCCTTCAGTCTGTCTGGGGGGTTGAACATCGACCTGGAGATGTTCATCGCTCTATCAAGTCGGCAGTGAACTTCGTATCACCGCTATTGCTTACGCCACCGCTCCCCTGAACCCCCTTTTCCGAATTACGCCGTTCTACACGCTCGAGAAGGGTTGCACTTGAATCTTAATTTCTATTACTCGATTCGTATGGATTTCTGACCTCTCGTTCTACACCCCGTACCTCCTACGCACCTACGGGATCTTCAGAATCCAAATCATTGGGATTAGAACTGCTCTAGTTGATCCCGTCAACCACTTCCGAACAGAACTATTTGGATAATCTCTTGAGACCCAATTTCTCACCATGGCTCCCTCACTAAGAGATCATTCTTCCTTGGTTCGCCCGTCGACGCGGGACAGGCCCTCAACCAGGGATCAAGACAATTCTCTAGTTATCCCGAGTCGCACATCATCGCTGCACTCTCGCATCACCCAGCCGATTCCTTCAACTCTGAACATCAAACCAGCCCAGAGGACACCCAAGACCCTCACCCATGCCTACATGGTTTGCGGTGTTGGCCGGGAGCCGTCCCAATGGGTCAAGGCTCCCGCGCCAGCTCAGGGTAAGATTCAGCACATGAAAGGTGCCGTAAGCCAATTCTGGCTCCCGGAAATCCTGGGAAGCAGCCCTAGATTAGAGCAGGACAATGAGATTGCTAGAGCTCTACACTCTGCGATGCGGGTAAGTACCAGATAGCCCTTGTTCCCGAAGAGCCGGCATCCTGGAACAGAACAAGACGAGTATAGCTGACAAATATCAAAGGCATGCTTTCCTCATGATGTTGAAATCTGCACTGGAAAGACCCAGCCGCACTGCGTACACCACGCATTTGTCTTGCAACAGGATTCTTCTCACACACTATACGGTATTGCGCTTCGAGTGTGGTCCCGGGCTGACGAGAAACGCGCCGAGACCATCCGCGAACTGCGCAAGAAGACGGAGCCGGATTTCTACGACAACCCCGAAGAGACCTACTGGATCCCGTACTGCCTGAGTTTTCTCTCCCGCTATCCTCTGTACAACTTGCTGGGAGATTACCTTCGTGGCATGTGGATCCACTGGAACAAGGCTACCAACCTCTTCCATGCAGAGGAAGTCTCCCGCATCCTGAGTTTCCCTGCTCCTCGACTGAATGACCTTGTGCGGATCGACATGAAGGACTACGCTCTGTGCTACCAGTTCCCATCCTCACCTACAGGTTTCCAGAACTTTGCCATGTGGCCGTTGTTCACCTGTCTGTCGATTCCTAACATAGTAGGTGTAATCGAAGCGGCAGTGTCGCCAACACGCCGTATCATTTTCGTTAGTCACTACCCTGCGATGCTCACTGTTGCCGCTGAAACCATCCGATTCTGCGTGAGAGTGTACGAATGGAGCGGTCTCTATGTCCCGGTTGTCCACGCCCGCCACGCGAAGGACCTTGTCCAGGAGCCTGGACCATACATCCTTGGTGTCACCTCGGAATGTCGCTCACTCTTTACCGCCCCTTCGGATGCACTTGTTGTGGATCTGGACCGAAATTTCGTGTTGACTTCCAGCCCTCCGAACATCCTCACCCCGGGCCAGAGAACCAAGATGATTAACCGGCTCACTCAGGCTTTGAACGGCGATGTTCAACCCACTGGTGTCCCTCAGCACCTCCGATCTGCATACGGCGGCGGTAAGTTGATCCCGGCGGGTCAGATCATCGTTATGAGGGGTGAAGTCGAGAGTATCCAGGACCCTGAGTGGTGGAACCAGGATGCGGTGATGAGCGTCATGGACCATGTCTGCGAGAAGTTGGTGAGTGAATCTCGCTTACATGGAATATAATGCAATGGATCTAACTTGCCTTACAGGGCCGCAACACCGGCATGAAGGCTCTCTTCGGAGGCTCAGTCAAGAAGCCACTCATGACTAAGGTCTCCATGAGACATCTTAATGAAATCGTTAGAGAGCGCAACCAGTACTCCAGAGATGCCATGGAGGCTTGGCAGGACTTCATTAACCTCAAGGGAAGAATGGACACTGAATTGGCCAAGGTTACCAAGCGTAACAACTTCCTCGTGGAGGAATTGGAAAGCTGGAAGCAGCAGGTTAGTTCTTCGAGCCTGCGATATGTCTATGGCTGCCGCTAACATTTGTCTGCAGTTCCTCAAATTCCAGGCTTTCGCTGAGCAGCTCACGAAGGAGACCTCCGAGCTTAAGGTCAAGATTGAGGGCCATAAACGCGAGAACCGCCGTCTTACGACTCTCATTGACCAGCAGAAGGACGACGCCGCTCGCCTCACTCTTCGTCTCTCTGGTACTGAGAAACAGCGAGATGACGCTCTCGAGGCCCTTGTTTTGCAACAGGAGATCGCGGAGGAGCTTGAGCGTGAGAGGAAGCGCAACCAGAAGGAGCTCGCCGCTTTGCAGCACACTAACAATGCCCTGGCTCGCCAGCGTGATGAGGCTGTTCGCGTCGTCGTGCATCTACGCAGTCTCATCAGCGGCCAGACCCATCACATGGAACACCTGATTCGCTCGATTGGCAGCGCGCCAGAGCTTACTGAGTACGTCGAGCGGGGCTACGAGGATCTGCCAGAGCAAACAGAGGAGACGCAGTCACAATCTCAGTCCAGAAGGGGAAGTAGAGAAATTATCTCTCGGAAAACGAGTGCCTCCCGCCTGAGCACCTATCGCCGTTCGATGATCTCTCGTCGTTCGAGCCGCATTGGAAGTGATGGGAACTCTGAAGTGGACAGCAGCCTGCTTAATATGGATAAGGACATCAACAACCGTCTCTCGCGTCTCAGCATGTCAGATGTCGCGGACCGCTACTTGAGGGACAAGACCGATGCCATCGCGGATATCATCCGTAACATCAGCGAACAGTGTGCCGCTGCCGTCGAAGGATTGCATCTTGCACAGGGTGCCGAGGAGATGGATGACCCCGACGAGGCCGAGAAGCATGGCCATGATGGAAGCACTATTGCGCCGTCGGATGACGGTCGTGACCAGTCTATCCGGGATGGAAGCGAGATGGGTGAGGGTGAGAGCAGTTTTTTGCACGCGGAGAGCAGAAACAGCATTCCACCCACCCCAGATCTGGTGCACAACCGTTCTAGTACCTCGATGTCGATGGTGAGCAGCTCCACGATTCCGGAGCGGTCTAGTCAGCAGTATGGACCTGGCGAGATCCCGACCAAGATCGTGGAAGACGATGACGAGCATGCTTACGAGACCGACGGTATGGATGACCGAACCGAGACTGGAACGGTGTCCAAGCAGCCTAGTCAGAACTTCATGCGGCCCAGTACGAATCGCATCGTCGCATAATCTATTGACCAAGGGAAAACGACCACGCTTCGCCTTCGATGATATGCATGACATCTGCTCTTTCACAAAATAAGGACAGGTCAACCGAAACATATTCCGTCCAACGGCGATGTCTTTTGGATTTCTTTCGTTATTCTTTTTTCTATATTCCCCCTTATTCTGATATCCCGATTTTTGCTTCCCTCATCGGGAGGAATCAATTCTTTGTTATCGTCCTTTTTTTTGGTGGCCCGATTGGATTTGTTTCGGACCAGTTTTGAATATTTTGTCACCTGTGGATGCACAATGTAACAATGTCGCCGGGCCGACACTGCACCTCAGGCCAGGCCTCCTCCTTTTTCATTCTTTGCTATCCTACCTCGCCTCGCCCATTGTATATTTCCTTTGTATTTTCCGTTGCTTTTTTCGAGTACCCCCCTCCAGCTCCTTTCCGATCGATTCGGGAGTTGGCGCTGTAGTAGTTCCTATTTAAATGGATTCACAAGTAGTCCTCTTTCTCGTTCACATACATTTTCTATACCTCTCTTAATCTATCCGGCGGTCGTCGGGAGTATAATGTATTGTAATTTGGATCTACGCTGCGCCGGAAAAGTGGTTTGAAGGAAAAGCTGTCATTGATCACCTCTTAAACTCGTTTAAATTATATCCAGTAAGATGGAAAATTCGTATACACTGCTTTAAGCATTCACTAAGAATCCATCTAGCTATGAAAGTTAGTTAAAGCGCAAAAATTCGCTATAGACTACAACACCCAAATTGACCCTCAGCAAATGAAACAATTCCAAAATCCTCATCACCATCACCATCACCCTCAGACTTTAAGTACACACTGATTAATAGAGTAATGAGAAGAGAAGACTTCAATCCTTCAAACTACCATTCAATAATCTTGATATTCTCCCCGACAATCTGCTTCTTATCCCACTTAAAGTCCCCACCCATCCAGAACTCATGGCCGTCTTCAATCCAGAAATGAAGCTCGCCACGTGGACGCCAGTCATCCCACGAGTCCATCACCATCCCGAATCCGGGGTCCAGTCTCCCCTCGGCGCCTTTATGATACTGTGGTGGGATTTTGATCTTGATGCTGCCGTATAGTTTGATTTTGTTGATCCAGACGTCCAGCTGGTGAGAAGATGAGTGTTAGTAGTTAAGAATGATATGTTGGTGGGGGGGGAAATGGCTGTGTCTACTTACGTCCATGCCGTTGTAACTCCAGGAGAATTCGGCCATCCTGTCTCTCCAATCTTGGGTGTTGGGGTTGTCTGCAGCTTCTAATATTGTTCTCTGTTAGGTGGGGGTCTCGAGAATAGACGCTGTGGAGATGGATGTCCCTTACCGTCTCTTTTGGCTGCAGCTGTAGGAGGGATAATGACGGTATCTGGACACTCGAGTTATTAGTAGATATTTCCTCTTGATGTCCATTAAGAAAAGAGCACATTCAGAAGGATATGATATCATTCTCTTGTGTTGTCCTCATCAAGCTTGTCACGGCTCCATCGGATCATTAAACCAGTATTCCATTGTAGAATAATCATGCAGGATGGGTAATGGCCAGAACTAGATATGTACGTACCGTTGGCTTCAGTGTCCCTGCCGGCGATATCGACTGCCGTCATATTGATATGTCCCGTTCCATGTGCTGCCTTAAGCGAGGGAGTTGGAAAAGCACTGTTCCCGACGCCGCTGACTATAGAATTGGGAGTGAGGGCAAGACCTGGACTTGGCCTCGGAGCAGGAAGAGAGAGAGCAGATGGAGACAGCACGAGGATTGACAAGATGAAGTGGAGGTTGGTTGATGCCATTGTGATTTGATTGATGCTTTAATATTTTTGATGTATCCTTAAGCTTGTTAAATCGCTATGTGCTCTTCGGAGAGTATTGATAAAATTGATGAGAAGAATCAAAATCCATCCTGGGCCTCTCAAAGGACCAATTTATACCTTGTTGTTTGGTGATGAGACTTGACTAAATTTGGATAGAACATTGGTGTCCATGATTTTGTATAAGTCGTCCATGGGTAATAATGTCACATTGATGCTAGAAGCAGCATAAATCTGTGGTTCCTGGCTATCTTTTGGTGCTATATTAGGCTTAGGCAGAATGCTTTGGCTAGGCTGAAGTCCAGATGATTGAAGTATGGTTCCCTTGAAATCCATGGTAATCTGAGCGCCGCCACCGGGAAGTAAAATTGTGGTCCCATGGTATCGTCACGATCCACAAATCCATCTTCGAGGGAGCCTGTCTGGTAAAGCCAAAGGAACCACCTGGTATATAGTCGCAGTATAACCGAGAAACCGGTCAATTCTATCCTCAACTAGGCTGAAAAAGGTGTGAGTTATGTGAATTTTTGAGGCATGGTTTATCTGATATTCCACGACATAATGCCGGATGATGATTTCATTATGTGCCGCGAGCAAATCGCAAATTCTGCGATGATTTATTGAGATAGATATTGTTAAATGCAGGTGGTATCCGGTTATGCCAACTTGCCTGGGACCACGGGATGCCCTGCACTCAAGCCGCCACACACTGCCCATGCCTGTCCGTTTACATAGCTACTCTCGTCGCTGGCTAGGAACAGGGCCACACGGGCCACCTCATCTGCCACGGCTCCGCGTTGTAGTGGGTTCAACTGGCCGATCTTGCGCTCTGTTCCCCGTGCGCGGGCAGCGTCATACATCGCCTTGGTCATTCCCGTTTCGATGACCCCGGGACAGATGGCGTTGATGCGGACGCCAGTCCCACTGAGTTGGTACGCACATGTCTGCGCAATTGAGATAACCGCAGCTTTTGAGGCAGAATAGTCCGTGGAACCCGCATTGGAGCGGAGACCGGCCACTGAAGATGTCAGGAGAATTGAACCGGATGGATAAGGCTTCGATGGAGAAGTGATTTGCATGGCGGGAGCAGCATATTTGGTGGCCAAGAATACACTGAGAAGAGTTCAGCAATTGCTTCATATTGTTCTTGTAACCATGCGTCGCTAGCCAACCCAATCGACATCGAAGGGAAGAAATTATAGATCAAGGTAGGAATCGCCAGAGACCGCACATACCCTATCGTATTTGTCTTGAGCGTTCCCATAAACTGGTCTGCAGTGATCTCCGTAAAGATCTTAGGTTGTCCAACGATACCTGCATTGGCGAACATGACATCCAGCCGGCCATATTTCTCGATCACATCGTCGACAACGGCCTTCACCGAAGCCTCATCTCCGGCATCGAACTGGCGTATATGGACGTCAACACCTGGATACAGAGACTCGATCTCCCTCTTGTGTGTTGCCAAGTGGGAGTCGTCATAGTCGCAAATGTAAATGGCCTTTGCACCATTATGGGCGAACTGGTGCGCACTCGCACGACCGATACCTGTTGGTGAGTTGGCCCCTAAGAGACAGGGTTAGCACTCATCCAGGTCACATTTTTGGTCAAATGATCTTCAGGTCTGCTGTTATCCCGTATGGAAGCAGAGAATGGGGCCTTACCTGTCACAATGACGACCTTGTCCTTCAGTCTTCTGCGATCTAGTAAGCGGGTATGTCCTGAGGTAGCTCTGCATCTAAGTATTAGCAGAGTACCTACGGTCCAACTGAGTCACCGGCCACGTGGCGGATTCGGGGAATATCCTCAAATGTTCCTGCATCAGGAATTCCCTCCACCAGCTGCTGGCTCAGTGCCTGCAGACGTTTCTTAGCTGCGGCGGTCATGCTGGGAAGCCAGCAGTAAACAATACAGCAAAATACGAGGAAAGGACGTGGCTGTCAGTTTAAAAACATATACTATTGCAGTAATACCGGTGATGACAGGAGATATAGACAGAACCAAAGCTGCCCGCCTGAATGATCATGAAACTCAACATCTACAGCATCCTCCCCATTAGTTATCCCCATCTTTTTACGGATTGCGGAGAACCGAGGCTGATCGACAGTGATTATGTCATCCGCACACGTGACCGTCACGTCACGGGCAGCCAGCGCATCAACGCAACATCTCTTGTCACATTCCATGCCTTGTTGCCGTCTTTCTTTTTTTTTGCCCTTTCTTTTCCCCATCTCCCCCTTTATTAGTTTGCTAGGGAGATTCTGGTCATTGCCGTCCTTTTAGTTCGCCAAGCCAACCATTCCAGGTAAAGCAAGGATGACACCAACCGCGGCCAGACCATTACCGCTCGTGCTAACTATCTCCAAATAGAGTAGTCAAGTCTCGAATTATCTCCCTTCACTCAGTTTTGATCTGGCCTCCCTCGTCAACTCTTCTCCGTCCCAAGCAGCCTTCCATGAAGCCCAACGCTCAGCTATCAGCCTACATTGTGCACCTCCAAGGGAGATATGGCGGAGTTGGACACTCACGCGCAGCGCCGCTCCTCGTCGCAGGCCTCGTCGTCATCCCGCAGGAGCCAAAAGGCTAAGACCATCCGTTCCAAACCGAATAAACGACATTCAGCGTCCTCCAACGCGACCACGACCGATCTGACTTCATTCCCCTCACTCTCGCCTGATAGTTCTCCTGAGGGGTTCCGCGGCCAGCCCGCTCTCAACCGGTCCTTGAGCAACGCATTGCTTGCAGGGGACAGCGGGGATGGTGCATACGATGTTCATCGAGGCCGCAAAGACACCTTGGCATGCCTGACCACGTCTCTGCCACAAGTGTCCGGTCGAGCAGCGTTATTTGAGGACTCCGTGTCAGCACCGGACATTCCGGGAGCCTTACATTTGGCGGACGACGCGCATATTGAACGACTCATCGCGCGAACGGGGGCTGTTAAGCTCGTAAGACAGTTTGCGCGAGATCTGGCACTCCGCGACGCGGAGATTTCCAAGCTGCGGCAACGGGCCGATACCAGGGAACGTGAACTGAAACGGATGCTTAGAGAAGTTTCGGTTTCTCATCAGGATATCGAACGTCGCTTGTATGCGCTAGAAAACCCTGCTGAGGGGCGCAGGCAGGAACCCGATAATGATGGGAAGGGCCATACGTCTTCTGGCATTGACGGGCTTATGAATCAGGCGATGCTGGACGGTGTTGGTGGTTATACCGAGACTAACGGACACACCGATGACGATGTCCAGGCTACAATTAAGGTTCAGCGGAACGACACCGACGCTAAGTCAGGTACCTCGAGCATTGAGTCGGCGAATAACAGATTTGGATCGGTCCGCGGGTGGCCAGACTACATCTTTGGCAGCACGACAGTGAGTCGGAAAACAAGCAGAGCAAGCAGTGTGATGAGTGATGTCGACGAAGTTGAGGAACACTCGGATAAGCCACGGATCTCAAGCCGTTCTTCTGCTCGTCGAAAAGTGCTCGATGAGCATCTATTTCAACCTCCAGAGAGCCGGTCGGCAGCTAGCGGCGGAAAGCTCCTGTCAGGGCTCAACAACGGCGACGATGCTAGCATCCACTCGCGAAAATCCTCGAGATCACTGACCTCTTGGACAGTGAAGCTCTTTGCTGGCAACTCTCAGACCAGCAAGGACGGCAACAGTGCGGACGTAACTGGGACGCGAAATTCGTCGGAAAATCGAAACAAAAGTAAAACAACACCATCTACATTCTCTGCAGGCTCCAAGGGAACGCTTTCAGCGATTGCCTCCTTGAAACGGATCAACAGCACTTCCGGTATGCCGAAAAACGGGAACAATTCGGGTTCTTCAGGGGGTACAGTTAGAGTGAACCCTTCAACAGGACGTAGACAGGCGGCGGGGAGTGTCTCTCAAGCTACGAACCCGGAGGATCCCTCCAAGAATGCTACCAACCTCGGTCCCGTGGAGATGGACGCTATTCTGCCGATAGAGTCTCGACCTCCAACTCTCAACTATACCTACAACAATTATCAAGCGGGGGACCTGCTTACGGACAGGTTTGGATTCATCTATGACCAGCGGAGGAAAAAGAGACAGAGAGAAGCCGCTATTGCAAGGAGGACGTCTAACCGAGTGAGCATGACGGAAACCATCAGCAGTTTCAGGAGCGATCGATCAGATGGCAACGATGATGACGATGGTGACTCTCAGGGGCTTTCTCAACCGTCGCCGGCGATGGTGGAGGATCCTGAGGAGACCTCTAGCACTAAGAGATGGCAGGACTATCTGCGGGTTGCGACAAAGCCGACGGAGCTACTTTCTCATACTCCGTCTGCTGGACCTATTGTCTCGCTCACCACCCCCGGTGAGACCAAACAGAGCAGCCCTTCCGTGGCCGTTGATAAAGGTGGCGCTGTCGCGGTGAACTCGAATGCTCAGCTGTCTGCAACTACGTCAGTCATCGTGGCCGACAGTCCAGAATTCGCAGGACGGTCTATCAACGACACGCTCGCTGGAACAGCTCGAGTGACAGTCAACGAACCGGAGCCGGTCAAATTACTTCTGGAGCAACTCACCGATCTCCACGATTCCTTGCAGCGCGAACGTACCGCAAAGTGGAATGAATTCCTCCGCAAAGTCCGTGCGGAGCGCAGGAGGGAAGGGGAGGCAGCAGCGGCTGGCGCTTCTGATCGCGGCAGTCTGTCATTGCATATGCCTGAAGCGGCACTAGCAGATGGTGAACTGGTGGGAATCTCAGGGTTGGGCAACAAAGGCAAGGTTGGCCGGGCGAAGTGGCGCGAATTCAGGTCGTTGGTCCTCGGCGGAATCCCCGTCGCACTTCGCGCGAAAGTGTGGTCGGAGTGTAGCGGCGCATCCGCTATGCGCATTCCTGGCTACTACGAGGAACTCGTAAAGGGCGTGGGTTGTGGAGATCCCGATCCGTCTGTAGTTGTTCAGATTGAGATGGATATTCATCGGACTCTGACCGATAACGTCTTCTTCCGCAAGGGCCCGGGGGTTGCAAAGCTGAAGGAAGTCCTTCTGGCATACTCACGTCGCAATCCAGAAGTCGGGTACTGTCAAGGCATGAACTTGATCGCCGCATCTCTGCTTTTAATTATGCCCACGGCTGAAGATGCCTTTTGGATCCTAGCTTCGATGATCGAGAATATCTTGCCGCAGCACTACTACGATCATGGGTTACTCGCATCACGAGCGGATCAGCAAGTCCTGCGGCGGTACATTGCGGAGGTCCTACCCAGATTGTCTGCACACCTTGATGACCTGGGCGTTGAGCTTGAAGCTCTCACTTTCCAATGGTTCCTCTCCATCTTCACGGACTGCCTTTCAGCAGAAGCCCTCTACCGCGTCTGGGATGTTGTGCTTTGCCTGAACGTCACCAGTACCGTCAACAGTGCAGCTACCGGCAGTAATCGTGACGGCACGTCTACCAGTACCAAGACCCCTCTCACTGCGGAGCAAGAAGCAGTGGCCGGTAGCGGTGGTGGCAGTACATTCCTTTTCCAAGTCGCGCTTGCATTGCTCAAGCTCAACGAGCATCAACTCCTGACGACGTGCTCAACGCCTGCGGCACTTTACACGTATATCAACCACCAGATGACCAATCATGCTATCAGCATCGATGGACTTATCCAAGCTAGTGAGGCATTGCGGAATGTAGTCCGCCGGGAGGACGTGGTCGCGAGGAGAGCTGTCGCTCTGCGAGAGATGCAGGGCCAGCAGGAAGACCAGGGTGACGAGAGCGCTGCAGCGGCGAAGTGAAGGGTAATAAATCACCCATGCGGCAACACAGGTCTCTTTTCGCTTGATCTTTTTTTTTTTTTTTTTTTTTTCCTTTGTAAAAGGTATCATCCGGCACGCGGGTCTCATAGTGGGAAAGGGCATGAGGTTTGGCGGATGGATTCGGTTGGAACATTTTCATTCTTTGGCGGGACCCTTGAAGAAAAACCAAGCATCATCGAGATACCCACTCCTTTTATACCATATAGATTTCCTTTTTTTTTTTTAACATCGGTCGTCCCTTTTCCTTTGCAACAACCGGAAGCGATACCATGCAATGCATAGCATACTCACTTGTTAAATATCAATCTAAAGTCAAAACATATTGGGGGTTTTCCACACTAACCAAAGATAGGACATAGTCAAATAGTCCAATCAGTGCACTCCTTCTAGGGAGTAGTCAATATACAGCCAGGTGATGTTAACCGGAAGCGGTGAGACAGTATAGATTCTGATCTATGTAAAACTGTAAAACTAACATGTAATATTCTCCAGACCGAGAAGTAAGCAATATTTTCCTAATTTACTGTCCAGTAGATCATTTCGTAGTTTCGACACTAGAGTTCTTCCAGATACTCACCTGCCTTTTTGCTATCTATATATACATGCTCTTGGCTGTTCCATCAGGATAATCCGGCCTGTTAAAATTTGCGAGCCTACCTTAATTATTTAAATGTGCAAATTGTCCTTATCACCTTCTTTCCAAGCACATATCACTGTTACGGTTAAAATGACAAAAAAACTCCGTGGATCATCCTTTGGCACAAATGTCTGTTGAGTTCTGACTGAAGAGGTCGCACCGGGGATAGATGGATGGCCACGAAATGGAACAAAGAGCATATAATATAACCTTCGTCCACACCCTTGCTTTGACTAGGCCCTACTTGCCCCAGTATTCTTTCGTTCGGTATACTCCTAATTGAAATCCACACTGTAAAGACCAATTGAATCATTTCGGACCCCTCTTGATCTGACAGATGGGGTTGCGAATGCTCACACAGACTGGACCACTACTAATCGTGTTATTAAGTTACTCGACAACTGCTCCGTGGGCTTATAGGGAAAACGATTCAAGCATGCATTGACACCCCGTGGGTCCTTGCTGCACCCCCTTGAAAGAGGAAATGGACTATGTCCTCAGAATTCGGATGTGACTTTGTTCAGCTGGGCAAAGGTTACGGATACGAAGCATTATTGACTCGAGTGCAATGCACCGCGGAAGAAAAGGCACTCATTGGATGAAACAAGACGCTCCTGATTTGTTTTTCGTCTCCAATCTGGATAAAATCGGCTTGGTCACTGACATTCGCAATGCAATCCAATTAGATATATATTTTGTCACAACTTCGCTTTCCCTACAGGGCAGGTGCTGGTAACCAATTTCTCTTCTACACAAGCATAGCCAGCATGCAAGCACACCCATCCCATCCACAAGATCAGCAAACGACAACAAACAAAAAGAAGAGAAAAAAAATGGTCCCCGAAACCGAAAAGCCAACCTGACCCGGCGAGGATTGGTTCCTCGGGGACCATTTCGCATCTTTAGTATTTACTCTAATTTTAGCCTTGCCTTTCGGGGAAGTTGAGAGTTAAGTTACTCCGTGATATATTACTATTGACAGGGTTCTTCCCTGTCCCCGGTGCAGTGGGTTGAGAGCTAGTGGTAAGTTAGTGAAGAGATACTAGTTAGTAGTGACTGTTGGAGCCGTTGAATTGATACTTCCATGCCCTCTACAAAAGCACCGGTGTGAAATAAAATGAGTGCACAACTCTCCCGAGTACGATGATGAGAAACTTTCTTTCTTATTAAGTTTATTGTTGAGGTAACTTAAGTAGTGGAATCTCTGATGGTCGCCGAGAATTAGGTAACAGCAATAAAATAACCATCAGCACAGATCAGGACCCAGGAATTCTCCTAATACTTACTAGATAATACTACGGACTAAACGAGACGTTAGACTAGGCTCGGAGAGTCATCTAACACGGGGACCTTGCTACCTATGGTTATTCCCCAGGGTGGAAAGTCGACGGGGACTACCTTGACCGTTGAAAGACACTACTTTAGTATGATGCGGAGCTTTGCCCGTCGCTTGGTTATTCCAAGAATACTCTAAAATATCCGTTGCTCTCATTCGATCTCTGTGAAGTGTTCTGGGTCTGGTCAAGTCCCTAGTCGTGTGCTGCGTATCTGTGTCGTGGCATGTCACCATGCGTGTGAATTTTGTGTCCCGTCGGGGGGCCGTTTCTTTGACGTCTTTCCTTTCCTTCATCCTTCTTCCGGACCAGATATGGAGCTTCGTATCCAAATTGATGTGTGTCTCTGATAGAGTGGTTGTCTATCTCATCAGCATACCGTCTGCAGCGGTATGATTGTCGTCTGTCTGTCTGCTTCGATGAATTTCGCTCCTACACCGCAAGTTGTCGTCAATCTGACGGATGTCTCTGGACCTCTCCCATGCTTGTGATTACAAGGTTCTCATAACCTGGCAAACCCCATGGTTTCTACACTGATTACGGCCTACCATCCTTATGACCGACAACAGACTACATGATACTTCAAGCACAGGCAGCAGTCAATGACCAAGTTCGAATTCTGATCCATTCCAAAAGAATCACCAACTCCAGAAAATGAAATTCGATTGCGAAGAACGACTACGGAGTCCCGTTTAGGTATATCAGGTACATCTTCGCGCCTGCTACTCCTCGAGACTGTACCAAGTCTCTGGCTGTCCATGAACCCAGACCACAGACCTAATCCTCGATCCATCACAGTTGGCCGCCTATGACGTTCCGAAACGAGTCTCTCAGTTAGGCTTGTCCCCTTTCGGCGGCGCTCGACATTGGCCGCAGCGATCCTGCTCAGACCTGGTCCATTACCGTGGGAATGTGAAGGCCGCAGCCGAACCAGGTTTCCTTGTCTGGGTCCGTTAGCGGCCGGACATTGGACGATGATTGAACAAGTTCAGCGGAATCTGGAAGTCCCAGTGGCCGGGAAACAAAATTTCGACAGAAATCCAAGAAACAACACCGGCCAAGCCTTATCCTCCTGGCACAGGAGAACTGGTTGCTATTCTGGGAGAAGGCGGATACGAATACTAATGGCAGGTTTGCACATGGCGAAGTGAAGCATTGCGAACGTAGACCGTTGTGTCCACGCCTCGACAAGGACGGGCAGTGGTGATAGGGTGCTCAGAAGATAGGAAACCCTCGAAGCCTTAAGATACACGGGATTCTTCTCCGAATTGGGGGTTTCTACTTTGGGCTCGGACCGTCTTGAAGCCGCGCGGGAAAGCCCTGCCGAGACTCGGCTGGACTTTCCTGCGGTCTCCCACGGTCTATCGATCCACGGGTCAGACAAAACAGCTCCATGGATGTCGATAACAGATTCATCTCAGGCTCTTTCTTCGTAAACTAACATGCGGACGCATCCTGCAACCAGAATTGACTCCCATCCAGGAACGCAGTGAAATCAAGTTCATGCTGCTCAGCCGCTGGCCGCAAGCCGATATCGAGCACGTCTCTCGCGACAATCTTGATCTGGCGCATGATAGTCTGTGAGATGGCCCAGGTCCGGCCCAGGGATTTGAAAACTCCGATCGTCAGGGTTAGCCGGTCGCGGCGAGGATCAGGCATCTGGCCCGCCTTGACGGAGTACCCAGCCAGCTGGACGATGGAGCTGAGCACCAGGGCACAGATGAAGAATGGCGTGTGCTTGATGACAGGCAACCGTGTGGCAGCCAGGTTCGAGATCTCACTGGCAGACTTGATTGCTTTCATGGCGTGCGTGTGGTGCGTGAAGGTCGGCACCAAGACTGTTCCGGAATGGCCACAGATCACCGAGGCTGCCACTGCAGGCGATGAGAGCAGATCAGAACGGGGGAAGTGCAGGTAGATGGAAGCGCCATTGATGACCATGCGTGCCTGGAACATCATCTCATCCACGCTGCCATCGGGGCGCATGAGCTCAGTCTTGGACTCCGGCAGATTATGGTACCAACTGGCAATTCTCGCATCGATAGCCTCTACCTGGTCCTGCTGCCCCTCCGTGAGGTCCTGAGTGGCTACGACACGTCCCAGGACGCGGACTGCCTCGATTCGATAGGAAAACGAGGAGAAGTCAATCTCGTCGTCAGCGAACACGCGATCGTCAAACTGGGCGATGGTAGGGGGAGAAGGAGCGCACAGCCCGTCCCGGTAGATCTGCTCTTCACACGGCAGGGGCACCTCCAGCGGTACCATACTCATCGTGAAGCTTTGCCGCACCCCCAGAGCCGTAAGCATTCCCTCGATGAAGAAGAGTTCCCACCATGTCCGCCGCAGGCACTCCTCCCGGACAGAATCGCCCCCGCTCATGGTCTCCGCAAAGTCCTTACGGTTTAATCCCAGCTGGAAGGCCAGGTCAACGGCCTTGGCCAGACATTCCCCTGCTTCCGGTCGCTCGTTCCGAGAATGCAAGACGACTGCCAACAGGAGCAGGGCTTGCACCTTTTCGACTGTATCCTCCTGTTCCACGACATTCGAGACGACTGTGGGCCGGTAGATCTCACTGGACACCGCCGGGGTGTAGTGAGCTCCGATGAACTTCAGGACATATTCGAGGTAGGGAGGCGGGGAGAAGCGGTACAGCAGACGCAGCGGGGGAAGGACCGGGTGGGCTGGGTGGAAGTATGTGTAATAGAGATCGATCAGATACCCGTCCCCGCCGAGAGAAGAGGAGGATTCCGGGGTCAGCGGAGTGTTGATGGCCGCCGGGGGGTGCATCGTCGGTTGAGGGATCATATGGAAGTTATTTCCGGGACTGTCGGATTCCAATGAAGGCAGCGTGGCGGTCGATGGGTACGCGTAGGCTGTCTGGAAGCTATACTCATGTGGGATCTCCATGACTTGGCTCTCAAAGACGACATCCACCGCTGAGTGCTCAGGCGAAGAGGGGTTCGCACGGCGTTTCTTGGATGGTCCTTTGTACCCACGACGAGACGGGGTATACTGACATTCGGTCCCCGAGGTCGCACAGCGACCACAGATGGGCATCTTCCCGTCGCACTTGAGATGCTTCTGTCGACAACTGAGGCAGGCCAGGAGGGACGGCCCCGATGGTTTCGGGGCGCCATTGGGCCTGATGGAGAGATCACCCATCATGATCGAATTTCTCTCCCTCAACTGTGGACTCAGATGATGAGGAGAAGGAAGGAAAAGGAGGATTTGTCTGCTTAGGTGATCGCCTGAGGTACACCCACCGATGAAGGTGAGCGGAACTGGAAGTGAGGAGAAGTAAGGTTTTTGGTTCAACCTTCAACGGTCATGGACAATACTTAATCATCGTCAAACGTTCTGGAAACGATAGATCATCTGAAGTGCGTGGACGGGAAAGGAGAGTTGTTTGGGGCACTATCCCGCTCCAAGTGAAGTTTTCGGCACCGGGTCTTTAGAGTCGCAACGGCCAAAGTAAGAGTAGAAGTAATCGTCGAATCATGCCATCTGAAGGGTCAAAGTATCCGGAACTTGACGGCTTCGAGTTTAGTCTGCACAGAACATTGGTCCGGTCGAATTTTGTCAACAACAAATAGAGAGGGGCGCCTCGTGGTTTTGGCCGATGGTGGCTGTGCGTTTAGTTAGTTGACCAGAGCATTACTAGAGTAGTTAGAGGAGAGACTCCAGGTGTCAACTTCGTAGCTGAGCTATAGCTGAGCCATAGCTAGCATACGTACATACATCCTTGACGGACACGTACGATCATATATACCTCCACGCTCGACGCAAAGCTGCTGAGCAGCAGCCAGTCATCATCGCATTCCATCCGGCCACCTTGCACGAATACATCACTGCCCTCATCGTCGTCAACGAAACCATCCACCTCTTGAACCTCCACGCGGCGCGCATACATACTACTTACTCCATCTACTGAGTACATTTAATCGCGTTTCCCACCAACATCACCATCGCCTCACCAACCAATCGTTAGAGTGCCAACTTCCATCACGTCTCAATTTACGCTCCATTCCGATAACCTCCCTTCTTTCCCTCCACGAGAACAACCATGATCACAGACGACGAACTCTACCGTCTGGCCATCTTCCTCGGCTCGGCCGCCATGCTCCTCGTCGTGCTCTACCATTTCCTCGAGGTCAACACGCGCAATAAAGAGGCGATAGAGCAAGCAGAGAAGGAATCCGTACGGCCGACATCCGCTACGTCGATCACGGGCACGAAGAAAGATACGGTGACGGTCGTGGGAAGTCAGGGTGCAGTGGGGAGTGTTGTAGGGTGAGATTGATGAAAGGAAGGAAGGAAGGGATATAAGGGTGGTGGTGGTGGAAGATGGCTCTGTTCTGTTCCTCTGCTGGGTTGGATTCCATGTGGAAAGGTCATGGATTGCTCTGAGATAGGATCTACATGGATTGAAGCGTGTACGATACATGATGGGAGGAAACAATGGCATTCACTGAGGATAATGAATTATTAGCTGTGCTTGGGGCTCTATGGGTCTCGAGACGACGATATGAGGACAGGACGATTCGTTCCATGGAAGCCAACGAAGCCGAACTGCTCCATTCGGCCCCATTCCCATAAGCCATGTTCTGTTGAGAATACACTAGTTATCTAAGGTATATGGAATTGACAAAGTAACGGTCTGTAGACCCATCCATCCCGGAAGGTGCTGGATCAAAGAAACGCCTCGCTGTGGTAGTAAAAGAGATAGGGGGAAAAAAAAAATAGCCAGAAATCATGGTCCATGAAGTAAGGCAACGCTCCCACAGTGAGTCTTGCAAAAGAATCCCAAGGACGGTAACATTCCCGCCTCAGTAACTCCGATGAAAGATGAATGAACGCCGACTGCTAACCTTGGGTATGATGTTAAGAAACAGCAAGACGACGAACACGCCGTCTGCCAGGCGGTTTCAACTGAATGTAATCTTCGTCACCGCTAACCGCCCAGAGTCGGTGCACATTGGCCAGCTCGCAACCTACGGGCTCCAGTGCGATTCCTATGTGTAGAATGCGTTGTTCCACAGCTCTGAACGCCTCGCGCGCCTTCTCCTGCAAAGAGGCATTACCACGGACACGGTTGAACGCTCGAATCGGTGTGTGACCGGTGGGAAAGACAATCGCGCCCGTCTCTCTCTTCTGGGCGTTCGAAGCTTCGGGTGTCATGGAAGAGCCATGCGGACCATGCAGAAAATCCTTTACAGGAACTAGACGAACAAAATCATTACCAGACATTGTTTAACTTCAGACCTCAACAATGACAGAGTGCTGTGAGTTTCCGGTTTTCTCACCAGTTCGCCCCACCGACGGCCCATCGCCCAGCTTCCACGCCAAGGACGCCACATGGACTTGCTTGAGATGCTGACAGAGATCCCCATTGTTCCTGAATGGGGTCTTTCCAGCAGGACACTTCGACCATGCGCAGATCAGGGTGCCCGGGGCATGGACTTTGCTCAGGTGGCGCTCAAAAGTTTTGAGGTCGTGGAGCTCAGCCTCGCAACCCTCCCACTCGCAGTGGTAGATGCTGTAGCGGGGTGGTGAGGACTCGACAGGGACTTTGACTTCGACCTTGACGGCCCTCAGCACAGGCTTCGTCGGTTTAAGATTCGTCGGTTTTTTGTTGTTTGACCTCGAGGGACGCCCACGACGTTGAGGAGCGGGAGTGCTCATAGCGTTATCCTCCTTTGAATTGGCTGCGGTCGGTGAAGAATCATGGATGGACTGGGAAAAGGATAAATTCGACGGCTTGTGGGGAGGTTGAGAAGTCAAGTTCGCTGGTGATGCGGGCCGCCCATCGGAGTTACTAGCATCGCGATCTTCACGTGACGTGGATGTCGTGCCTTTGGAACGAACGCCTAACGGGAAAGTTGGCGGCAAGAGGAGAATATCTTCAGGTTCCACGACCGGCGCGGGAGGTCCACCAGGGTCCACAAGATCCCAGCGGAAAGTTCCCATGTCTGAAGTGAAATCAACTGCAGCAAATACTTCTTGGAGACCCTGCAAGTGACTGTTGAGGGGCCGCTCGGTTGGGTGACGGCCAGCAGTGATCAAAACATCTCTTGCGATATTCTTCGGGTTGTAGTATTTGCGTCGTAGAGCTTCCATCTTATTGATCGGTTTGACAATGTCGGTCCGGCGGCGGAGAGCTTCCCTCTTGGCGCCCTCATCGCCAGCCATTGCAAACCGCGAGAGACCAACTTGAGATACTGGCTCAGCAGTGCCCTGCTGCGCCGGAGCCGGTGTCTTATGAGCTTGCTGAAATGCTTGAGACTGCTCAAGCTGCTTATGGTTTTGGGCTTTTGCTACCGTGACGTCTGACTGAGGTCCAAGTGAGGGATTAGTGGAGTCAAGGCGAGGCTCCTTTCCCGCACGGCGCATATCCTCATCTTCATCATCACTCAGTGCTGAGAGGTCGACGATCTCAGAGAAGAGGTGTTTCCTAGCTTTTTGTTCCTTTGGTCCAGGAAGGGGCCCTGGCGGGAGAGCTGGCGCCGATTTGGATTTCTTTGTATTGATCGGGCGTGTCGTGACTGCTGGAGGCCGCTGGTACGGACCTGCCACTGGGGGTGATGGCTGTGATGGCTGTGATGGCTGTGGATGTCCTTGATGTGTCTGTACCGAGGGCGCGTTCATCTTCCAGACGATCATATATGGCGGTGGAGCATTGGTGACAGCAGCAGGAGGAGGAGAAGGGGGGAGAGGAGGTGGAGGCGGAGGGAGTGGTGTGACTCGCAAATTTGGATCAGGTTTGCGTTGCTGTATAGCGGGAGCTGGACTGTTCAGATCCGGTACAGACGAAAGAAGAAACCTGGCTAGGTGCCCTCGGTTCAGAGTGAAGCCGCGAGATTCTATCTTCTCACACAGCTGGGGGTAGCTGGGATTTTTATCTATTATCGAGGACATCTCTTCCACAGAACTAGATTTGCCTTTGTTGGCAGGAATCGAGTCCAAGTACTGGATGAGTGCCTGGGCTACTGCCTGTCGCTTATGGTCGGACCACACGGTGCCAGTCGTTGACTTCTGAGGGGGTTCCGGAGCATGCTGCTGAGCGGGCTCTTCCAAAGGCTCTTTGAAAGGTATTTGAGGCGTCGATGAGACAGCTGGCTGCGATGCTGGTGGAACCTCAGCGGCAGGTGGAGCTGTAGTAGTCGAGTCTGAAGTCTCAGCAGGTTGTGACTGAGATATCTGCTGGGACTGAACCAACTGAGCTCCGAGAGAGGCCATCACTGGCTGCCCCTTAAATGGCAGAGTGCTAGGCCCCGTCTGCTGGATATTTCCATCAGGTTTCTCTTTGGAATCTGCTGTACCATTTGCTTTTGCTTTGTTGTACGGTCTCCTCCGTCGGTGAGCGGGAAATCTCCCTAAGTCGGGTAAACCGTCAATGTAATAAGACGGTAGTGATTTCTTGTCCGATTGAGCTGCATTCGAGTTTGAAGCTACTGGGACTGTAGACGGCGTAGTTGCCCGTTCAACTGTCTGCTGCGGTGTCTCTGGAGCCGTGGCATTATTCGATGTTTGTCCCTGGGGAAAGTCGTATCTGCGTTAGCGGGGTTTCTCGCTGGACGAGACAAATGGTTAAAATTACCTTCCTCACATCGTCCCATAGCTTTGCAAACAGCGTGGGATCTTTCGATCTCCATTGTCTCATCTTTTCAATCATCATCTTCATCTCGCTTGCCATGTCACCATCCGCGTTCTCCTCCGCCGTGTTGATGGAGGTTTTGGCGGTCGAGGGGGGTCCGGCAGGTGCTGACTTTCGTGGCCCCCTCTTTCGCGGTTTCTTCTTACTTGGTTGACCGTCTGAAGCAACAGAATGAAGGCCGCTAACAGATGCTTCCGAAATATTGCCGCGTGCATCAGTATTTGATGCGGCTGACGGATCCGCACTAGTATCGGGCTCCTTGGCCTCCTTCTCAGCCTGATCCTGCTGCCTCTTCGCTTCTGCTTTCGCCTGCAATGCTTTCATCTGCTCATACTCCTGACGATATGGATTATAAACCTGAGTCGGATCGATGTAGCTGGGCATAGTGCTCGAAGGAGATTGTTGGTCAGGGAATCGATCACTGCCCCATGTCTCTTCCGCTAATAAAAGGCTTGCATTAGAGGTGTTGTATAAAGTATCCACTGGTATCGATGGATATTTGATTGTATCTTGTGTGTGAGAGTGTGTGGAAGGTGCATATGCCTGCTGTGAAATTGATAGCATACTGTTCGGCTGCTGAGATTTCTTGCCAGTCGGGTCATATCTCGTACTGTTTGAGATATAACCACTAGTAGTTGCAGGTGTAGGATCCTTTCTCACGTCGTAACTTGCGGGCGTCATTACAGAGGGCGGAAGCTGGTAAGTATTTTCACGCTGGGAAGAACTCGAAGCCCCGGAACCTTCCCTGGAAGTTGTATGCATCGCTTGACTCCACGTATATTGAGACGAGTAAGATGTACTTGTTCTGGGCGCAGAACTGTTGTTGACTTGTGACTGATTTGGGGATGATCTCTTTGGCGCCGGTGCATAGAAACTCTGCGAATAAGCAGCAGAGCTCTGTGCGACTTGTCCGCTGGAAGAATAAGAGCGAGATGCCGTCCCAGATGGTAGAGCGGACGCGGCAACAAATTGCTGCGATGACTGAGATCTTCCCGATGCGGCGGATGGTGTTGTAGAAGGATAATGTCGCGCCACCTCAGGCGATTTCAGAGGCTGTACAGGTCGAGACATGCCTTGACGCACTGTGTCCATATTCTTAGCGGCGCTGGAGCCGTGCGTCTGTCTGTTTCGGAGTTCGGATTCCAATCCAGAAGCATATGCCAGGCTATGTAATGCGGGTGTGTCAAGCGCAGATTGGGGCTGTCGTAGTGGTGCAGGTGAAGTGGTGTATGGAACTGAATTAATTGACTGCTTTTCGTTCCCTGACCGTCGCTGCGGCGGATTGGGATAAGAATATGCGTTTTGGTTGCTAGGATATTTCCAGCGATCCCCAAGCGGACGAGCATCCTTCACGGACGCTTCCTGAGTCGTATGTCCCTGCCAATCATATACGGATGCACTGTAGCCCCGCGTAGAACCCTGTAGACTCGACGGAGGTGCTCCCGGGAGATACTGAGGTGTGGTATCCTGCTGAGGTGTGGTATCCTGTTCGCTGACGCCCGAACCATACTGATAAGGAGAGGAATTAGGAAAGCCCGGATAAGACGACATCATCGAGGGTCACTTGGACTATTCAAAGTTAGGATGAGAATCGGAAGCAATAGCTATGCAAGAACACCGGTCTGGCCTACCGCGGTGTTCCCCCTGCGCAACCCGTGCGACAAAGTACTCTGATTGCTAGGAACTAAAGGCGCGACGATCATGGTTTTCCAGGCTATGTGACAGTGACTGTTGATATCGACAGTGGGCGGTATGAGGATCAGAGATGCACCTCCAAAGCGATCTCCTCATAGTTTCATGACGCGCGTGAGTTCTTCGTCGGCTTTATCGAGATAGTCAACTATTCTACCCGACTAGGACGCGCGGAAGACGGACCAATCAGAGCCGACCCTCCAACCCTAGGCTAAGCGGGACGGTCATGTGACGCACACTCGGCGTGACACACATTTTCGGCTCTACATTTCGAGCTCCGAGCGAAAAGAGTCCTCCGACGACCACGACGACAACGACCCTTCCCAGAGCCCCTTTGCACATCGACAACCAGGCTCTGCAAAGATGACTATCATCGAACGAGGTGCGTCCTTCACTCCTGTCTCAGTCACGATCTCTGTTTTTACAGTCTACGAACCCCGATTATCTCGAACTCAAATAACCCTCGTTGAAAACTACCAACAATTGCGAAGATACTGATGGGATTTTGCCGGTTAGGAATCGCCCACTCGCGGCGGAAGTCGCGCAAGGCGCACTTCAGTGCTCCTTCCAGTGAGCGTCGTATCATCATGAGCGCTCCTCTCAGCAAGGAACTGCGTGAGAAGTACAATGTACGCCATTTCTACCCACGATCGCCTGTCCCACACGGAGCCCTTTGGATCGACAAGACACCCACAATCGGACCGTGAAGAAGGGGAAGGGAATTATGCTTTCGATATGTGAATCTGACGTATGGCAGGTCCGCGCTCTGCCCATCCGCAAGGACGACGAGGTCACCATCGTCCGTGGCTCCAACAAGGGCCGTGAGGGCAAGATCACCAGCGTCTACCGTCTCAAATACGTCGTCCACGTCGAGCGTGTCGTCCGCGAGAAGTCCAACGGCCAGAGCGTCCCCATCGGCATCCACCCTTCCAAGGTCGTCATCAGCAAGCTGAAGCTCGACAAGGACCGTGAGAGCATCCTGGAGCGCATCGGCAAGGGTCGTGAGGCCAGATCCAAGGGCAAGGCTTCTGCTTAAGCTTGTGATATGATTGTTTTCCTTTGATGTTGCAATGGCACTCATGGGGTGGAGTCTTGTGGGAACCATAAAAATGAGAAGAAGCCTGCACCCGGGCGGCGTTTCGTTTCAGGACGAGTCCGTGGTATGATGGACGGGAAAAGCGGCTCTGGCTGGTTGGTTTGTTGGCGATCGTTTTGTTATCGGCGTCATCTTTTCCGCCTTAATGCATAGGTACCGCCCGTCAGAGCTACAGCTAAATCTCAACAGAGCTCAAATTTTCCTGATGTTCAAGTCTTCATCTTGTGTGTGTGTTTCGACATTATACTACTAATCCTATGCAGGGTACCAGAGATTTCCCACCATGAATGCCATATCTCGCCCGATTTCCTGTCCGTTTGTGCCCGAGCAGCAGATTCGTCTTGAGTCCCAAAATGCGTTACCAGTCAGCCCTACGACTCCACCCCATACGCCCCATTCGCCCGTCTACTTCGTAGTCGCTCCCTCGGACTTTGCGGTGATCTAATCTATTCCTGGATGACCGGTCTCCCACCATTATCCCCCAAGATCTATCCCACTTGATACCCAGACCACAAAATGCGCCAGTATTATCTCCGCGCCAACCCCGTTCTCTTCTGAGGCGGTGACATCAATGGTTGACGAGGTATACGGCTGGCGCAGAAGAACCCCAATTCCGAACTAAAAGAGACTGTCAAAGACGGTTCTCGGTTCGGGCATCTCATCTGCAGACTTACCCCGAGATCTCTCGATGAGGGTGTGGGTTTGATGATGAGAGACATTCCTCAGCTCAGTAGAAGTTAGTGTCGGAAGAATATATATAGAGTGGAAATCTTGATTTTCATTTGATTTTTTAAAGTAGGTTTTGCTGTACATATGTTAGGCCTTCCCCCCTAGGAACGTATTTGAGCAATCGCATGCTTATTCCAGTCGAAGAAATGGATGTTCGATCAATTCACCAGCTGTCTTTCTCTCTTCAGGGAGCCAAGCAATCATCAAGTTTACAAATGACAAGAAGTTCTCTCTCTCCTTCTCTTCTAGACCGGGGAGCGTATCTGCGAGCTTTCGATTTGGGATCAAGTCATTATGCAAGAAATTGCCTATTATGACGACTTATGAGTATGGTCGGACTCCAGGTTTATGAAAAAAAAAAAAAAAAAAAAA
>JAPVCG010000060.1:227984-256243 GCA_029606305.1 Paecilomyces fulvus
TCTTCTTATAGCTTCAGGCCATTTATGTTCTAGCATCGACTGGCATCTTTTCACCAGCGATGCAGGAGGCGGTCCGAGTAAGGCTATCATCTCTGCAAGATGCGCTTGGGCGTCATAACGGCCTTGAATATTATGAATCTGGTGGAACAGTTCTTTTCCCTGGACGAGATCCCAGAGCTAACATTGTGTTAGTTATATAGTTAATAAATCTTCTCAAATAGGTAGCGTAGAGCGCACAAGAATACCGAGGTTCCATATGTCTGTACTCATATTCCAACCACAACCAAGGATAACCTCTGGTGCGCGATAGTGGGCTGGCTGGATAGGATAAATGCCCCAATGGTCCTCGGAATCAAGTCTTGTCGATAACCCAAAATTAACAATCTTTGGTATATTTCTCACCTTCCTTAGTGGTCCGAAATCATTATGACAGCGGTAAACGGGTCGGCCCGTGGAGTCGATTTTATATTCCATTGGTTGATCAAATTGGGAATTCATGAAATCGCCAAGTACCTCCAGATCCTCGAATGTAACCATAATATTTTCAAGCTTTAAATCTGTAGGACAGGTTGGTATATCATCCGAATCAGCTAGTTTAGTTAGAGGAGTACATACCAGTATGGACAATCCTGCATTTTGTATGAAGGTAATCCAGACCATGGAGAAGAACAAGAATATATACTTTGACGAGTGGAAGAGGAATCACTCTATCTTTAAAACGCCTTTGAAAGAGCCAGAGTGGCTCCCTCATGGGTTCATAGGCTAGGCATAGGTGTCTTCCTTCTGGGCCAGTGACCTCAAAACATTCTGAAAAAGTTCGGAGAATTGGATAACCCCGGTGGCATGGGTCTGCCTGAGCAATGTGCTCCTCAATTTCGCGTTCACCAGCGGTGTGCGAGTTGGCATTTGTTATCTTCAGTGCTACAACACTTTCTTGTTCCCATTGATATCTCAAGAATCTGTTAGCAATGGACACTGTGCATAGATATATTAGAAGCAAAAAATACCCCCGCATATCACGAGCAAACCATACGGTAGAGGAGACCCCCCAGCCAACCTTAGTAAGGATTTGATAGCGATTTGCGAGTACCTCACCAGGTTTCGCTGGGTAGTATTTCTTGGAAGTATAGGCTGGGCAAATTTCTTCATCGACAAGCTTATCTTGAGGTAAAAGAGGCCCCGGGGGCGGCATTGGAAAAGGCTTCTTGCGAAGTGAGAAGAACGAGCGCGTCATCGCATATCTTATCGACTTCATTCTGAATCGCGTTCCAACGTGACATCTCGGGGAAATTCAACTGCAAACCAATAATCTATAGGCTGAAAAGCCTAAGAAGGCAGAGGAAAATAGGGCAGGGACAAAACTTACAGTGAAAGGACGAGGAAGCCAAAATGCGGCATGCATGATAAACAAACCAACCAGGCGCCAACGGATGAGATATGAAACATCACATGATCAATAATATACACTGGCTGCATAAGAATTCATATATTGTACTCAACAGGCGCTGACAGAAGTACTGCAGGTGTGAGTACTGACGACAAGCTCGTTTTCAAAGATTGGGGCCGAGCATATTTTGCAAATCATGACTCATCATTAGTCTTATCTGGCAGCCGTTCTAATTGCCTCCTCGTCACAGAGAGGACTGAATAAATATAATAAAGGGTAAAGAGAACTCTATTTGTCTAACTTGTTTTTCGCTCTACTTATGTCGCAGGCGAGCGTTTTCATGCACTTGCAGCTTGCACAGAACTCCACTATCTGCATTAGCAAGCTATATCTTTGCAAATATATATTTTCTATAACTTGCCTTGAAAAGACCATAACAGAATAATCTTGCTGCTTTTGTCCATTCAGAGAGAAGTATCGTTAATCAGAATCAGCTATGTCTGACCCTCGAGTGCGGAACATGGATCACTTCACGCCGACGGTCCATTCCACCATCTGCCCCGCGCTAGATGTATCCCTCAATGCTCTTCCACGACCATATACAGCGTGTGTTATTGGCGCATCCGGTAGCATCGGTGCTGGAGTAGCGAAGTCTTATGCTCGCGCGGGCTGTAGCACCCTGATTCTTGCAGCTCGTGATTTGGAGACGCTGAACTCTCTTTCCAAGTCGATATTGGACTCTGTCACCCCTGCCCCCACTATTCACGTCCAATGCTGTGACATCTCAGATGCCGAGTCAGTATGAGCGTTGGCCGAATTCACTGCTTCGGTCTTCTCTCATCTTGACACTCTTGTTCTTGTCAGTGGCATCTCTGGCTCTGTTGAGCTGCGCATCACCAACGGCTCACCTGCTGACGGGCAGTGGGCGCGCGTATTCGGTACCAACGTGCTAGGAACATATCATGTCGCGCATTACTTCGTCCCACTACTCTTACAGTCGGAGACTAAGGCATTCGTGGTAGTTGGGTCCATTGCGGCTTGTATTACAAAGGGAATCATTGCAAATACAAAGTACTGCGCCAGCAAAATGACCCAGGCGCGGATCGTGGAGTGTATCGCAGAGCAGTTTAAAGAAGACGGGTTGTTTGCCGTTTCAATCCATCCGGGGGCGGTGGAGAGCAAAAATGCATTGGAGACTGCACCTAAGGAGTTCATCAAATGTGAGTAATCTTACCTTCGGATTGTAACTAGAGGCTAGTAGATTGACGCATCTACTATAGATCTGACCGATGACCCGGAGCTTTGTGGCGCGTTCTGCGTCTGGCTTACTCGGAATCCCGCCCAATTCAAATGGTTGACTGGGAGGCTTGTCAGTGCGACCTGGGACCCAGATGAACTTCTTGCGAAGAAAGACGACATTGTGAAAGGTGATCTTTTGAAGTTTGAGGCTAGGACAACGCTCGACCGATGAGAAGATACCCCATACACTAGAGTCCGTTCAGAAAGACACCCTTGATGGTTGATATATAATTGTCTGAGTTACTAGACTCTAACCATAAAATGGGAACATGTAGATATTCTATTGATAAGTGTGGCAACGGCGATGAGAATAACCTCCAGGTGGACTTCATCCGGTCTACTACCGGTGAGGTACTCGACACCTCCGTTCTGTATAAGTCTCACACGGAGCAGTTCGTTGTTCAGTGAGCGGTATGGATCCAACGAATCTAGTTTTCTTTCTTATCAAAACCTTGGTAGAGAATAAACTGTAAATAAGACTAGAAAGACAAAAAATACCCTCTCATTTCAAAGCCATAACATGGTAATTACAAAATATTAGGTACCATTTACTAGAAGAGATTATAAACAAGAAGTATCCGCACGCTCCGCAATCTGAAGGGGAATGTGGCTTTTGATCAATTCGTTTCGAGGCTAAGTAGAACCCCGCTCATTTGCATTAGGCAATTTACAAGAGAAGAAGAAGAAGAAGCAAGAAATAAATACACCTGGTTTTTCGAGATGATACATCGTACATACATGATAGAATAGACGCAATATCGTACTGGATACTAAAGAGTGTCAAAAGTGTGGCATCGTGTACAGGAAGAAGATAAAACTAGGCGGACTGTGCTCCAGTGCGACTGAGGAGAGATGCGAGCCGACGCGTAGGGAGGGTATATGGATAATATGATCTCTCCTTGCAGGGTATTAAGTGCCGTCATGGGGCGGCTTCGAAGGCGTGTGTGCTGGCCATGAGGAAATTCAATCTAATGCCCAGTGCATCGGCCCCACGCTGGGAGCCCACAGCCCATACCGACGAAAAGATAGATCAGGAACATCACCACAACAACGAGCAGGACCATCAACTTAACGTTCTTCCACCACATCCGTCTCCGCAGGCCGCGACTGCGCAGGCGGAAGTCCCGAGCGCTGCCACCAAGCCGATCGGTCTTGTCGACTAGAAGGTCGATTCGCTCACCGCGTTCTAGAACCTGTTCGATGTTCGCCGTCATGATGTCTCGGACGTTATCGATCTCGCGGCGTGCGGAGGCGAGAGAGTCCGAAGGAGGAGCGGTGTTGTATGTCTGAAGGAGGGATTTAAGTTCGGCATTGAATGCAGCACATCCGTATGCTGGCAGCGTGGAGAAGTCGGTGTTAGACGGAGGGTAAGCGGAAAGGAACTTGCGTTTCATCTCTAGAAGAAAGGCGAACGGGATGCGTCGACCCTGCTCCGCGGTCGCGACAACAAGGTAGCTCAAAGGAGCATAGGATGAGATCTCCTGCTGCGGTCCATCTTCGCTGGTCCCCGAAGGACAGTCGGCGATGTAGTGAACGAAAAGACGGTCATGGGTATATGTGAGCTTCTGAGGCTTATCATGGGAGATCTTGGGCAGGATGATGGACGCGAGGGACGAGGCGGCGGTCGATGAGCTTCCCGGGGCGGAATGCTCCGCTAGGATA
The DNA here is from genome assembly GCA_029606305.1 of Paecilomyces fulvus. Classification (NCBI taxonomy): domain Eukaryota; kingdom Fungi; phylum Ascomycota; class Eurotiomycetes; order Eurotiales; family Thermoascaceae; genus Paecilomyces; species Paecilomyces fulvus. The sequence continues at coordinate 232,333 of JAPVCG010000060.1, forward strand.
GTCGTCCTATGCGCTATGCAAGAGCTGTTTGGGTGCTCGTTAGTTTGAAGTCGGATTTCATGATGGAAATGGAAGCCGTCACGATGGAACGTACTAGAGCAAGGAATTTGATGGCTTGGATGAAGAAGCCATCTTTGAACCTTGATAAATTAGTGTCTAAGCAGACCAGCTACTTAAAACACGGGAGTATTGATTTAGCGCAGGGAGTGATTGAAAGAGAGACGCTTTGAAGATTATCTCGAAGTCGCTGCTCCGGTGACGTCGCCGCCTAAACTCCGGATGTTATCACGTGGACTTTTGTGCCCTAGAAAGTCTGATCACGTGGTTAACATACCCTAAGAGACGGGCGTCGTTGACATAGTTGAAAGATGCTATCTAAGTTTGAATACAATGATGATATTAGGATGATCCAAGATGTTCAGGGTCCGTTGATAACGAGTATTGACCAGGCTACAACAGTAGGCTCTTACTTCACTCGATAGTCATGACAGCTTCACGAGAACCCGACGTTAACGAGGATGAAAAACTCAGTTTGTCAGTATGAACATCAACATATCATAAAAAGACCACAAAGCCAGAACCCATATGTGCAAATGCCTGCATCAGTTACCATGACTGATAGAGAGTTCTTTGTGTTCAATCCGTTCAACTCCTGCCCTGTATTATCTCTGATCCCATATAGCCTTCGGAATGGATACTAATCCTGAATAGGAAAGTGTGATGAGAGCTCCGCGCCTCTATTTTTCAGGATGTCCGTCTTCTCTTGCGAGATATCTTCATTGTGGGAGTGTGGGAGGTGGAGGTGGTTGCGCTTGTGCAGCCTGCGCAGCGGATTCCAGTGCGTACTTGATCGCAATCTGTTTCTCCCGTTCCTCTGGCGGGAGGGCGTCAAACGCGGCGGTGTTGTCGTCCCATTCCTTCACGCAGGTCGGATCCCAGTTGCACCGTTCGACCTCGCCGTACATCGGGTGGTTATATCGAGGATGGTTGGAGGGCCACAGGGAAGCGTGGTAGTGATGCTTGACGAGAGCGTTGCGAGCATTATGATTGCCCGAGTCCGAATGGCCTTGACCGGCTGCGAAGGCTTCCACGGTGAGGACCAAGATGCCTCCCACGAGTTTGGATTCGTGCATATTGTGGAAAAGATCCCAGGTGACGGTTTGGCCGCTCCGTTCACTCATCTCGGCCAAGACAGCACCGGTGAAAGCGGATGGCCCTGTGCCGCTGATCACTTCGTCGAAATCGAGCTTGATTTCCGAGATGGGCACGCCTTGCCTTTTCGACACATCATTGAGCCAGGCCATAATGTTTTCGATCAGTCTCAACATGACTGGCAGCCGCGGTTTGCACATAATTGTCCACTGGCAGAAGGATCGCGACTTGCTACCAAGGATCGGATGATCTTTGAACTCGGGCTCGTCGATTTCCACTCCGATGACCATGTCGATATCTTTCTCCTCGTACCGTTCTGGAATGAACCGGTCGATCGGCCTCAATGCTTCAACATCGATGTCGGCATAGACCCCTCCTTCCACGTACATCACTAGATACCGTAAGAAATCGGCTTTGACAATCTTGGCCGTCAGCGTTCGGTACATGTACACTATGTCGGGTCGATTCAGACCATCCGGTCCGAAATGCGTTTCTACATAGTAGAGGTCGTTCTGGTCCGTCAGGACCTCGTACCGATGTGCTGGATTCTTGGATGTCCAGCTCCGTGCGAGCGCCAGGTCGCGTTCTTCGAAGTTCAGTGAATCGACCTTCCATGTCTGCCAGATCTTCCGAGGAAACCTCCCCGTGGCTGCAAGTGACTGAACGGATCGATCGCTGTCGAACTCACCAAAGGGTCCCACGAAAGAGAGGTACAAGACGATGAACAGGCAGGCGACGCAGGCAGGGACAATCCTCCTGATCTGCTTGGGCAGGTGGCCATTGTATTTCGCAGTATTCCCCTGCATTCTGGTGATTTTTTCAGCCAGCACGGTTCCGGAGGATCCCATGAGACGAGAATACATCTCGAGGTTTTCTGAGTGGAAGCTTCAATCCATTCACACACCCAACTGCGAAATCTTCGGAATACATACAGTCCCGGGCTGATAAATTAGCTCTTAGAAGTACCTGGAAAACCTGAATTTCATCTCTTCATCTCGGAGCGGGTCTGTGATATTAGATGGTGGCACGGTACACATTTTGGTCGATCACTAGTCCTTCGACACCAAATTGGAAACCTGCCCGACGCCATTAATGCAGTTTGCAGCTGAACTGGGAGAATGTCAGAGGAATGGTCTGGTTCCTGGGCGAATAGAACAACCGTGTCTGAGAAGGTCATTGCTACCCCTCTCGCTTTCCCTTGATGCTGACTGGTGAGGTCTAGCTTCTCTACGTGCCCGGACCCCGGAGGTCATATTTGAAAAAGGCGCAAAGTCAATTAATTGGGAGCTAGGCGAAGCTTATCTGAATCTAATTCGACTAACATCCCCTCAATCCTGGGGTATAGACTGGGCTTTGCGGCGGGGTAGACCCCGGACCTCGGCCAAATGCTACTGTTGTATATCCTCAAAAAGTTAGATGCAGCGTGATACATGTGATGGTACAGATATCCATGAAGAGACCATTTCTTTTCCGCAGGAAGCCGGTCTTCGCCCCGGAATGGTTTAGACATGGTTCTCTCATGATTGGTGATCATGACAGGACTGGGAGGAAACACATCATCGCCGTCTCTGCTGCTATGACTGGTCTCAACCCCGGGATTGAAACTTGTCAGGATCTCTTGGAGTTTTTTTTTTTTGGATAGCTTGCATCTGGACCAGTCCCGCTGGTTGAATTTCCTTTTCTGATTTCTTAAGAAGTGGTCATTTCTGGAACATCGCTGCAATCAAGCAAACATTGTCCCATCATTGAAGGAACTCCCCAAGGCTTCTCAGTCAATACAACACAATGGCTACCGACGGCTTATTGGAGAAGGGGCATTGGGAGGAGGTGAAAGCGGACTCTGCTTATGTGCGCGCGACTTCCTGGGGCCTTGATCTGATCCGACCAGCCTTCTGGACGAAGCCTGCTGGTCGCAGCAAGCAACTGGGACGAACTGCATACCTGGATGGACTGAGAGGTTTCGCAGCCTTCCTAGTGTATTGGCAACACCATGAGTTGTGGGCGCACTCCTCTGCCAACAAGACTTTTGAGAGCGCGTTCGGTTACGAAAAGCAATACTATTTCGCTGCTCTTCCGGGAGTGCGAATGTTCTTCAATGGCGGTCATTTCGCGGTCAGCGTCTTTTTTGTCCTATCGGGATACGTTCTATCGGCGAAGCCATGGATGCTCATCAACGCGGGTGACTACCTGAAGCTGGGAGACAATTTGGCCTCAGCGTTGTTTCGTCGCTGGCTTCGACTTTATATTCCGCTAATCGGCACGACCTTGATCTACATCAGCATCTGGCATGCGTTCGGAATCTGGGCGGTGCCCGATCCTCGAGCCACTTACCGTGAGGAGATCTGGAACTGGTACGTGGAGTTCAAGAACTTCACCTTCGTCTTCCGGACCGGTGGTGAGCCCTGGTTCTCATACAATCCCCACGCATGGTCGATTCCGGTCGAGTTCAAAGGCTCCATTGTTATTTATACCTCGCTTCTGGCATTTTCACGGTGTAGGAGGAACGCACGACTGCTGTGTCAGGTCGCGCTGATCTTCTACTTCATGTACATCGCCGATGGCTGGTTCTGCGCCATGTTTGTTGCCGGTATGCTTCTCTCCGACCTTGACCTGCTCGCCGCCAACGATGACCTTCCCACGTTCTTCTCGCGACTGGAGCCATACAAAGAGCAGATCTTCTACACCCTCTTTGTGGTCAGCATCTACCTCGGTGGCGTTCCCGCGCACACTTTAGATCTGTCCTTTCTGCGGTCTTCCCCAGGCTGGCATTACCTCTCCTTCCTCAAGCCGCAAGCCGTCTTCGATTTTAAGTGGTTCTACCTGTTCTGGGCTGCGACCTTCGTTGTTGCTTCTATCCGTCATATCCATTGGCTCAAAAGCTTCTTCGAAATGCGGTTCAACCAGTACCTGGGACGCATCTCGTTTTCGCTCTACCTGGTCCATGGTCCGGTCCTGTGGATCTTGGGAGACCGACTCTATGCTGCCACCGGCTGGACACGGGAGTCCCATGCTATCAGTCTTCCCCAAGGATGGGTGAATCGATTTGAGCTTCCAAAGACGGGGCCCCTCGGCCTGGAATTGAGTTTCCTGTTGCCGCATCTGATTCTGCTCCCGCTCACTCTGTGGCTGGCGGAGATAGCTACCAAACTCTTCGATGAGCCCAGTGTTCGATTCTCCCAGTGGTTATATCGAAAGATGCTACCACAGACATGTCCAAAATTATGAAGTCGTATGTGAAATATACAAGGGTCCTTGATGCATTGGTGGATGGACTGTACATTCAAACTTCAGTAGAACCCCAAGTAAATTCAGCACGTATACAGCTTCTCCAGCTTCAATCCATAGCGGAGATCACAAACCAATCCGGACCTTTTGACCCATCAACTAGTTAACCGTATAATTGAATAATGACGTAGGATGCCTCTTCCCCGCAGCTGAAAGACTTAAAAAACAACCTCGGTAATCGCAGCTCGTTAGTCCAGCCAGAAGAAGATAGAACGCCATCCATATACATCCAAGTAAATTAAGACAATGTCCCTAAACCAAGCTTCCCCTCCCGTTCCCTGTCGCTAGCTGGTTTCTTTCCGCTTTTTGTCCATGTAGTATTTTGTTTTTCTTGTCAACGCGACCAGTCCATTTCCTTTCTGGATCATGACCAACTTCCTTCCTCTGGTCCTGCGCCATGTTAGTCCGTGGGAGACGTCTCGTAGTCGTTATCGGCCCGCTTCTTTTGCTGATTATCCTGGGTCTGGGATTTTACGATAGGGGGTTCTTTAACTGGGCAGTTCGGGCTACGGGTGGTGGTGATGGATGGGTTGCAGGCGAAGGAGGTAGGAAAGTATGGTTGGAAGAGACGTTTGATGCTCCTTCATCCAGTGGGCAGAAGACAGAGCCTGAGTCTGAATCTGAATCTGAATCTGAACTCCAGCCTGGGTCGATTTCTTCGTCACAAGATGACTTGGTTTCTTCTATACTCCCTATATCCTCGTCCACCAGTACTAATAACAATCTGGGAAATGTCATACCTGACACTTTTACTACAAGCGATGTCCCATCCACCCATCGCGAAGTCTTCTCCGTCTCCACGTCGAACAGAAAATACTTCACCATCGACTTCGGACCGCACTACAAAGCAATCAATCCGAATATCATCCCGCATCCAACACGGAACGATATATGGATCGTGGTCGCGCAGAGGATACAACCATCTGGTTCACATTCTGCGTTCAATGTGGAATTGGTCTGTGATGCGGTCTTCGTGGAGGGAGAGGAAGATACAATCCTCCGCTGCATCAACCCGCCACTCATCCTTCCCATTGCTGCGACCAACCGCCCCGGGGAACAGGAGCGCTGTCTCGGACAGCTGGCATCCCTCACGCTGAATATCGGTCCGCATGACGCGCGGGTCTTCTTCGGCCCTCATGCTCCCTATACCATCTATGGGTCCAATTCACAGTATACCTGCTTCGGGCAGTGGATGCAGGATTTGCGCCTCTTAGTCGATTGGGGATTCGAGCTCATCCCGGAGAACGAGTTCCGGATTGGTACGGAACTGCAGCGTCCTGGTGGAGCCTACGGATCCGTGGAGAAGAACTGGTTCGTCTTCTGGGACGATCAAGAGCAGATGTACGTCCACTACGACGTTGCGCCGCGGCGGGCGTTCGCGAAGTTGGAATTTGACGGCTCGGTTGGATCCAACCTTGCGCCACTGGCGGCGTGGAATGACGAGGCCTGTATGGCGAAATACATGCCTCCCGTCGTGATGGATGGGCAGCAGAGCATTCATCAAGCCACGAATTCGCTATCCATCACGCGGTGCAAGCGCTCCGATCCATCCTGCACGCCGGATGATTCCAACACGTTCATCTTGACCATCTTCCAGCATAAGAGCTTCTATGCCTTCCACTCCGTGTATGAGCCGTATGTGATGCTGTTTCGGCGCACGGCACCGTTTGAGATTTACGGCATCTCGACGAAGCCGATTTGGATCCATGGACGAGGCGGTCCGGGAAAGGGCAGAAAGCCGGAGACCCTGGAAGGGGAGGAGTGGAATCAGACGCAGATGTTTTATGTTACGTCCATCAGTTGGAAGAGTCATGGGCAGAGGTATCATGGTCATAGTGACGACGTGCTCTTCCTAGCGTTTGGGATTGAGGATGAGGGGACCGGTGGGATTGATATTCTGGCGGAGGATCTGCTGAGGGATTTGGGGACGTGTCTGATGAGTTGAGATGTGCTAAACGTTTCTGTATAGATGGCTTTGCTTCTAGATACCATTGCCGGGATTTGCTATGGGGGCAGTTGTCCTATGATCTTGGAGTTAGGATTATGCGAGATATCAATGAATTTTAATGGGGTGACATACCAATGAAATTCAATGTTCATGGAAGAAATCTGCAAAGTTCGATAATACAGGATTCTCGAAATGTAACATTTCGTAACGACATAGTAGACATCTCATACATTAGGGCTAGCCTCCACTCCCTAAACTTTCCCAACAACACAAATATTGACATTAGCCCAAGGCCTTTGCTCCTCAAACTGCTTGATCATCGCAATATTCATAAGCTCATGAAGATTCCTCATGCAAAACTCCATTCCCAAAAGGTATCAACTTTGCACCACCACCACGGGACGCCATCTATTATCCTCGGTGGAAAATACCCAAATTCAAATCCACACCTAATCATCCTCATCAGAATCGTCGAGTGGATCTCCCTCCTCGAGATCCAGTTCTTCATCATCGTTTAGAGGATCCACGAGACCGACAATAATCGTTCCGCTGTCGTCGCTGGCAACGTCTGTGTGACTATCTTCATTGTCTGCCTCAGATACAGTCTGATTGTGCCAGGAGACGATTGATGATTCTGTTTCCGCTGCTTGTCCACTATCTCTGTGGGCAATCACATCCTCCCATAAGGAATCCCGCATGGATCCCATCGATAGTACGTCAACACCGATCCCGTCCGTGGCTTGATAAGTTGCCACCTGTGCTGTGCTCATGTCCTCGCTGCCGTCGACGATGCTGAAGGAATCCGATGAGGCAGCAGTGCTTCCAGTGTGGACGCCAGGTCCTGGAGCGGAGAACCCACCTTGCTCGACAATCGGGATATTACGGTCCGTGAAAACACCGCCGGTGCCATCATCATTTCCACCTGCCCAGAGGGGAAGATATCGATACTCTCCGTCATCCAGACATGTCAGTGTATCAACAAGTTCGAAGGGGCCATTGCTCGCCTGGCGCGGGGATTGTAGCATCCTCCGAGCAAAGTTCCTGACATACTGGTCGGCCTCCTCTAGAAAATTCCACAGGTCAAACCGATAAACCATGTGAGAACTAGAGGAGCCTGGACCGTCCATATTGACACGAGATGTAGCAAGTCGGAGTTCACTCATCAAAACAACTGCACATGTGGCGGCCTCCTGGCCTTTCAGCGCGGGCAGATGACGGCCTAAGTCTGCAATGCAACCACACTGGCTCTGTGCCGCAGACTGGACACTTTCGCCGGATAAATGGATCGCGAGGCCCTGCCAGAAAGTGCGACTGAAGACTCGCTCCAAGGCTCCTAGATGAAAGTAAGTGTCCCAATAGCACGGTTGTGGGTAATCCCCCCATTGGGTCTCAAGGATTAACCGTGTGCGCAGTGAATATGTCTGGCGACGGGCTAGGAGGACTGAGATGATCCCACACCGAATGAACTGCTTCAGTTTCACGGTGAGATCGAAGACTGCGGCCGTATCCACTGAGCCGGTCGCTGTAGTGACCAGTCTCTTATATTCACTCAGTTCCAACAGCCAGGTCATGCGGGTGCCTACGAGCTCGACAAAGCAGGCGAGAATACGTTCCATGAAGTTCTTGCTTGCATATTCGATACGCTGCAGTCCCTCGTCATCTAGAGTCTCGCGACGGCGGCCATGGAGGGTCCTGAGCCTCCTTTTCAGAGTTTCCTGCTTGGAATTGTGTAGAAGAAGCAGAGCTTCTTCCCCCACCAGGATTGCAAAGGTCTCTCGGCAGAGACTGACCGAGCGGATGCCACATGCCACTCGGTAGGCCACCTCGGGATGCAGCTCGATAAAAAGTGAGTTTTGGTTTGTGTAGAACCACGAGAGAATATAGTCGGAAATAGCTATTTCGTTCGAAACACCCATCAACTTCGCCAAGGCAAAGAACGTCCAGAGCTTCGGAGCCGTATCCAATTTTGGGTTGAGACCTTCCAAAGCATGCAAGATCCTCTCGATACAGCTCCGATGGCGGATGGGAGAGTAATCCAAAGGTAGACACGGATGCGTTTCTTGGACAACAAAGCCATAGACTGGGTTCGTATCCCCATGGGTGGTAGAATCCTCACGAGATGTTGCTGGGGCAGACAGTCTGCCTGATGCTGAAGAGAAAGTCTGCGAGCGATCTTGATTTCCGCTTTGATAGGCCCGTGAAGGCCACTGAGGGACCTGTTCCATATCTTCCTGTCCGGCCACACACTCAATCGGTAAATCTAGTCGTTGCTGATTTCGACGCCATGTTCTGATGCCCTCCGGACAGGATAGCTCAGTTATGTAGATCACGGCAGTCTCGTCCTGGAGGGCCGGTGTGAGATCCAAGACGTATTTCATGCCGTCTGGTAGACCCTCTGTCAAACCGCGACGTCTCACAAAGCGTGCCTGCTGCTGTGGTTCAAAGAGCTCCTGAAAATATGGCGAGCCCGTTCTCAGCAGGCTCTCACTACGAATGCGAAGTGGTACGGATGATGAATTTGACGCGCCCGTTCTAGGAGCCGGGTCAATGTAGACCAACGTATCTGCATCATCCACAAGCAACAGAGGTACACCGAATTGGATGACACTTTGCGCTGCTGACACAGAGGGGTGGTCGACTGCAGTGGTCCTTACGTAGTGGAAATTGATTTCTGGCAATGCCTCTTCCTCTGTCTGCCGTTGCTGACTCCTTTGTGATAACCTTGGAGGGGAACCAGGTATGAGAGACGAGCTCGCCTGGAGAACATCAGGCTGAGTGGGGATATCAATGGGTGTTGAACGTGGAAGTTCCGAATCTGATAAACGAACTCCATGGTCTTCCTCCCGTACAGCTGTGACAAAAGAATTGTCAGAGGTCAGAGGTGAATGGACATCCATCACGTTCTGAACGCGTCTCTGATATCTAAGACAGTGCTTCCTTTAAAGATAATAGAGGCGGTCGTGACGAGTAAGCGAAGCAACAATGGTTAAGTCATAGAAGGGGTGGTGAGGCTGAAGCTGAAGTGAAGATGATGAAGGCTGGTAAGGAGAGGAAGAAGAGAAACCCAAGTGAGTGAACGCGATAAATGAAGGACTGGAAAGAAAGGTAAAGATGTTATGAAGGGGAGGCCCGACGATCGGGGCGATGCAGGCAGGCTGCAGTTAAAGCCGGAAGACGGAAGGCCGATGCATATACTTAGTGAGATGTCTATCTTCGACCTAAGATGCATTCCAAGTGTTGCCTAATCGCAAAGTACATGGTCATTGACAAGATCTTCATCTCTCAAAGCAATAGTCAGAAGCTAAGATTCATACTAGCGACCTGCGCAGTTAGTAACTTAGGAGCTTCGCGCCAAATGGAGTCACATGAGAAGAGTCACATGAGAAGATCACTAGCGCTCAGTGATTATCCCAAGGGTGAAGAAATTCCAGAATACTATGGACGAGTCATTGAGAAATACTGATGCTGTTCACCTCGAGCATGACATCCTCAAGGCAACTTGAAACATCTCAATGGGAGGTTCTGTTCAGAATTTGAAGATCTAATATGCTCATGGTGAAGGTTGATCAGTATCAGAAACTGATCAGACACTGAGCTGCACCAAGCTGTGAGACCTCAATAAAATGACTGTCTTCTGTGTATCATTTTTCCCCCATGTATTTTGATTTTATTGCTTGTTGTACTTGCAAAAGATCGCCCAAAAGAGGCAAGTCACGACAAACATGATACCCGTCACCACTACTATGAGGAGGGGGTTTCTGGACAATGGAGAGAGGGCTATTCCCAAAATCGACCCGATAGCTGTCATAGCCGCATAAAAAGACTGAACCACACTCTTCATATCCTTCGGGGCTTGTTTGTAGGCATACTCATTCCCTGTGACGAAGGCAAAGATCTCCGCCAGGGCGATCAGTACGTACATGGGCAGAGTGATGAGTACGTTCACATGGTTAGGAAACTTATGCCCTGAGGTTTTACACTCCATCGGGTACTCATAACAAGGACCTGCACGGTAGATCATCACCTGCACTGCAGTCCCGTATGCTAGGCCCATTGTCATGAACAATAGTCCCACAGCGATGCGTGCCATTGGCTTGAATGATAATTTCCGTCGCTCCAAGGCCGGATACATCCATTTTTGGACGATTATACCGAGAATGACAAGGGCGATAGCATTGCTTGTTTTGATGGCATCGTTGGGGATTCCCATGGTTTCCATCTGGGCGGCCTGGGAGATGCCATTGCTAGATGCTTGGCCGATACATAACCAAAGAGCTGGCCAAGCGCAGCTAATTGGGAGTCATTCAGTTATATTGTTTTTTTTCGCCGAGATGAAAGTCCATCGGTTGCACAGGCACGACATACCAGACTTTGATTGCCTTGAAGCCGGAGCAAATACCGGCGTGGAATTCCTCGGTCCATGGGACGGTTCGATTGTGAACTGTTTCTTGATAGGATGGAGATGATGTCTTCAGCTGAAATCCATTCCGGATCGAACAGCCCATTACTTTGCATGCAGTCGGGAGCACTGTTCCCGAGGGGGGGTTCTGTACTACAGTGAGGTTGCATTAGTTCGATTCGAAGGTCTCAGCAGAGTGTCATACTCAGAGCAGGGCCTTACCGAATATCTTGTCGCCCATATGCACTAGGATTACCGAGAAAAGCATGCAGACGAAAGTTAAGATGTAGGCCGCCCAAAAGCCCACCTTTTCTTCTAATACGGTGGTGGCGATACTACTCAGAGAGCCGGCGTTGAGCATCCTGGAGCACACCGGTTAAGATGCAGCATTCAGGAAGCAAGCTGGTGGATCTTGGACATACCAGAAGTAGACGCTATAAATGTACGTGAGTGTTTGGTCTCGGGTTATCACCTCTCGCCGGCCCTGTTTCGTGACTTTGATCCGAGGGCTAAACTCGTCATACTGGTCCGCTAGGTAGTGGCCGAACTTAATGGACATACTCACGAAGGTCGCCCAAGAACAAGAGAGGAAGAACACCTTACCGATGAAAGGGACAATGGTAGATTGACAACCCCCAAGCCCTATTGCCATTAACACCAGTCCCGTGATGAATCCAGCGGGCCCAGCGCCTGCTTTCAAGGCTGGGGGAATGGTTGGTTCTTATTGGATCCCGATCTATGAAAATGGGATCTGATGAGCATCGGCGAAGAGCATCCCATGATAGGTCCCACGAAGGAAAAAAAAAATCATCTGTATTTGTTCATGGAATATCCCGCTTGATACCTAGAGTTGTGCTATTTTCTTTTCGCCCACACAGTCATGAAGGTCGAATCGCAGGTGGAGCCCATCATGGGCGAAACCACCGATGAACTCCAGGTAGCAACAGCAGAAGAGGTGCAATTTTTGCCAAATGTCGCGGACAAGTTGCCAGGGCGAGTTTGGCTGGCCTGCTGGATCGCTGCTGCAGAACGATTCAGCTATTACGGCGTGCAAGCCATGTTCCGTGAGTCACTCCTGGTTCACCCTTGAGGATCAAAGATCGCTTACCATCAAGGTATTTCCGGTGGTACACAGAGAATTCCATTCAATATGGACCTCACGATAGAATCCAAGGTATTCTTGGCCTCGGCGAGGCAACAGCTACCCGCATAAACTATGCCTTCACGATCATTGTGTACCTGCTGCCGGTGTTTACTGGTGCAATTGCTGATGGGTGGTTGGGGAAATATAGGATGATAAAATGGGCAACTGGGTACACCATTCAATCACAATGTTCGTTTAATCACTAATCTTCTGGCTTCCTCTCTGAGATTAGTGTTTATCTGTTTGGTCTGGCAATCATGCTCTTTACATCGATATACATAGGATACGGAGTCCGGAGTTCGCCCACCAAAATTAGGTGGTATTTTCGGAGTTCTTTTCTGCGCTAATCCCAACCTCTGGATCGTGTATTTCCATCAAAGCTGTGGATTTTCTGGCGCCCTTCTCTGTTATTAACGGCGGACTTGACAAAGCCGTTGAACAATGATCCGCCGGAATGGAAAACCTCGCTCTTGCGAGCCATGTCGGCTGGCAAAGGTGCGGTGCGACCATACTCTGCCGTTTTGTCGTCGATGCGAAGAACGAGGGACAGCGAATCAGGTGAATAACTATTGGATGACAGCAGATGAAAGTCCCGTCTGACCATAGACAGTGCTTCTATCATCCGGCTCCTTTGACCCGTCAGCAAAGAGGGAAGTCTCAGCCAAGACTGTCAGCAAGGTAAATCATGCAGAAGGAACTGTATACATTCAACGGGTTGGATTGCAAGAACAAAAGAAAATCGACTGACTTCTCTTCTACAGTCGTCGTTCTTCGACTCGGCAAAGTTTGCGTCCGGCGACAGAATGGCAATATGGCCTAATCGATCCCCAGATTTCTGGAGAACTGATGGGTCCAAGTCCAGTCGATTGGTCACTGCCCTTGGAAGAACCTTTGTCTATCAGTCAAATCGTGCAACCATCATCAAATACGGATGGCCTTGTGTTCCAGGAAGGCTCGAGGCTCTTGCGCCTGTTAAGCGATTTCCGACCCTTCCAAACTCTACTAGAAATGTACTGGAAGGTTAGCGAACCATCGGTGATTGCGGCCCCTCTGGTCATGAATGGAATACCTTCAGTACGAGCTGCCCTCGAGAAAAATCATGGCACTGGATCTCATCTATTGGTGCAACGTCTCGCCCAGAACACATCGCGTCTATTTCAAGTACCGGCATCTATCAGAGCATCTACGTTTCATACCTTGTATACAGGCGGCAATCTCCGATGGGAGTTTCTAGGTACGATATTTGCCATCTCAGGATTGGCAGCGCAATTGACATCTTCCCAACATCCGGTCTTTTCGCTGAATCAAGCTACCTCCGATAAGACCCAATTTGTTTCTTGCTTGCTGGCGGCCAGTAATAGTTGCATTTCCATCTGTCAGAACTACAACTGCGCGAACGACATCATGCTTTGGCTTCTGTATATGAACCTCTTGCTGCTTTGCAACGTTCGGGGTGATTCAGGTAACATCGAACCCTCTCTCTGGTCCCGCACTTGTCCAACAGCTTTCTAATGGTAGATTATCAGATAGATCATGCTGTCTGGCGTCGACTGGGAGAAATTGCCACGGATATCTTTGCGCTAGGTTGGCACCAAGACCAGTCGAAATCTGTTCAGTTCTTCCTCGCGGAGTCGAGGAAACGGCTGTTTGCTGCTGCTTACCGCTGTGATAAGAGCCTGGCTAGTTTCTTAGGCCGGCCACCCCGGATTCCAAAACGATACTGTACCTTGGTAATGCCATTTGATCTCAGTGATACTGACTTGATGAAAGACGAGCCTGAATTGAAGGCCATCCTTGCGACGGTCGACGAATACGGCTGGAGTACCGATAAACGCTTGAAACCTGCCTCCTGGATTCGACTACGCTTTCAGCAGAGCATCTTTCGCGAGGATATAATGGACCTGTCTCACAATCCCATTAGCGATGACACAAGTGAACAGCTGCGGTGAGTGTTTCCGTTCCATCGCCCTTGAGTTTAGTTGGTTGACTTCGTGCACGAAGAACACTATCGCGAAAATCCCACGCGGCGTGGGACTTATTGCCCGACTCTCTGAAATATGTCGAGCGCTGCTGGGAGTCATCGTCCTCCTTTCTATGCTTGATGCTCTTGACTGTTTACCTTGATTATCTGTCCCTGGACTTTCAAATATTTCGTCGCCTACGCCAGCACACGCCTTCTGTAGGACAAGACCTCCACAACATATCAATACAGATACTCGATACATTAATGACGCTGACCCGGAAATGGAGCCATATGGATGAGGTGCGAAAGAATTTCTCGTGGCTGGTGAGTGAGATTAGATTGGGTTTATCGTCCTAACTATATAGATTCAAAACTAATATACATCTCGCTTAGTTCTTGTTCTATGGCTTCCCTACTGCTGCAGTGCTTCTTACCGAGCTACGAAAGCGTAGTTTCAGCCTTTCCATTAACCACGGAGACGAACACGCGCCCTTAATCCGCTCGACGGTCGTACGGAAAATCTGCGCTTTAATCTCATTTACAGATGTCTTCGCTTTCTCGAATACCGACGGAAATTATAAGCTCTGTCAAGATGCTACTCGCCGCTTAGAACAAATATTGAATGATATACTTGATCAAACTCCATCGCAAGCTTCGAGTTCCACCCCGTTATTGCATCCGGTAGACCATGAGCTTGAAACGAATCAAACAATACAACCCCCATCATCCTTAATGCCCCTTACCATTGGTACAGATGTGGATCAAGCGGTTTTAAGTGATCTGTCTCAGGGATTAGATAATTGGTCGGCACAGAATGGATTCTTTGCCAACTGGTTTGATAATATGGAATGGGCAGATGAGAATCCACTCGGGGGCTCTTCTCGTTTGGATAATGATGATTTTTCACTCTAAGAAATGACGCTATATATATATATAGCTTTCATTTGATAGTTGCGGGTGTCATAGTAGGCACTCTTTTTTCGCAGCTTCAGCAAACAGTGTTGTCTGGTTTGGCAATACAACAGAGTTCCTTCATCCCTTGCAGAAGTAGTACCGGACCCGAAAGACAATGTACTTGATAGACTGGACTGAGATGTTTATACCGCATATTTGCTACCTAGGTACTAAAGCTACTCCTTAATATGGAATTAGATGCCTTTCCGCCTCAATCTATGAAAATCATCACGTGCTTATATATCTCCCTGACGTCAAGTCGACGAACAAATAAGAATAACTCGGGACACCATCCCGCCAACCATGATAGAAAGACGAAGAAGACGATTAGTTGGTGGCGAGAGAGTAAGC
This sequence comes from Paecilomyces fulvus, assembly GCA_029606305.1. Lineage (NCBI taxonomy): Eukaryota > Fungi > Ascomycota > Eurotiomycetes > Eurotiales > Thermoascaceae > Paecilomyces > Paecilomyces fulvus. The sequence goes on from JAPVCG010000060.1 coordinate 247,529, forward strand.
ATGGAGAGTGGGAGAAAGGCCTGCGTGGAGGAAAGGTCCCTGCTTAAAAGGAGCACACATCATAAGACGACTGCTTTATCTTGATTACGCACATATTTTGCTACGTTAAATTATAGATCATATTGTCTGTTGTGTACGATCTGCTACGATGGCTATCTCACCTGCAGGGATGTTGGCATCCACTCGGAAGGGTCCTCTCAGGTTGGTTTTTGATCTTTTGGATCCAGCACTGCATCACTTTGAACCTGCTTCGTTTCCACCCTGGCTGACACGCTCGTCCTAAAAGGCGCAGTCGAAGAAGGATAATCGATGCTGACAGTTCTCAGATCTCGAACCATTGCACTCGCCAGCGCTGCGTCGATCGCGACCACCCTAATGGTGCTGTTCCGATATGGGACGATGCGCAGTAAGAATGTTAGCGTCATGCCTGCTGAGCATAAGACCATGCATGGAGAACAGGATCCCTCGATGCAGACGGACCAGGGTGCGACCAAAGCTGCTCGCGGGCCCAAGCAATGGTGGAATCCTTTCGGCAAGGAATAATCTGGCAACACCAAGGTGGCGTGAAAGGAAAGATGAAATGGGAGAATGATCAAGATCAGACTGCACGTTGTTTGTTGAGGGGTCAAATTGATGGAATCGTGTTGTACTGTACATAGATCCTTTCTCTGTATCTACCCAAGACAGACCAATCGAAGGAACTGCCACTATGCAAACGAAATCCAAACTGGTAGCTATTGAGAATTCAGAAATAAAAGAGCCAACAGGTAACAAAAGCGGAAATCAAACAAAGGGGTATCTGCAGGAGGTTTGCCAACTAGAGGCGGAGAAAGAAATATCATTTGAAGGAAGGCACAACACATCCATGCGAGAGAAAAGAAAAAAAAAAGTAGAAGAGGTAGGACGCGGAAGTGTCATCTTACAGACTAGTCAAGTCCAAAAAGCCACCCTTTTTTTGCAGTAGAAATACAAACGGCAGCAAGTACCCGTCTGGAGGCTTACCCTCAATCCGCCGACCTTTCTTCCTCCTCGACTTCACCCAACCAGCCTTCATCGCCCGAGGCTTTGCCCTTTCTCGAGGATGATCGGTCTGGCCTTGTTTGTTTGGCGACTTTCTTGTCTCTGGACTTTGGTCTGTCGCAGTTGGCCGTGCGCAGCTCCGCGCCTTGACTCTGACTCCGGTCAGAACGGTCCTGTCGAAGATCCTTGACTTCCCTGATCACCTCCCTAAAGCTTTCCTCGAGAGTGTTCATCCGGGCTAGTACGAGCTTGCTGAGCATGTCTTGGGTCTCACTGGAACCAGGCATGCGTCGCAAACCGCCCGTTGCGTAGGCCATCTGGGTTGCAAAGCTGGAAGGGACGAATCCCCCGCCAATGGCCTTGTTATCCCCAAGATCGGAACCCAGATCCGGGATCAGGGGCGGGCGATGAGGCACAGAGCGAGAGTCCTGCGACGCTAGCACTCCGATATCAGGAACAGGCATAAAGCTGGATTGTGGCGGGATGATGGGACGAGGGCGTGATGTATTCGCATCAGGTCGTATGGGTGTTCGTCGACCGGTAGACACTGGAGTAACCGCTCCGCTACCAGCACGGGAAGGCTTGGAGATACTCTTTGAGAGGGTTCCTTGCAGGGTTTCATCTATTTGCACCGGGTTGTAGAGGATAGTTGCACTGGACATATTGCGTTCATGGCGATGAGGGGACCGCTGGAGCCGCGCTGGACTGCCTCTGCGCGACAGGAACTTGGCAGTAGACGGCCGGGAATAGAAGAATTTGGGGGTAAATTTGCCCTTGGCTTTAGGAGATAGCTCCTCATCATCATCTACTCGTGGTCCTATAAGAGACTCTCTAGTTCCGAGAGAGTGACCGCCTTCGTTGTCCTCGCTTGTCAACTCATCGTCCCCCTCAACATCGGTGTGTCGGGATATCTCTCTGGTACGCGTCGACGAGAAAAGGTCTCTACCGCGGCGGTGAACTGTCACATGAGTGAAACTATTGCTGATAAACTCCTCTGGGTCAGACGCGACCGACCGTGTAGTTTCGGTGAAATCGCGAGCTGTCCCTATCCAGTTCCTCTGGCGCATCGGAGGCCTCGAGCGTCTGGGTAGCGCTTCTAGGCGATTGACCTCCTCTGGGTCCTGCTCATCCGGTGGGTGGGCGGGTTCTGGTCCCATCCCTCGCATCCAATCCTTTACAAGGTTGCTTGTCTGCCGTCGATCGTCACCACGAGCCATGAATCGAGTGGTGTCTCCCGCAAATGGGTGACGGAAAACTTCGTCCAGCGCGCGGTCCTTTTGGTATGTGGTAATAGAGGGTTCCCGCACTCGACGTCGGGCACTGGGCCTGAATGTCTCGAGGTGAAGCCGGCGTCGGCGGCGCACTGAAGGACCAGTCCGATTCACCAGATCGATTGGTTCGAACACTTTAGAACTCAGAATTGTTCTCTCGTAGAGACATATGGTGAACAAGATTGGGAAATGTGTGATCTTGATGATCGTGCGGTTGAGCTTAACAAACTGCCTAAAAGGGATACAAAATCGGAGTGGTGTAATCAACCACGCGAGTATGTTCGTCGGCGCCACGTAGGAGAAGAGAGCGTCCGACTTGACCATCGAGATAGTATTGACCGCGAACAAAAACTGGTGCTCTTCATTGGCGTTCTGCACGATGGCCATAAACGAGTTCGTCAAAACAGTAATGAGGATCGTCACGACGACGAAGTGACAAATAAAGAGAAAGAGGGTCAATATGGTCTTTCCCAGGACGTTATATTCCTCCCAGAGACTCCACGCAGCTGGCGTGAAACCCATCAACATTTGAAACAAGGCATAGGCGACCGAACTCGGGTCGTTTCCATCTCCGAAGGAGAACGTAAAAGCCACGAAGAAACCGCTGCAGGCGATGATGACCAAGGTGAAGACAGCGACTAGGTCCGATGCCATCATCCGAAACGCGATCAGGAGCTGGGAAAAGTATGGGTAATGGTCTAGGACGGAAAACAGACGCGGGAAGAGTAGGACTGCATTTGCAGCTAGAATATCGTACGCCTGGTCTGCCACCGTTTGTTTGCGAGTGTAGGGCATCAAGACGCCATAGAGACGCATGCAGTAATAGCAAAAGAGGAGGAGCAGAATGCCTAGATCAAAGGTATTCCAGAAGCTCATGATATACAAGCTGAAGCCCTGCTCATTGAAACCGACAATCTCGTCCAGCATGAAGCCGGCACTCCAGAACCAGAAAAGCATTTCAAGAGTGGTGATCTCCAAGGGCCGCTGTACGATGATGGCCAGGAAGAGGCCAAGCAGCACTGCGAAGGAGCAAGTCGAGAGAAACTGGCGGTACCGCGGCACTCTCAGCCTGGAGAGCTTGAAAAGGGACGCATCCCGCGGGTCATAGAGGGTCACCGAGCGCCGCGGCGTCACGGCATCTCGACCAACTCCTCCCGACTGAGGTTTGGCAGCGAAGGAGCCATACCCGGGAGTATCCCGTTGTTGTCGCACGTCATTCGGTTGACGATGAAGGTTATCTGCTGCCGAATGGAAGACAATGGTGCCCGCCCATATCGCTTCGAGCTGTTGAACGACTAGCGGATGGGCCAGGAAACGCTTGGCCTGAGCACGAATGGCAATCTCGAGACAGGAAATCCTGGCCGTCCCAGGCAGGCGCTTGCTCCGCTGACCAGAGCTCCAACCCGGTCCACGCAGCGTGCTCCCCGTCGCCGGTGGTGTCTGTCCTTGGAGAGGGTAGAAGTCGTAGGAGAGCGCATCGATCAGCTCCCTTGTCGTATATTCCTTGAGCAACTTGATTGCCAGCAGCTCACACACCATCGCCCTGGTCCGGTCGGTTCCGCTGTTTCCCGGATTCAGATGGACTTCTTTATTGAACTGCAGACAGTTGGCCATCAATGCGTACAGCGTCGCCCGAGAGAAATGCGACGCCATGATCTGCTGCTGGATGGGCTTCACTAGGAACTGCGAGACCTGTGGTGACCGCAGCTGATCCCAGGTCAGCGTGGTTTCGCAACGGGAGGATACCAGGATCCGAATCGCATGGGTGATATTGTAGACCGGAAGCGCATCTATCGATCTCGTCGTCAGTTACGGAACCCCCTTAGGGGGCTACCAATGTCAGTCCTTACCCAGGTAGGGTGCAGAGAAGATAGGCAAGAGAGGTGGTGAGTCTCCGGGACCATCCTCATCCTCCTCCTCCTCATCCTCGTCATCGGGATCCTCTCCGGGATCGTGCTCGTATCCTGTTTCATCGTCCTCGTCGCCGGCATCGTCATCCGCGCTGTCTGCAGCATTGCGGCGTCGCAGGATTGGTGAGGTCTCGCGCGCCGTACTTGGGGACAAGAACGGAGAGCGTTCTGTGTAGCCTCGTCGCTTCTTCGGACGCAGTAGGGACACCAGCATGGTTGTTGAGCTCCAGGCCCGTATGCGCAATGATAAGGAATGCTCACTGCATCGTCCCCTATATCAACAGATGAAAGCTGGAAAGACGAAAAGAGGTCAATGCCAGTACGACAGCAAGGCAATCCAAATCAATCCTGATGACTCCCCAGAACAACCCCTCGATGATGGCAGACTTGACCTTGAATGCGATAAGTTAGTTAACCTCATGTGAACAGCAGCCAGTGGGCGAAGAGGTGCCCGTGATTTGTTGACGTGCCGCTCTAGTCGCGTTTGTGGCCACACCGCCAGCTTAAGCCTGCCCAACCATCAGAAACCGTCAAACTTGTCACTAATCCAGCTTGAGATCCCAATGGCTGTACGATCGGCAAAAAGGAAACGCTGTTAAAGTTATCATTGTGCTGCTTCACGCTAGCTGAATAGGCCAGTCACCTCGTCAATGCTGCCGGCATGCGAAGCATAATCGACCATCTTCTGTTCTGCATGCTCATGTTCAGACCATGGTCATGGATTATTGGCTGGGTCTGCACATGCGATCTCGAGTGATATTGGAATTATCTCAGATTCCAAGTGATGTCTCAGTGGCTTTGGACAGCCTCAAGTGTCGCAGTTGGGGATTGCAGGATTCATTGGTCAATTTGTCAGCGGTGAATGCCAACTGGAGATCTCCCATGGATGGGAGTGCCAGATTTCCACGGAATGTTACCTATTCTTCATCTTATCTTGTCCTAAGATGTTTCATCGCAATACCAAAGGTGAACAGACTGGGGAATTAATAATTAGTTGGGATCTCTCGATATATCTGGATAGAACTGATGGCCTAATGGCTCAGGCAGAATGCTCCTTTCAAGTAATTAGTCTCGAGGCTAAGTACTAGCATTGCGCTCATCCACTTGCACCATCAGGACGATAAAATCTCATGCCAAGGCCAGTGTCATTCTATTGTTTTGTGCACAAATATGTGGATATGTTGCAAATGGTTATTTCGGCCAGAATTTACCAGCGGAAGGAGTGGGGTATTGGGTAGATCGAAATGACAGTGACTGCAGTCGTATAGGAAGTGGTTCAGGCTAATTTGCTCAGTGCAGAGAATCAGCACTGAGCTGAATGCCTTCTTCATGCCAGTGTAGGTTTGTAGTGTGCGCTTGCTGAGTGCTGCTATGAGGCATTTGGTTGGCTTTGCTCCCTTGGTCAAGGTTCAGATCTTCTGCCATTTTCTCATATGATAAGCTTTCACACCACCTGTTTTGCTGCTGCAGCATGCCCTAGGTGTCATGGCCAACCTCTAGGGATCATGCTAGAGCGATAAACCGGTGCGCCAGGAGCAAAAGACTAGGATTCTAGGTCAGCGACCTAGAATTGCTCTCGCTTTATATAGTAGGTTGCTGCCCAGCGCCGTCACAGTAGGAGCTCAGGCTCCTTCTCTGGTCCTGGTTCTAGTGTTGGGCCTGTGCTGGGGCCTTATTGTGCTGCCCAGTCTGCTGCTTTGTTTCCAGGAACCCCTTCATGGCTGGGGATCCATCTGATTGTTGTCTCTATGCTGCTCCTCTGATAGTCGCATATATCTGTTAGTATCCACGCCAGGGCCCGCTGCCCTGAGTTAAGGCTTTGATCGCCGCCTGGCTATCACTAAAAAAAATTCGAATTTGTTGTTCTCCCAATCGGGGAATCGAACCCCGGGCTGCCGTGTGAAAGACGGCGATGTTAGCCACTACACCAATTGGGATGGTGCTTAGGACTCAGAAAACATGGATGTATCCAGCTTTGCTTACACTCCGCCCCGAATATGTGCTTGTGAGCTTATCGCTGCTAGATGCCACATCTGCTCGAAATTGTCAAACCTTCGGTGTGTAATACGGTTCTTTGTAGGAATTCAAATTCCATATCGTCCAGATCGGACCTGATGGAGGCTGGCATTATCAACTATCGGCCTCGAAGCTATCTGCGATGCGTAGGGCTGCTGTACCTGTTTGAAGTCTGAATATATACATCCTAGTAAGTGCCTGGGGGAATATATTTTTCCTATACGACAGGGGCGCACCTCATTATTGGATCCCCTTCCATGGAGACACAGCATCCTCATCTTATCATAAGTATAGAATCGCAATTCCAAAGTGAATCGTCACCTTGGACATTATTCTGGTGACTCGAGAATTGGAAGATCAGCTCTCTACTGGTTCATCTCTAGCTTCTTCCGACCCCGCAACTTGCATCTGCTCGGACCACCGAGACTTTCTTCGCCCCCAAAATCCTCCAGTCCAACTGGGGGGTGGTCCATTCACCGGCATGATCCGGGCACTCCGGTGTTGCCATTGGAATCTCCCATGGCCAGGGATGATCCTTCAACTCCATGATGACGAGAGAGAAGTTGTTCGTCAGGCCCTCATAGCAAGGCCCCGGAGGAGCGTGACTGATCACCCAATGCGTGTCGTCGCCAGAAACGACTTCTTGATCGATTTCATTCCCAGCATACCATGGGCACAGCGACAGCGAGGTTTCTAAAGGCCAAGTCTCCATACCATTGGTCCATTGAAGATTACTAGACTCGACTACTATGGCCTGGTGCAGATTAGGTCCGAAGTTTGGAAAGAGGCGTCTGGATTCCCTGGGAAACAATAAACCATGACTACTTGATTTCTATCGTTAAGCACTGGTAACTAAAGAACTGAGCATTGCCTGTGAACCTTTGTTACGCCAATGGGAGACGCACCTGATGTCCTGTCAAATGGCAGCAAGAAGGATGGTAAGGCACCACGACAGACACTCACAGGAATCAAGAGCGTGGCAGTTATTGGCGCAGGTGTCAGCGGAATCCTGTCCACCAGATATCTCCAGGAGGCCGGTTTGGAGGTGACCGTGTTTGGAAGAAACGAGAAGGCGGGTGGTGTGTGGTTAGTATCTACTGCTATGCAGATTCTGAAGGTAGTCACTGTATCCGCCAGTGGCCATAATCTATCACTGATTCTAACATGATGATTGCGATGGCAGGATCTATGATGATAGAACAGCCCCGGAGCCTCCATATTCGGCTACCAAACCATTTCTCTTTAGTAGAGTCGCAGTCATGGCGGATTGTGTTAGTGTACGAAGTTTCCCGGGATTCGGCCACAAAGCGGCATCGTGAAAGACGGTTGAAGCCCGAGCTCATTGGTCCTTCGATCTTTTTCTGTTGGTGTCTCCAGTGCAACGTGGCGTCGAGAAATAATGACAGCAAGCCACCTCCTCACTTGGAACCCCGGGGGGCCCCAAGGTCTGTCTGCCGTGCCGCGGAGTCAAAATTTGAAAAAAAAAAAGTATTGTTCGGAAACCCGGTCCATGGCATCCATCTCCCCCTTTGCCGGGCGTGGTAATCGGGAACGACGACAGGCTTTGGAGGGGCCAGTCAGCCATTCTGCCCTGGCTCTCCATCCGTGAATACCTACACCGATCTTGCCTGGGACTCAGATCCGACTCAACAATATCCCATTCAGGCTTTCAGCTTTGCATGAAGTTCTCCCACGGACGACGAGTCACCATATCAGCGAAAAGGTCCATGGCTAGCCGCAGGGAGTTACACGGAGGGCCTGCCTCGTGTTGGTGACTGTCCGTGTGTGGATGATAATGGTCATAGTATGCTTGGGGTCCCTGGAGCTGAACCCTTTCCAGGAATCTCGAGCATACAAACCCCGCGTCTTCTCGTTTGGCCTGTCAGTAGTCCCACCAATCATCGAGTTGCCTCTGGTCGTAGGGGGAATTATCCCGTTGGGTAAATGCTGGAGTATCCCCAAGTGACCGGAGACGACAATCCTTTCCTGAAACAGGAATTATCGATCCTTGACTTCCAGGCTTCTTCCAAGACTCTAGACACTTCTTTTTAGTACCTCTGCTTAGCGTCTCGGTCAAGTCATCTGAGCACTAACTAAGACGACAGAGGCGGGGAATAGAAGGGTACGTTGGACGACAACCAGCGGACTGGAAGCCCCAGGGAAGCGTTTCTGCTTCTCGTGAATCTGGATGTCTCGAACCCGTGGTTGACTGCTCACTCCTCCAGTGTTCCTGAATCCAATCGATCTCCGGTTGCGGGCGTTGGTAAGGAGAGGAAAGGCGGGCTGCAAACAAGCTCCGTGGATGGCGGCCCAAAAAGCCTTCTAGTGCCCCGATGCGGGTTACATCCAACTAACTAAACTCCCCCACAAGTGAATCCCCGCAACCCCGGACTCTTTTGGTCGCTTTTCGAAATGACCGTTCGCATGTGCGTCGCGCCTGCCGGTCGGGTGTTTTTATTCTCAAGTTCCCCCGTTTCTTTTGCTTTTTTTTTTTTTTT